>LPNX010541534.1:158520-256203 GCA_001517045.1 Pseudotsuga menziesii
TCTTTCCTTCATTTTCACAAATAATAAGTTTTTTTTATCTAATAACTAGTTAAGTGTAGGCCTATATACATATTTATAGAAAAAACATATTTTTCTAACAAAACATTTTTTTTTTATGGACAACTAGTTAGGCCTAGGCCTATATACATACTTCTAGAAAAACATATTTTTGACCAATAAAAAAACTTGGATATATACGAAACAACTCTCTTACTTTTTATAGACTTAAAGAAAATCATTTTTTTTTAAGCATGGGAACAACAACCTTCCAAGAAGTCTGCAAGCAAGATACACCAATAACTTGTGACTTACTCTTGGAGTCTTATCACAACAGATCACTAAGCAACCCTACACCCAGCTAGTTTTGAACCTGCTACCTCCAAAGAAATAAGACATATTCTTAATGCAAGGAAAATCATGTTATTCACTTAAAAACATAAATGATTAGGTTTTATAAAAATTATTATTTTTTAACCATAAAAACAGCAATCTCCAAAAAGCCTGCTAGCCAGATATTATACCAACCAATAACTTGTAACTTACAAACCAGATATTATACCAGTAACTTGTAACTTCCTCTTTCAAATTTTGTCACAATAAAACCAATAAACGACCCAAAACCAAAACCCAGCTCTTCTTGAACCTGCTATCGAACAATGCAAGGAAAATCATGTGATTCACCCAGAAACATAAATGATCAGGTCGATTTCCATCTAGCAACCCAAATTAAAGGGGTCGAAGCCCATTTCAGAACCAGCTGATGAGGCCCCACCAACTCTACTTCATATGATTCGCCAACCCCGTTGCACAGCATAAACAGACTATATTTTGCAAACACAACGTTGTCATTGCTTATACTGCCTTCTCAATAACCACACTTTAGCGGAAGTTCAACCACGCTGGATTCTCTGGTATCCATTGGGCCAGCTTGAACATCAGACGCAGCACTCATTATAAGTCTCCTGGACATGGCCGACCCAAACAATATGCGCTCCACCATCGCTCTTGCAAGCCCATGCTGTGGCAGTCCAGCTTCAAGAGAGTCGAAAATGGTGTACAGCTCCGCCAGACAACGACTGAAGCTCTCTAAGAAGTCGGCCGTGTTGCTTTTGGCACCATGTGGGCCCGTAGCTAGCGTAACACCCGCCGGATTCAGGTGGCGTGCGCCCACCAGGAACTCCAACAACTCCGATTTATTACGCAGATTGAACATATAAGGCAATTGCCATATGCAGTTCACTATTACAATCTCTCTTTCCTGGGGCTGGACCTCTTTCAGGCCTTTCAAATCTGTTTCTTGGAACCAAAATGGGATCCCCACTGAGGTTGCGCACTCCGACAGCCTTCTTCGAGTGTGGCCAAAATAGAGGACACACTCATGATCCTCTGCCCATTTGATTGCAGTGATTCTCATGTGACCAACTCTAGAATTCCTCAGGACCTCCATTAATGGCAGCCATTGCATGCCCTCCATTATATCGAAGTCAATAATATGGATTCCCACATTAGCAGTGCCGCCAGCAGCCGCTATTGCTTCTAAAATGCATTGGTTATTGCTTCTAAAATGCATTGGTTAGCAGTGAAATGAGGTATTCGTATGTAAGGATAAGCTACATGCAGCAGCCTCAGAGCTGCCAGAAAATGGTCCTTGGCACTTTTATCATTGAGCTCCATATCCAAACGGGTGAAGGAATTATTCACATGAGAGTGAAGCAGAGCATCGAAGAGATAGTAAGCCACTCTCTCCATGGTGAACCCTACAGGTGAAACAAGGTCTCGCAAGCTGCAGAGTAAAATCTCCACAAGATCGTGTGATTCCTGCTGCGACATTGCTTCTGCGCATGTTGTCAAGAGATGTAGGAGCTTCAATCCTTTGTATTCCATTTCTTCAAAGCCCGTTCCATCATTTGTCTTCATTGATTTTGATTTGCTGCAGCTGTTTGTGACCACAGCAGTACTACACTTAGAAACCAGTTGATCCCCATGAGGAATCTCATGAATAATGACCGGGGTTGTACAGTCTATTTGGCATTCGACGATATTGGCTGGATCTTTCTCTATATTATTATTGTGATCATCTTGAAACTTTGTGTCAATTAAATACTCATCGACTGCCTTCAGGTCTTTTGGAAACGATAGATTATTAGCGCCCGAGTAGGCATTGATTAAACCAATATCCCATGACGACCATTCAGCTGCATCCAAATCCACGTTCAACTGTTCTTCTACTTCTGCAGAATGATTATTAGTATCTTCATATTGAATGTGATTATTGAATATATGATCTCAATCAGCTTGTTCAGAAAACCATGATGTTCCCATTTCAGCTTCGATGCTGCCCACTTTCGACATCTCGCAAGAAATAAACCTAACTCCTGTTCTCGATCTAATGTTGTCACATACTCCAATTTTGTAAAATTATGTAATTTGTTTTATTATATTTCTGAGACATTATGTTAAAGTTAATCCTAATGACTCAGGAGTCAACAGTTATGGAGTGTAATTCAGAATATTTTATTAATAATAAATAAATTATGGAGACAACAGCATGGGAGAGCTGTTAAAAGAGGTTACTGGTCAAACTGGTGGATGGAACTAGGTGGAAAGGCAAAATACAAGTGGCAGCATCCTCAAACACTTCCTAAGTTGCAGGTGGCAACTTACCTATATTTGGGGTCATGATTCCTCAAGAAAGTGGAATCAGAGCAGGTGGCTCATTAAATGACAGTTAACCCAACTAAGACCTAGGCAATCTTTTAAAAGTACTCAATGAAGAGAGCTAAGACTGCTCATATTTTATTCCAGAGAGAATTCAATCAGGTGAATGTTATTCAGGAATTTCATTGAGGAAAGAGGGAATACAGTAAGGAAGTGTTTTGAGTGGATTGCTAGAGTAACTTGATTTTTATTACAGCTATTTGGGAAGAGAGAACTGACTGATAGTTCTGAGTTAATACTGAGTTGAAGACTGGTATCTCATTTGCTGCCCCTAGTTCCACCCAGGGAGACCAGAGCAAGCTCGGGGGTCCTGAGAAGTCACTGTCTCTCCAGGAGTTGGTAGGGAGGAATGACCTACCATTGCTATTGTTGTCCACAGCTTAAACAGGGTCTGCCATTCAATTCTTTTTGTTTTTTGAGTATAAATGGGTGCATGTTATGTTTTCTATATGTCTGAGTAGTGAGTTAAATTCAGTAAAGTTAGTATCTCAGAATATCAGTAGTTAAACTTGTTAGTAATTACTGTGTTTTTCCACATCTGGTATCACAATACCGTACTCCAGCACAGTATCTCGGTGTTAAGAAATAGTATTCTTTGAACTGAGTTTCCTATATTAATTACAGTTATCACAAGTGTTTTCATAAGTTACAAGTATTTTTCTTACATTCTGATAAACTATTCCTAGTACTGTACCTTTGTTTCTTTTATAAATATTAGCAGTAAAAATAAAAAAAAACTAAGTATCTCTGCAGTTTAAGTTATGATTGTTATTTGCTAGTTTCAAAAGAAATTAATCTTTTAGAGTTAAAATAAAATAATACTAACAGTAGGATGTATTTGCTTATCGATTAATTATCAGTTTGATATCACAGTTAAATGCTATTGGTATTAGTTTGCATCTTAGCTAAGAATGCATTTATTATATCACTGAATATTCTTTTATTTTAGTTAAGTCTAAACATACTTCAAAACTGTTATTTTTATTATCTAATGTGATAGATAATTGTTATAATATTCACAGGAATTTATATAGTTATGTACAGAAAAATATACTTTAAATATTTAATAAGTAATGTACAGAAATATTCAAGCTTTATAACTACATATAGAACCCAAATCAATATTGGGTAAATAACATTAAAATAATATTCATAGTAGCATTAAGAAGAAGTAAGATTGTATTATATTACCTATAAAGCATCAACATTATATACATTATAATAATAATAACATTCAAGTAGTATATTAGTATACAACTACAAACTTAGTTTATTTAAACTCTGATTGTAAACAAATAAAGTAAATTTATGAACTAGTCCTATACTGTGCATTATAAAGTAATTAAAACATTAATAAAAGACAATAGTAATAATTAGTAAGAATACAATAGGTCCTTTTAACTCAAAATGATTACATTTGTTTTTATAATTTCTAAATAAATAGAAATCAGGTTATAAAACCTGCAAGGAAGAAATTTAATAGCATTTTATTAAACAATAATCTGGAAAGTACTTAAGGTACAAAACTTCTTATACTAAAATGAACTATAGCATTATAACACAATATACAATAACACAAGAAGATAGAAATAACAGATACTATGTTGTTATAAGGGTATAAACCCTAGGCACATTTATAATTTAAGAATTTATTACATACAGTAACATCATAAAAGAAATTATTAATAGAAATAAAACACATTATATAGAACTGTAAGTTGCTCGATAGTCGAGCTTAAAAGATTTAACTTCTTCAGTAAATCTAATTACTTTAATCCTTCACTGTAAACTAGGGTTAAACCTAGTAACAATTTAAGTAATCACAAAAAAATATTTAATAAAGAGAAGAATTAGTAATATTCTTCTTACATTCTTTTATCTAAGTTCTTTTAATACTGTGATAAAGAAGAATGCAAGAGAGGGAAACAGTTTCAAGTTTTCATAATAACTGAGGGTAAAACCCTACCCTTATCAACAACCAAAGGAATAACTGTAACTCTGTTTTATTCATTAACCTGTAGCAGTAACAAAAATATACATGAAGGCGTACAGCCTGTAAGAGCTTTTGAACATAGTAATGCAAGGCTCATAGCCTGATAAGTTTTAAAAACCAAACAATAACTGCAAACAGGGTTTCATAATCACGGCCAAAGTTGTAAGGCTCTACATACGAGCTAGGGTATAAACCCTAGTGCATAATTAAAAAAACAAACTAAAACCTTGAAGGTTAAACAGAGCCGAAACGACGAAACCAACGTTGTTCTCAAAAGACTCACACAAGGTGAACAAACCGTGGAGAGACCAGGGCTTACCATGGCTGTAAGTGTTGAAACCTTCATGTAACTGCCAGGCTGAGAGAAGTAGCAGGTCCACCTGCTTTGTCATGAAGACAGTCGAGTGTTAGCGTTTATTCAATGCAAAATATATTTAATAACCTGCGAATATTACTATAACGCTTAAGTAAATAATTTAGTAGTTACCTGGTAAGTTTGGCAAACCCTTGCAGTGCTCGACACGACCAGTTCAAGCAAGGAGCATGCCAATTCATTGGAAACCAGTTTGGAGTTATATCGCTCAATTTCTTCAGCAAATGAAAACCTAGCAAATCGATGAATAAGGGAACCTCATAACATCAACGTATTATTCATCAGCTACCACACAGCCAACAAGGAGTACAAGCCACGCCTTGAGGAAGAGACTTTTACACTCGCTGGAGCAGAAAGAAGTATAACTGTAAACAAATCTAGCCAAGCCAAACAATGGCGGAATTTTACAGAGTTAAGCCACGATTTTGAAACACTCAAACTCCCTTGCAATACAATAGCAGAGATCACGAAGAGTTGGAGTTACCGGAGGTCAAATGCAGACAGAACAACGATAGCATGGTCAGGAAAGGTTTGCAGAGCGGCGGCCAAAGGCTCGAGAACGAAGGAAGAATGGCAAATCTTAGGGTTTGTTCAATGTTTTATATCGCCAATGCATGGCCCCAGTGTGACCACGTCAGTACAAATTTAATATGCATGCGAGTGGGTCGAGTCTAAAGTTCCACGTTGATCATTGCAAATCATTTATTTCCAAACCTTTTCTTTGCATGGATATCTCCTATGGTCGATACCCTATGTTTTCACCTGTATTATAAATCATAACGATGGTGTTAAAATAAGCATATGTAAATACTATGCTTTATCATTTTAAATTATGCAATATAAACCATAGGAATTGTGCTATATCGACTTAGCCTATGTATTTTATAACTTGAACAATTTCGGTATTAAAACAATGTTATTATACCTTCCTTGTTTATATAAAAGCTTTGCCATGTATATATTAATAACCATGTCTTATAAGCAATCGACCAAGATTTAGTCATCTTGGGTTGTTCTAGACTTAAGATTTGAAGTCTATTATAAAGGATGTAATAACATGAGTATAATGTTAAATTGTAAACTATTCTTTTAACTCACCACTATAATACTATTGACCCTAGCCTCTAGTGAAGCTAAGTGTAGTTATCTGCAATCTAATACTTAGTACCATTTTGTTATAGATTTGCATAGATGGTATAAAACTTGTCATTACCTCTATAAGTGACTAAGAAGTGACTTAACCTGTAGGGTTGAAGATTATACTCTACAAAATTTAGAGAAGTTTACTCTAATCCATGTTCACATATGTATACCAATGCAATAACAATCTTTGCTAGTCTTAGATTATTTATGACATCATTTAGGCTTTTGCTGTCTCCCTTACTTAAAGATTTTCAAGGTATGGAAAGTGCATGTTAAACTAGTCATTTATATAAATTACTATCACCATCCTTTCTAATAGTAAAGTCTGGAAACTCATAATAGTTTAAATTATGATCTTCTAGAACTAACTCTAAAGGTACATATGGTTTTTATTTCCTTTACTGTTTGATGGAGAAAGGGGTGGTTTCCATCTAAATGCAAATTCTGAAAAGGTAACAGAGTACTTATACCAAACAGTAAACCTGGTGTTTAAGAATCAAAATATTTCTGAATTGGAACTTAGTATGATGCAGTAACATCAAGTAAATAGGAGTAGGCCTACTTATGATAATTCAATTATACTTACCATGCTAGATAATAAATGTTATCTACTTCCTTATTTGCATTTCAGAAATTCATAAATGATTCAGTGCTCTATAGAAAATCTTAAAGAGAATAATAGGAAAAGCTTTACCTTCAGGGGCTTGATAAACTGGCTTGTATGCGTTTTAATTTTTACTAAATATTATAGTACAACAAATTGAGAAGTATTACTTTAAAGACTTGTTAGCAGTAACTCGAACATTACCTGTCATCTATAAGAACAGAAGGAACTTTATGCGTTAGCTTAACGCTAAGTAAGCCCCATCTTTTCACGACAAACCCACCTTGTGTCACAAACAGAAAAGTATTCAGTAACTGAAAATGAATTATTCTTTAAAGCAAAGTATAAATAAAAGGTCATTCAATTACGGTACTAGAAGCATAAACTAACCAACCAGCTAATGACTGTTCTTAATGCAATAATATGCTATTTAAAAAGTTTTAAATTTTTTCGAAAATTTTGGGGTTTGACAAATGCGATCCAATATTGCCACAAGAAAATTAAAACAAAATGGTAGGCCTCTGTGAAAGTCTATAACAATGAACAATTACCATCATTTTCGTCAGTAATAAAGATTATAGAACTTAACTGTACCTGAGATTGATGATTTTCAGACATGTTTCACATCCCAGGGATTATATTCAATCCTAACCCTACAAAAATAAAAAGAGGAATAATAATTTTCTTGTCATCTTCATGGTAGGACTTCTGACAGGGATGGATGTAAATTGAAAATGAAGTAATCGAGAAATTTATATTTTCATTTAATCTTGTATGAATTGAATGCTCAGACCTAGGTGGAGTTTCCCAGCAAGAGCTATTCATTGAGCTGTATAACATTTAATGTTGTTGTAGCAGGTTTGATGACCTTTGGATCTTGAGCAGCTCAAGATCCAATAACCATCAAGCTTGCCACATTAAATGCTCTGCAGCTCAATAGATATCTCTTTAGCATAAATAAGTAGCTAAACATATTCCAAAAACCTAACTAGACTTTTATTTCTCCCTATGCACATCACCTATGCGATGTCATACTATATTAACCACATTGAAGAATTCCGATCCAATAAAAGAATTAGTTTGAAATTCATTGGTTTTTATAGTTTCTCAAAAGTCAGACCCAAAATGTGGCACAATTACAGTTTAGAGAAAAGAAAGGATAATATTGGGATTTTGTTTTTCCGAAACGTGGGACAATTAGAATAAGAGAAAAGAAAAGCGATGTCATACTATATTAACTGCATTGAAGAATTCCGATCCAATAAAAGAATTAGTTTGAAGTTCATTGGTTTTTATAGTTTCTCAAAAGTCAGACCCAAAACGTGGCACAATTATAGTTTAGAGAAAAGAAAGGATAATATTGGGATTTTGTTTTTCCGAAACGTGGGACAATTAGAATTAGAGAAAAGAAAAGGAAAAAATGGAATTTTGTGAAGGGGTGGGTTAATTTGGGAAGGCCTCCAATAAATCTTTTATAATACTTTGTTAAACTTGTGAATGATCTAACATAGACATGTTTTAGTGTTTTAGGGGTTGGTTATTCATTAATGGTCTTGATTTTTTTTACGTGCAAACTTAAGTCAGCAAAAATATTGAGAAAATATGAATAAATTGTTTGTGGTTTTAATTTGTATTTTTATATATGTAGTTTAAAAAAAAATGAATTGAGGAGACATATTATTTTCTATAACATTTTATTATTTTGTAAAGGACACTTGTCAAGTCTAAGATGAGCACAGAAGGACTTACACATCTTTTTCTATAATGAGTCTCTTAGACACAATGACCTAAATATTTCACTTTATCTCGATAGAATTAGCATTTACTAAATTTTACATAAAGTTGATTTTCCAAGATTTGCAAAACTATACTTTATGGATGAAATCAATATATCATCAATAAAAAACAACACAAATTTGTCCAAAATTTTGTTAAACATGTTAGTCATCAAACACATAAATACTACTGGTGCACAAAGCTTGTCTTGTGAATATCTTCATCTTTAATGCTTATTTGATGGTAGTGTGATTTTAGGTCTATTTTAGCTCATCAAACAAGTCATCAATTTATTTTTTTTCTTAAATAAAATAAGTGGGGCTCCCCAAGGTGATACACTAGGTCTAATGTGATTTTTACTTAGGTGATCTTGGAGCTGCATTTTTTAGTTATGTTAATTCTAGTATGCTCATTCTATAAGGTTCCTTTGAAACATGAGAAATTCCTATAATCAAATTAATTGAAAAATCAATATTTGTTCTTTGTGGCAGTTGTGGAAGTTATTATGGTAACACATCCCTATAATCTCTAAGAACTGACAAATTTTCGAGGGATCTATTAGGTTCGTCCAAGGCACTCAAAACATGAACCACAAATAACTTGCATCCCTTTCAGCCACTCTTCTTTAGCTGAATTACAAAAATATTTCATACTAAAATATTTTTGGGAACACCAATGATCATGTTACAGTTTCATTTGTCATCCACGCATGTAAAAGTTTTATCTAAACAATTCAGTATCACTTTATGTCCTTCCAACCAATCCATACTAACTAGGATGTCATATGATCCTAAGGGAAGTAGATTTAAATTTACTTATTTCTCCATTTCGTTTATTTTTACACTACACTTTAACTTAAACTTGACCCCGAATCAACTAATAGAGAAACAAGAGAATTCAAAATTATTTTTTCTACCTTGACCATAGATGATTGGTAATCAGCTTGACGATTGTCGAGTGCAACACTAATTCATGGCATCTTGACTATGCCATCAATTGTTGTTCCTCATTGGATGTTATATAGTGCTTGAATGATTATTTCCTTTTGTGGACAATCTCTGAAATAATGTCATGTGACAACCCCGACACTTGATTCCACTTTGATGGTTTTTTATTATTTTCTTCGCTAGATGATCCACTCATTTCATTCTTCCTCGCTTAGTCATATTTCCTTGGTTATTAGGCATGTATTTGTTCTATGTATCAAGTTTTTTTTTTCAAGCCTTCAAAAATTAATTCCATGGTACTCTCTTTTCTTATTTATGTTATTAGGTGGTTTATGTCCTTTTTTTCTATGTTGATTTTTCTCCTTCATCTTGTCCTTCCATTATCTAGGTTGTTTAATATGATTATAACAGCATTCAACTTTTCTGATGGCTTCCTTCAAATTTTTTGGTTTCATAAGTTCTACTTTATCCTTTTAAATAGGTGGTAATCAACTTCGAAACCTCTGAACTCTTGCATTTTAACTTGTGATATTAGGCACCTAACGCAATATTTCCATAAACTTGCTCGCAAATTCTTCCATGGTCACATGTCCCAATTTCAGTGCAAAGAATTATTTTTCTTAAATATGATCGTTGAATTGTCTTACATGTATTTCCTTTTAAAATAGTTCTTGAATTGTTTCCATTCAACTCCCTTATCCTCTATATCCTTAACCTTCTTCAAATCCTTCCACCATATAGTTTCCTTATCAGTCACATTGTAGAGTTTGTCATCCTTACCTTTAAGTTGCTCAAATAATTATACAAATGGAAGTAATTCTCCATTACTAACAACTAGGTTTCAGCCTCATGTCCTGATTTTACTTCACGGGAAAAAGTAGGGGGATTAATCTTCTTAAATTACCCTTGGATTTTATCATTAATCTTCTGTTTCGTGGGAGGTGGAGTTGGATCCTTTCTAAAATCCTTAGATTTCTCAACTCCACTTCTATCCCTCTCTTCCATACATTCAGTTTTATCATAGTCTTCCATTTCTGGGTTTTCCCAATTAGTGTGATTAGAGGTTTGTCTGATAGGTTTGCTTAACCTTCGATATCACAGGTCATGTAGCAACAAAGCATTAAATTATTGTTGATCCTCCTACATTTTTAACAACCTTTCATTGTCTTCTTGATAAATTTGAAGCTCAACCTTTAATTTTTTTACTGTTTCTATAATAACGTAATTTCTTTCATTCAAATCTATCCAAAATTATAAATTTTCACCTTTGACTTCAATTCTTCCTTGCTGTTCAAGAGTATTTGCCATAGCTTTCCTACAGGTCTTGATTATGTGGGAATCTGGCTAGTTGGTTTCTTTCATCATCTTCACTCAGTACTTGCCACGCCCTTTAAAGATATTCTATGGTTTTTGTGCTTCTAAGTGATAAGGAGTATCACTGCAAAATGATTGATCGCTAGTTGTCAAAATTATTAAGTAAGTGAGGTTGTGCAAGGCTTGGTAAAGTCATCACTTGCACTTAAATCCTAGTCATGCAATCTATAATTGAATTTTCCATAGGGCCAAGTGTTTTAACTTGGCTCTGATACCATATTGTAGTATGACCATGGAAATTTTTTTATTTTTACTTTAGTTAAAAAGAAAAGTTCTACTAGTACACTGAGAATCCTAATTGCAGGCTTGTGTTGTTGACCAACGAAAGAAGTCAAGGCTTACTTTGCTAAAAAGCTAACACATCAACTACCTTCTATAGGGACTAATGACTCATATTATCATTACGACCAAATCAAGGATTATACATAAAGGCGTCGAAACGTGCAAGTGAATAATCCCATTATCCACATAATAGTCCCATCGCAAATGAAGGGGTGGAAACAAGCCACCTTTAAGGTCCAGGTGGTGCCCAACTGTAGTGGGAAGACGTAATAAATGCTTGGTTAACTCCTCTCCACACAAGTTGTACATGATGTCGAGGTGCGGGTTTTAGCATCACATGAGAATGAATCTCTAACATACCATTAAGTAATGGAGTACAATAATTTATCTTGACTCTTCATAGTAGTAAGGAGAGTTTCACAAATTCAATCGATCTTGGAACACCATTCATTCAAGGGTTCTAGTTCGCCCTTGGGTGGGGAGGATATATGGCTAAATTTAAATTGATGAAAAGACGATGATCCATTCGACTCCTTACCAGGTTATATTGATTGGGAAGAATTTGTTCGACTGTAAACATAGTTATTTATAGGCTATCAAGAGAGGAGAGAGGACATTCTTGATCATTTTATGTAGGTACCTACGTTTCAATTTTCTCTAGTTTTGTTTGCATTTCCTTATGTCTGTAATATTTTAGTTTTCTTGCTACCAAAATGAGAAACTGAATGATTATGTAATGTCCCTACTTGGGATTTTGGAGAAAAGTGCAATTCGGGGAAAAATTCGATCTTAACTAGTCATGACTCTACAGGGTTCCAACTTTCACCAAATGGTCCTGAATTTGAAGGGAAATGGTATGGCGAGTCTTAAAAAATACCAAGGTGGTTTATGGATAATTAGTATCATACTTTGGACCTATTCAACCTTGTTTGGGGCTGATGACAGAAAGACAACAATTACTAGGAAATTGTGATGAAATTCCCCCTAGGGTGTAGGCCAATAGAGCTTCCCAACTCATGTATGAAACTCCAAAATTTGTAAGAAGAGTATGGGGACTAACATAATACCTCATTGAATATAATTACACATGGTTATTAGTTATTTAAATTGGTTAGAGAGTTCCACATTCGTTTAATAACTTTAAGTGAAATTGCATAACTAGCTCAATTTTAATATATGAAAGGTAGAGTTAAAAGATCACATCAAGATGCGAAATATAGAGACCATATATAGAATACAAATTTCTTCCCCAAAATTATTAAAAATTATATAAATCCAATATGGGAATCAAATACATGAAAACTAGTGAATTAGTAGCATGGAATTACAAGAGTTTTAGATATGTATTTCTTGGATTTAGACCCACAGGGAATAGGGAAATGAAATTAAAGAGTAAAACATAATATATTTCTTTCAAAACATCATTAAACTCATAGAACATCCCTCATACAAATCTGATACAAGACTCCTTCAAGATTGAATTCAAAGTCGTGGAAACTAGTGACTCAATCGCATGGAAATGCAAGTTTTTCACACATGAGTTTATTGGATTTCAAACCATAGAGAATAAGGACATTAAATTACAAATTAATACATCATAAATGTATTTCCCAACATCATCCAACTCATAGAATATACCTCATACAAATCTGGTATAAAACTACTTCAAGATTGAAGCCAAAATCCATGAAAACTAGTGATACAATGACATGAGAATGCAAGCTTTTCACACATGAGTTTATTTTATTTCTAGCTGAATAGAATATGGGAATTAAACTAAATAGTCTTACTTAATATATTCCTTCCCCAACATCATCAAATTTAGATAAAATTCCTCAGACAAATCTCATATAGTGCTACTTCAATATTGAAACCAAATCCATGAAAACTAGTTATTCAAGAGCATGGGATGGAAGCCTTTCATACATGTATTTCTGATATTTAGAATTACAAAGAATATGGACATGAGATTACAGATCCATGCATTATATATCAAATATTGGGAATCAACTATACTCTAACAAGTGTGCCATCAAATGAGAGTGTGGGGGAATGGAGAAGAAGGAATGAGAGAATGGGGAGATATGTCAGAATTCGACTATATGGACCTTCGAACTGAAAATAAAACTCCTTAATTAATCTCCCATGAGAGGTATGAATTTCCTCTCCATCAACCAACTTGGAAAGTAATCCAACTCCCTCGAAATTGGTTCAGAAGCATGGAGAGTGAACACTCACCATGCAATGGACAAGCAAAATCTCTCCAAAATGTCAAAGGTTAATAAAAAATGATCAAAAATCTATTATACTTCCTCATTAAATCCTTTTATTAACTTCATGAGGCCTCCTAAGGTATAATTTCCCTCCATGGTCTTCCTCCAACTCATCTTAGTGGTTTAGTAACTCTCATGACACTTGTCTTCCTCTTCATGCTCCAATTCTTTCCCCAATTTGAATGGATTCCTATAACTCCCAAATTCGACCTCTTGGTGGCTATTCTTAGCCCTGTCATGTCATATTTGTCATATTCCATCAATCAGGTCTTAATTTGTCATACTTTTCATAGAATCTTTCATCATTTGTCGTCACAAAGTGCATGGAACATCCTTCCAAGTGGCACAGATTGTCTTCTAGTTTGTTCCTCTTCCATGGGAGTTAATCTCCTTTTACTAATTCGAATTCCTTGGCTAATTATATGATAGTTGACACTACATCACAATCCAATAATTTTATATTACCCATGTGTTTGAATTTGGATGAATATCATGCCAAGTGTGTAGGATATCTAGTCACCCAAAGGATAAAAAAGATTCCAAGTGTCTTCATGAACCCAAGCCTCCTTATTTTCTTATCATTTATCATTTATGTGACCCATTTAAGTGTGAATATGGTAAACTAAAGTCCTTTTGGGTCCCATAGTCCCTTATTACAAAACTTATGTCTCCATCTCAACCTAGCGAACTAGTAGGTTGGTGAATAGTCTTATTTGGGAATTATTTAATTGAAGACATGACAGTCCTCCCCACTCAATATTCTTTGTCCTCCAGCAATACCAAGTTTGTATGATGCAATTTTTTTTCATATTCCCAAGTGGAATCCTTCTTTGGTACTCCTTCGTTTGCACCAAGTGCTCTCTTATGTGATGTTAAACCCCCCCCATTGGTCGCATGATTTTTCCATCTTTGAGATCAAAAACATGAAATTTAAAGCATGGAGAGACTTTAAACCATTCCATACATCGAAATTGATGTATTAAACATTTTTCCATAACCCAAATCCTTCAAATTTTGGGTTTCCGCACTATCTATTCCGCCTTCCCAACTTTTTGCATGCTCCTTCTCACACTCACGTTTTCCACATTGCGAAGATCGGAAATTAGAAAATCACTTTTTCAATTTTTGATCTTCTACACTTCCTCATCCACACTTTTGTATCTGCACTTCCGCAATTCTGCATGCACCTTTCTGCACTTCACTTTCTCGATTCAGATTGCGAAACTCAGATTGCCAACTTTCGAGATTTTGGATTGCTGCCTTTCCGCTTCCACAATAATATTCCCGAACTGTTGATCTACTACGGTGTGGGTCTTGACCATCGATCTGTACTTTGATGTGAATCTATCCTCAACCATTAGATATTTTGTGGATTGTTTTTTGACCGTTGATCTCTTGATCAAGTGTGGAACTTCATTTTTATTTGTGGATATGTGTCCCCTTTGTCGTGGAACTCAATTATGACCATTGATATTTTTTCAAGGTATATCTCCACCACACGATCTCAACCATACGATCTACATAGACTTAAACCTTAGTTTATCATCTGTATCCTACCTTCCACCTTTCAATTTCCAGACTTCAAGAATCGGAAATCCAACTTCTATTTTAGCTTCTTTTATTTTCTTCCAATCTCTGTCTTCTGACTTCTACACTGCACAATGGAATTCATAAATTCAAATTTTTCTGATCAATTGATCTTTAGAGTGATTGACCTTTTGATCTGGAACCTGCAATAAGATTACTCTGCACACCCAAGAAATATCCAATGGTTAATAATCTAATTCCCCTTTGATTGATAAGAGAATCGATCTATCGATCTCTATTTCCCTCATTTTCAAAAACCCTGAATTCACATGCAAGCTTATCATTCATTAACAAAGATTTAAACAACCATTCAATTCATGAAATTGAACACTGAAACATAATTGAATGTACACACACATAGATTATGCCGAAATAGTATTTTTCATTCACACACTGAATCCATACATACAAATTGCCTCAAAACCTGCGTTCTGATTTCCTTAGGCCTATACATCTTTGATTGGCTTTGCTTGAGCCATATTTACTCTGTTCTAGCTACTTTTCATACTCCTATCTATCCTTGTGTCTATCTCTATCTATTCTATCTATCTATGCCTCCTAGGATTACATATACACAACAATATTTATGGACCATTCTAGTTCAGATCCTCAAAATATGCTAACTAATCCTAATTACAGCAAACCCTCAAATCTATCCTATGACTCGGTACCACCAATTGAGGACTTTGTTACATGATTCATAAGTTGACCCAATGACTCACTCCTCCACTTAGTGACTCACCTAATGACTCACCATCATATAGAATCACATAAAAACATAGGTTTATTTATATTGTGATGGTTCGAAGACTGTCAATTCAGAATTGAAGACCCCTTCTAAGCCTAATCCAACATTGAGATTGGAATTTTAATGGAGAGCAGGATGCACTGCATTAGACTCCCCATGAAGAAATAAATATTACCTCCTAGTCATAACCTTCCATATTCAGTATTCCTGTATCCCAAACCTTGTTCTGTAGCTAATCATTCATCTTATCATGTTGTTTTGTCTTTGTCATTTTCAGTTCTCATGGTTTCCAAATCTTCTACTGTAATGCTCCACTAGCCTTTCTTCTACAATATTTTTCCGTTATCTGTCATCTACCACGGTTCTGTCTATTTGCATCAGCAGAGAAATTACTTTTCTCATGTTTTCTTTGAAATGCATTTAGCATCAACACCTGTAGTTTCTCAATATCTAGATCCAGACTATCTTTTGGCTGGTATACCTGCATCTTCTTTTCCTGAAATTGTTGTTCCTTTGTCTTTTTTATGGTATCCACTAAATTATAAAATAATTCACTATTTTTACCTACTATCTGCTTTTCTCCAATGATGTCATATTTATCAATCTTTGGATTGATCAACCAATCTTCTAACATATGTAACCCTTCATCATAATTTCTGAGGTTAGAAATATTCTCTTTGTCTTCACTAGACAACTCTGCAATAGCAAATTCCTTTAGGAACTGATCACCCTTTTGAGACAATATAGCCTCTTCCTGTGTCATTACATATTTCTTCCCTTGTCTATCAGCAACACCACTATCCAAATATGAAAGTGTTCTCTTTTGTTTATCTCCATGAGACCATGTCATCTCGTCCTTCAATCCTAGAACCTTCTGGATTTGGTCCATGTAATCAAAAGCAAATCATTAGTCTCAAAAACATAAGACCTTTTGATCTTATTTGGCCTCATAGTCATCTCCTCCATAATTTGATCTGCACTCTTTACATAATTCATGAGACTCTCAATTTGTCTCTCTTTTTCTACTTCATCATCCTCTCCAAGCAAAGGACCATGTTCAGGTTCACAATATGAAACGTCCATCCTAGATTCAGCTTTTCTAATTTCTTTCTCCAATCTAGCAAACATATTTTGATGTAGCTTCACCTGTAGTGAATGCCATCTTAGCTCCCTTTTCATGACCCAACCATACCTCTGGTTCTCTTCTTCAGCAGCTTGCATATGCTTCTCAAAGCACAAAATGTCCCTTTCTAACTTTAGCGATTTTCTGCTACATTCTCTCTTCTTTTTTCTGTTGTGGCTTTTCTTTGAACCCCTATAGTGACCTTCTGAGTAGTCATTATATATGTCTCCTCTTTTTTGAACTTCATCATGTTCACTAGTGGACTGTAACTAAGCCTTCACTTTCAACAAGTCTCCATACTTTTTTGCTATACCTCAACAAGCTATCTCTCCTTGAGATTCTCCTTTTGGTATCTCTAGTCCTCTCACTATAACGTTTTGAGCATCTCCTTTGCTCTTCTTGGATTCTGCAGGTCCACTCCTCCTTTTAGAACATGCACTAATCTTCTTTTGTCCAACCTCTGTTGGATTTTTTAGGTTATGCCACTGCTTCCTCTTTCCTCCAAGAGTTCACAAACTCTTTATCAAGAATACATTTATCCTTGATATATCTCATCTCAATAAATTCTTTGTTCGTTGCTGCTGTCAAATATTTTCATTAAACTAGATTCAAAATACAAGCATCAAAGAATCCATACCTTCATACTTTTCACTTGTATAATTGGCTGAAAATATCTCCATCACTATCTTCAAAATATCTTCTTCAAGAGCAAACTTGTTCTTTGGTTTATAATAATTGTCTACAATTTCTCCTACTGCAGAACCTCTACTCCTCCTCTCCAATATCTGCTATGATCCCTTGCATAAGACTGAACATACACCCAAGGGCTTTAGGGGAGGGTGTTGGATGCAGCAATCCACAACTTGATCTCAAAATTGTAAGGACACCCATCATGAAAAGGGGACGTGACTTGGTGGTAGAGTAGCACACTAGCCAAAGAAGGTCCTATGTTTAAGTCTTAGTTGGCTCAAATTTCAACATGGTATGACAGCTAGAGGTAAAGCAACTCACTAGCTAGAGCAACTCCTATGTTTGATTCTTAGTTAGTCTAAATGTCAACATACTATGACAACTAGAGGTCGAGGTTGATTGGTGGTGGATAGGAGGTCTATGCCAAAGTATGACATCAAAGGGGTTTTGGCGATAGAAATCCACACCTTGGTATCATTGTGGTATGGTTTCCCTTCATGAAAGAGAATATATTTTAGAATCCTGTGTTTGGTTTCTATCCTCTCAAATTTTCAACAATTTGCAAACTCAACATTACTATCTACAATTTCAATTCTAAAGATTCTCGGTACAATGAATGTTCTGGTTGTTAGAAGTTGGAATGCTTTTATCACATTTGAGGCATTTGTAGTTCTCCACACAATCTCATGAGCAATGCATGAAGAGGGTTTCGAGGGTTAGGGTTGGTAGGAATGAATAGAAAATCCATATTTTATTATCTATCTTATTGGAAGGATCTATTAATATGTTGTCTATTAGATCCTATGCACATATTCAAAAATGTCATCACCATTTGGATCCATGTCATGTTGTTACAATCACTCAAATGCCATTAAGGTCACTAAAATGTCGTCAACAACAACTAAATGTCATTAGAGCCATTTAGGTAATATTAATATGTTTCTCATATGTCATTATGGACATTTAAGTGCCATTAGGATCAGTCAGTGTCCATAATTATTATGACATGCATCATCATCATGGACATCAAAGTCATCAACATCATCATCAATGCCATATGGTACATTAACATCATCTTGATCATCATCCTCATTAAGTACATCATCAACAAAATCATCGGCGTCATTGTCATTATGGTGACCCATATGCCATTAGTGTTCTTAATCACTCATCGCCATTAGGATTCATGCCATGTAATTGTTAAGGTTATTTATATGTCATTACAATCATTTCGATGATAATAGGGTCATTTAGATGTCGTTGCAGACATTTATGTTCCATTAGAATCAATTAGGATACAAAAGTGCTACCACATGCATATTCATCATTGACAGTCACATCATCACCATCATCATACAATAAATCAACATCATTGTCGCCATAGTCATCGTCAAAATAATTGCGATAATAATGACAAAGGAACCCTATTACCTCACAAGATTGGATGATATAGTCTTATACTTATGAAATCATATCCATATGCTCCATCATAATTATCGTAATGCATCAGTGTCATGTTGTTAGGGCCAGTCAGATGCATGCCATTAGGGTCTACCAAATGTTGTTGGGAGACTCAAATTCCATTGAAGCAATTTAGGTGACCGTTAAGGTAATTTACCCCTCATTAGGATTAATTAAGATCCAAAAGTGCCATGATTATGATCATTTAGGTGCCACTATGATAAATCAAGATTCAAAAGTACTATCACATGAATCATGACCATTGACATTGACATTGATATATCTGACGTTATGTCGAATGTTTTCTAAACACAATTCCTAGCTCTAAACCTAGTGCAATTTCTAGCGAGGTTCCTTTTGAAATTTCTGGCATTCTTTCTGGTGCTATACTTGGCTCTGTACCTAGCGCTATGTTGGATGTTTTATAGGCACAATTCCTGGCTCTATACTTGGCACTATGTTGGATGTTTTTACTACCACTATGATAAATCAAGATCCAAATGTAATATCACATCGATCATGCTCATTGACATTGACATTGATATATCTGGCATTATGTCAGACGTTTCTCGAACACAATTCCGAGCTCTAAACCTAGTGCAATTCCTATCGCACTTCCTTTCGAAATTTCTGGCATTATTCCAGGTGCTATACCTAGATCTATACCTGAAGCTATGTTGGATGTTTTCTAGGTGCAATTCCTGGATCTATACTTGTTGCTATTTTGGATGTTTTTCCTGTCAAAATTCATGGCGCAATTCCTATCGCTAACCCTGGGTTAATATATGGTTATATGTTATCGAGGACATTTTTTTGGAGGGTATTCTTGTTGTTATATGGGATGCTTTTGTGGACGCTAATTGGGATTCTAATTGGGATGATAATTATGATGTTAATTGGGACATTAATTGGGATGTTAATTAGTGTCCAAAATAGTGCCAACTTTAAAAAGAGGCGATAATTGGGATGCTAATTATGATTTTAATTGGGATGCTAATTGGGACTCTAATTGGGATGCTAATTAGATTGCTAATTGGGACATTAATTGGGATGCTAATTAGCATCCAAAATAACACCAAATTTTAAAATGGGACGCTAATTGGGATGCTAATTTGGATTCTAATTGGGATGTTAATTAGGTGGCTAATTGGGATGTTAATTGGGATGCTAATTAGTGTCCAAAATGGCACCAACTTTTAAAAATGGATGCTAATTGGGATGCTAACCAGGTTGCTAATTGGGACGCTATTTGGGACTCTAGTTGGGATTCTAATTGGGATGCTAATTGGGATTCTAATTAGAGTTCAAAACAGTGCCAAATTTTAAAAGGATGCAAAAAATTCCACTAAAAGCGCCATCTCGTGGAAAAACGTCCACTTTGTCCAAAAAATGATGAAAAATACACTAAAAGTCATAGTGGACGCTAAAAAGGAAGCTAAAAGAGACACTAAGTGACAGGGTTTTGTTGTAGTGTAATTATCAGTCTTCAAATTTAATAACAATTTGTAGATATTCCTTATGGTCTTTTGTTCCTTCAACTGCTAAAGAGTATTTTGACAATACTCTTTTCATGCATCATAAATCCATGCTTATATCTACCAAATCATATCCTTATGCTCATATCTGGAAAATCCCTTGGAAGGATATCTTTCGTATCCCCTGTGGCTAATCATCAAATTGACCCACACATCCTCTTTCTGCAATCAATTCTGAATAATCTCACCTTACTAACCCTCTCAGCACAATTATTAGTATTCAATTAAAAATGAATTGAAAATCAGAAATTGATTTACCTCTCACGCATAATGCTTATTCTTATGCTCTGATAGCAAACCTGATGCCAACCACCCTCTTGGTTGCATGCTTTTTCCATATTTGAGATCAAACACATGAGATTCAGATCATGTAGGGACTTTAAACATTTCTTGAAATCCAGCTTGTTGTATTAAACATTTTTTTGCAACCCAAATCCTTCAAATTTTGGGTTTCCACACTATCTATTCTGCCTTCCCAACTTTCTACATGCTCCTTTCCGCACTAGGATTTCCACGCTCACGTTTTCTGCAGTGTGGAGATTGGAAATTGAAAACTCACTTTTTCAATTTCTGATCTTCTATGCTTCTACACTTCCTCATCTGCACTTCCGCAATTCTACTTGCACATTTCTGCACTTCACTTTCCTGGTTCGAATCGTAGTAGTCAGATTGTCAACTTCCAAGTTCTTGAACTTTTGGATTTCTTCCTTTCTGCTTCTGCAAGCCTCTTCCTAAACCGTTGATCTACTACGGTGTGGATCTTGATCGTCGATCTGTACTTTGATGCAGATCTTTCCTCAACCATCAGATATTGTGCGGATTGTTTTCTGAACGTTGATCTCTTGATCAAGTGCGGAACTTCATTTTTCATTGCAGGTCTATGTCCCCTTTGTTGTGGAAATCAATTATGACCGTTGATATTTTGTCAAGGTCTATCTCCACCGCACAATCTCAACCATTCAATATGCACAAAATTAATCTTTATCTTATCATTCATATCCCACCTTCCACCTTTCGAATCATTGACTTCAGGAATCAGATATCCAACTTCTATTTTATCTTCTTTTATGTTCTTCTGATCTTCATCTTCCATATTTTGCAATCCACAAAAAACTTCAGAAATTCAACTTTTCTCTGATCAATTGATCTTTACAGTGATCAATCTTCCGATCTAGAACCTGCAATAAGGTTACTTTGAACACCCATGAAATATTCAATGCTTAATAATATGACTCTCCTTCGACTGATCAGAGAATTGATCAATCGATCTTTGTTTCCCTCATTTTTAGAAACCTTGAATTCACACACAAGCTTATCATTCATTAACATATATTTAAACAAACATTCAATTCATGAAATCACACACTCAAACAAAATTTAATTTACACACACAAAGATTATGCTGAAATAGGATTTTTCCTTCACACAATGAATATGTACATACAAACTTCCTCAGAACCTACATTCTGAATTCCTTAGGCCTGATACATCTTTGATGGCATTGCTTGAGCCAAATTTACTCTGTTCTGGCTGCTTTTCCTACTCCTATCTATCCTGATGTCTATCTTTGTCTATTATTTCTATCTATGCCTCACAGGCTTACATATACACAACAGGATTCATGAACCATTTTGTTTCAAATCCTCAAAATATGCTAACTAATCCTAATTACAGCAAACCCTCAAATGTATCCTATGATTCACTACCATTAATTGAGGACTTTGTTACATGATTCATCAGTTGACCCAATGACTCACTCCTCCACTTAGTGACACACCTAATGACTCGCCATCATCTAGAATCACATAAAAACAGAGGTTTATTTACAATGTGATGGTTCGAAGACCATCAAATCACACTAGGTCTGATCCAACATTGAGCTTGGAATTTGAATGGAGAGCAAGATGCTCCTGCATCATTATGGTTCTGCTCATTAATTTTATTTACCTGCAATTTGAGTAGCGGCACTCATGTACTGAATTTTTTTGTTCCCAAAAGTAAAGAGACATGGATTGTGCATATTGATATATCCTATAACAGCACGACTCACACCAAAAGGATTAATCAAATCCATAAAAACCAAATTTGCACAAATAATTTGTACTTCCATATTTTGGAAACATTTTCTGAAATTTCACCCATTTTTGCTTCTGTATAATTCTTTGAAGTTGGTAATGAGATACCACCTTTTTAGTTTCTCAACATTCTAAGAAAATTTCAAAGAGGAACCACCATGATTCTTGTTGCACTACTTTGATTACAATCATCTTCTCAAGTGGTGACTAAATATCCAATGTTGCTTGTTGCCCCCATAATTGAAACCAATGAGACCAAAAATGATCCCAGGTTCCCATATGATCTTGATGCATGCATGGTGGGAATTTTCTATGATGAAATTCCATGAAAACCAAGCATGTGGGAAATTGAATCCATCTCTCAAAAGGTATCCCACACAAGAAATTGGAACACTGTTATGCAAAGATGAACTCAAACAACTGAAGGTTGGTTTGCTTTCTCAAACCAACAATTGAACTCCCACTCCAAGTGAGATGAAACCAAGCAATTCCAAAATCCCATTGATTTTACTGCACCCTTCTTAACATCATGATTAAAAAATATAGATCAGGAAAGTACATATAAACATCATACAAATGTACATCAAGAAGAAACCTCATCAAAGAATCATGAAAGTGCTTGTACATCCAAGTAAGTATATAATCATGTGTCCCATACACACAAGCATCAAGTATTATATAAAATATGCTCCAATGACATAGGTGAGGATCCCATGTCCTATAATTCTGCTCCAAACAAATGTAAGATGCATCAAAATAATAATCATCCATATGTTCTTTCATCCAAGAAGTGAATGAAGAACCTCCACCAAAATATGAACCCAATAAGGATCAAAGAATACATGAAGACTTCAAGTGGTTCAAATAAGTCTCATCAAGACACCCATGAATATGCATATCATCATAATGTAACAAAGGATGCTGCTGCAAATTTGAATAATATGGCATTCTAATCATTTCATCATCAAAAGAAGATATAGGAAGTCCATACTCTTCATGTGGCACTATAAAAAAAACCTTTCACCCATACTTCATTAGGATGACTGTTGCAAAATATGGAAGTTTAGGATGTAGGAGAAAGAACCAACACACTCAAAGGATTATAAAGTGCAAAAATTTCATTATGTGAAGACTCTATAGTGGTAGGATTATGCATCTCCCTCTAAAGTGCGACACTTTCCTCATATGATGGTTCCAAGGTAGTGGAATCATGCACTTTTTCAAAACGTGTCTCAGCATTTTCAAGAGGCAACTCAAGTTCCTCTTCCAACACAATAAGTGATTGGATCTCATCAATCTCATCTTAAAACACATCAAGAACCTGGAATTTTCCATGTCTCTCATGATCCCTCATGTCATGAGAATCCTCCAAGTATTCTACCATATGACAATATGAAACATAGGAGGAAGAACACGCATCTTGGAACCTCTCAAGAAGTTGTTCATTTGGAATTTTGAGATTATGAATATCCTCATTATTATTTAAGTATGCTTCATGTAACCATTCATTTATCTCAACCAAATTGTTTCTATAAAAAATCAAAGACATGAAATTAACTTCAATGTTGCAAATTGCTTTTTGAATCTTCTCCATGTCTTCAAGTAAGGATGGCTCCTCCAATGAAGAAAATGTCCAAAAAGAATTTGGAACCAATGATTTAGTGTCATTGAGTATGCTAAGGGCCTCATGTATATTCCTTTCACTCATCTTCAAATACCCTACAAGGAAGGATGGTTCATTGGAGCGAACCTCCTCTTCTTCTTTCTTCTTGATTTGACCAACTTCTTGAATCTCAAGTGGTGATGGAGAAGTTGATCATGGCTCTTCATTATCTGTCACAAGGTATTCATCTTAATGATTATGAGAAATTTGTATTGCAGTAACAATTTCAAATTTTATCTCTATGTCACCAACATAGAGTTGTGAGCACCCATCAGTAGGTACTGTTTCATAGTTCAATGATCCATCAGTAGAGTATCTTTGATTTGCACAACCCCCATCAGTAAGGATTTTGTGCTTGTATTCACTTTCCTCTTTATGGTATTCTCTACAATCACATTGAGGTAATTGATGATCCACTTCACAACTCTCTGTTTCTTACTCTAATGGTGTATCTAGGATATTTTCACAAGTAGGTTGATTTTTTTCTCATTTCATGCTCCTCCAAACTTGTGGATTGTTGATTGTCCTTTAATGAATTCACATTTGAATTATTGTTAATAAATCCATTCACCCAATCATAAAATTATTCAAATGAAATGATATTATTTTTCTTTCCATGATGGGAACTATTACTACCCCTAGTTTCCATCTTACCCTTAAGTTGAGTAGACATCAATTCGAGCCCTTGCATAAGATGCTTGGCCATATCATCAAAATATGACTTCAAGAATTTATAAAATTCATCTCTATCATCCATAACTTTAATAGTTTCCAATACCATGCTCTGATACCACTGCAATTTCCTTACTTGGGATTTTTGAGAAAAGTGCAATTTCGGCAAAATTCGAGCTTAACTAGTCATGACTCTAGAGGGTTCCAACTTTCAACAAATAGTCCCTAATTTGAAAGGAAATCATATGGTGAGTATTGAAAAATACCAAGTTATTTTATGGATACTTCGTATAATACTTTATACCTCTGCAACCGTGTTTGGTGTTGATGACAAAAGGCCAAATTACTAGGAAATTTTAATGAAACCCCCCCTAGGGTGTAGGCCAATGGGGATTCCCAACTCATGTATGGACATACCAAATTTCAAAGTAGAGTATGGGGTCTGATACAATACCTAATGGAATATCATTACACATGGTTATTAGTTCTACAAACTAGTTATATATTTCCACATTCATTTGATAACTTTCAGTGAAATTGCTTATGTGGAAATTGCATAACTAACTCGATTTTGATAAATGAAAGGTAGAGTTAAAGACCAGATCAGGATTTGAAATATAGAGACCATATATAGAATAAAAATTGCTTCCCAAAAAGTATTAAAAACCATATAAATCCCCTCATACAATTAATGTATACAACTCATTCAGTATGGGAGTCAAATACATGAAAACTAGTGAATTAGTAGCATGGAATTTCAAGAGTTTCACATATGGATTTCTTCAATTTTGACCCACAGAGAATAGGAACATGAAATTACAGAGTAAAAAATCATATGTGTCTGTAAAAAAAAGATCAAAATAAGAGAAAATCCCTCATACAAATCTTATAAAAGACTCCTTCAAGATTGAAGCCAAAGTCATGGAAACTAGTGACTCAATGGCATGTGAAAGCAACCTTTTCACACCTAAGCATATTGTATTTCGAGACAAAAAGAATAAGGGCATGAAATTACAGAGTAATACATCATATATGGCTTTCCCAACATCATCCAACTCATATAATATCCCTCATACAAATATGGTATAAAACTACTTCAAGATTGAAGCCAAAATCCATGAAAACTAGTGATATAATGGCATGAGAATGCAATCTTTTCTCACAGGAGTTTGGGAATGAAATTAAAAAGTATTACATAATATATGGATTCCCCAACATCATCAAACTCAGATAAAATTCCTCATACAAATCCCATATAAATCTACTTCATTATTGAATCCAAATCCATGAAAACTAGTTATTCAAGAGCATGGGAATGGAAGCCGTTAATACATATGTTTATGATATTTAGACTTATAGAGAATATGCACATGGGATTACAGATCCATGCATAATATATAAAATCTTTGGCATCAACTATACTCAGCAAAGTGCAAGCACCACTGCAACAAGTGCGCCATTAAATGAGAGTGTGGTGGAATGGAGAAGAAGGAATGAGAGAATGGAGAGATAAATGAGAATTCGATTGTATGGACCTTCAAACTGAAAATAAAACTTCTTAATTAATATCCCATGATATTTCTGAATGGCCTCTCCATCAAACAACTTGGAAAGGAACCCAAATCCCTCGAAATCGGTTCACAAGCAGGGAGAGTGAACACTCACCGTGTAATGGACAAGCTAAGGATCTCCTAAATGCCAAAGGCCAATTAAAAAATGATAAAAAATATATTCTCCTTCCTCATTAAATCCTTTTATTAAATTCATGAGACCTCCTAAGGTCGAATTTCTCTCCATGAGATTCCTCCAACTCATCTTAGTGGTTTAGTAACTCTCATGACACTTGTCTTCCTCTTCATGCTCCAATTATTTCCCCAATTGGAATGGATGCCTCTAACTCCCAAATTCGACCTCTTTGTGGCTATTTTTATCCTCATCATGTCATATTTTTCATATTCCATCAATCAGGTCTGAATTTGTCATAATTGACATATAATCTATCATCATTTGTCATCATGAAGTGCATGGAATCTCTTTCCAAGTGGCACACATTGTCTTATAGTATCTTCCTCTTCCATGGGAGTTACTCTCATTTACTAAATTGAATTCCTTGGCTCATTATATGATATTTGACACCACATCACCATACAATAACGTTTCATTACCCATGTGTTCGAATTTGGATGAATATCATGCCAAGTGTGTGGGGAGTCTAGCCACCTAAAGGATCCATAAGCTTCCAAGTGTCTTTATGAATTCACACCACCTTATTTTATTAGTATTTATCATTTATGTGACCCATTTAAATGTGAATATATTAAAATAAATTCCTTTTGGGTCCCATATCCCCTTATTAGAAAATTTATGTCTACATCTCAACCTAGGGAGCTAGTATGTCGGTGAAACATTATTTACAAATAGTGTTGTTTGGAAATGATTTAATTGGGGACATGACATATTATCTCTATGGGATATATTGTTTCTCTAGGGTAAACACAAAACATGCACATTGGTTAAAGAAGTGTCCTATGGTTTCAATGGCTGGTAAGTCCACTTCCTTTTGTGGCATATATCACAAGTGAAGGAAGGGATTCAATCCTTTTTTAATTAGAGTCTAATATATGTTGAATAGTATGTTATAATACACCAATATTGGTCAATTTAGGGTTGTACCCTACAAAATGAGTTTTATTTTTGTTTTGAAGAATTAAAAATAAACTATGCCTATATTGACATTACTTATCTCATGGTTTGAATGAGTTTCATTGCCGTGATTGAAAATGCATTAGTAGCTTAAACAAATTGATATTTAAATGAGGATTGGAACCCTTAGTCCTAGTTTTATATGTTATTAATGGTTAAAACTCTATTATTGTGGAGTCAATGAATACTCAGCCTCATCAGTCAGTTATTGTGGACTATAATTATGAGTCCTTGATGTTTTGATGCCAATTCCCTTTTCCTATATAAAGTAATGTGCATGTATTTTTGTTTGTTTGTTGGTGGTAGTTTCTTAAATATTCTATAAGTACTATTTTATTTTCCTAGTTTGATAAACCCATTCGGAAAAAAGGGGGTCAAATTCCTTTCTCTTTTGGTAAGTCTTATATTTTCCAAATCGATAGATCCATTCAGGCTCGTCTCAAGGAGCACATCCCTAACACTAATCACAATTGCATTAACAAGTCTTCCATTGTAAAACACTCATTCAATTCTAAGCATTTTATTTGCTTCGATCAAACCAAAATTCTCTTACTCCTTATGCCCGATACGAGATTCCCTTGAAATAGAAAAGAATCCTCAGAATTTTAACAGTGATTATGGCTACAAGCTAATTCAATAATTGAATACCTCAATATTTCATCTAGGGCCATTGTCACATGCCCCAATTTTGCAAAACCAATTTTATATTATTTAAGAAACCATATGTTAAATTTTATGCTAAGTCGTAATTAATGACCCAGTGGGGTCAAGCATATTTGATGTAAATTCTGAATATTTTATTATAAATAAATAAATGAGGAGACAACAGCTCAGGAGAGCTATTTTAAAAAAAATAAAAAATAAAACCTGCATTACTATACAAAAACCAAATTACATAGCTATATACATCTAGAGTTGTCCCCAAAACATGGAAACCTTAGTCTAGTCCAACGAAACCCAGTCTGGGACTTGACCTGATTTGTTTTTCCAAACAAATATAGAGATTTTCCAAAGCCTCCTGCTCCCCCTTTTACAACCATTCCTACCATAATTCCTTGTATGGTTACATTGCTTCCCCACCCACATCAAAATGGACATATTAAAGGTCCTTTCTCCACGAGGATCCCTATTGACTACATG
Source organism: Pseudotsuga menziesii (assembly GCA_001517045.1). NCBI lineage: Eukaryota > Viridiplantae > Streptophyta > Pinopsida > Pinales > Pinaceae > Pseudotsuga > Pseudotsuga menziesii. The sequence goes on from LPNX010541534.1 coordinate 187,401, forward strand.
GTTCCCATTAATATAAGAACTGCAACTACCTAATCTATGTAACACCGGAAATACAAAGACAAAAAAGGAAACTTGGAAAAAATGATGACTGAGGAGGGTAATCATATCTGGCCAGGAGGAGGGGAGCTCCAGCAGGGAACTGCAGCCGAGGGAATAACTACAGCTAATTGTTGGGATCTAGTCGTGAGCGTCGACATCATTTGCATGGGGCCAGCCATGTTCTAGGAATACACAGGCCCTCCTTCTTCCTCCATACCACTTCTGATGACCCTTTCCCGAGGTCTAGCAGTCTCCAGGGCCCGGCGATCAACAGGGTGAAACGAGAAACCTAACTGGGCTGCGAGGACATCGAGCTTCTGATGCATTGTGTGGCACTTAGAATTGTCCCTCCTTCCAGAAGGGCACAGGTTTCGAATCGTTGTCTCTCTTGGCTTCCTGCAACGCCGCGGAGTGCCCCACTAGATGAACTGTTTCCCAATAGGTCATTAGCATACGATCGTATGCTCAAGCATGTCCAACAGTGTTGCTAAGGTCCAGGACCCATTCTTCCACCTCCGCATGAAGACTCTCCCATGGCATGTCTTTCACCTCAGCCCACAACCCCTCAACCACCTTTTCAACCTCTAGATGGATACTGAGTGAAACTAGCTCCTTGTAGAGATAAACCTCCTCCTAAGCCTGGAGCTGAGCTCAGGTGGTTTGCCGCGTCTGACGCTTGAGAGATTTCCCTTTAATAGTAAATAAACCATATGCCTCCTCGGAGCCACCCTCCCTTATGAATTTCCATTTCGGATCCATCGAGAGAGACTGTGAAAGCAGGAAGGGCGGTAGGCAGTGAAACAGAGGCGCTCCAACAAAACCAAATGCCAAGGCACAACACAGGGTGAAAGTCAGATACTCAAGCATACCTTCTCTATAACATAACTCCTCATAGCGGATATCAAAATCTTTGAAATAAAACAGAGGAGCGCTCGTGGGAGTGTTCCCATCCCTGACCTTATCCTGCATCACTCCCATCATGAGAACGAGAACCTTTGTCTTGTGGTGATAATGGTCCTCTTCCAATTGATGATCCCTTCGCTCAGTGCAAAGTGTGGAAAAACTGAAGGCATGAGTCTAAATAATGCAGCATTAAAACCACCAGAGTCGGCAGACATTTAAACCAATGAACCCACACAACATTAGCTTGGCCGCGTGTAGGCGTGCTCGCACCTCCTAACTCCATCTGTCCTCCCGTCTGCCTGATTGACCATCTGTATTTTTCCGGTAATATCCCTAGCAGCAAAATGATGACATTGTTGGGCCCATTCCTCGTCGCCAAAAACTTCCAGCCTGTCGCATCGAAATCCCATTCTGCACTCCATGGCAGCGTTCGTTGGCTGATTAGCAGCTTTGTTGTCCTCCCTTCTGACATGGTGAAAAGAAATTGCGGGGTGCACAAGGAGGAGGTCACTAAGCCTCTCCATCCTATATGCTAGGTGGTAGCTGGGGGAGATCTTTTCATACATTTTCCCATTCAACAATCGTTTGGCCATCTAGATGAGGGTGTTGGAATCACCTTCAATTATCACTGAAAAAAACCCGTCCCTGATTAATACTTCCGAGCCGCGGATGAGGCCTTCCAGTTTAGCCGAGTTGTTGGTATCCTTCCCTATAGCTCCCATGAACACCATCCTAATCCCGACCTCGTTATCATGACAAAGACTGTTATAGCTGATTTTACCACTCTAGGTGAATCACACTTGTATGGCCTTCCCCTGTCCCTCTGCAGACTCCTTAGAACCCTTGGACCATTTTTTTCCCTTTGATGTTTCCTTGACCATCCCTAAAAACATGTGAAAATTAATACACATGACTTTTAAACCTATAATTGCGTATATACACGGGTTTGACCCCTAAAAGCACATACATCGGGATGTGTGCATAATCCAAATCCTTTTGGATTTTTCCTTGACATGGATCAGACTCACTTGAGTCTTGTCCTTCCATATGCCTTGAGATCACTCGGATTCGACCTTTCATTACCCCTTTGAAAAGCTATATAAGGAACTCTTTGGTACATTGAAGGCATAAGAGAGAATTGAGAGCAAAGAAACTATAGTCCATTGTTGCTGGAACTTGTGCTTGAGTCTGCATCCCTTTGTCCCTTGGAGCACTTTTGTGTTCTTCCCAAGCTTGCCTTTTTCTTGTGAGCTTGTTATCGAGAGATGGAGGATTGAGGTGGTGGAGGCCCAAGTGGGGGATTCAGTTTCTCTGATTCGTAGACGTGCCGACAGAGGTTGTATTCATTGTAATCTCATATTTTATATTAATAGAAATATCTTTTCCTGTCCAATAATGTATGTTTGAATGAATATTTTATCTATGGGATGCTTTAAAATGCTTATAGATTGTTGATCATATATTCTAGAATAGATCTAACACCAATATATATAGTATGCTTGTATTGTTTACTTGTTGTTGAGGAAGTAATCTATCAATTCAAGCTGAAGTTGGAAATCTCAATGGGGATCTACTTCAGCGATCCGAAATAAGGTACGAGGTCTGATCCTTTAGTGTTAGATATTTAATTTCTATTGCATATTGGAAAGGATTGATTTATTGAGTCAAGCTGTCTGTTGTGGTACCCCAAGCCATAGGAATTTCTCTCCGTAACAGAATTGGCGACTCCGCTGGGGAGTTCCTAGTAGTTGTCCTTTGGGGTTTTTCTCTCAGCATTCAATGAATTTGGATTGCTCTTTTTCTCTTGTTTCTGTGTCGGATCTAGGGGCATGTTTTCCCGGTAGTGTCTGATTGGTGTAAATTTTGTCTCAGCTTATCTGTTTGCCTTTATTTTTATGCACCTTTCTTCCTGTATGCGAGTTTTGAACTCACAGTCACGTATATACACCGGTTTCTCTACCATTTCTGCGTATACACACGGGTTTACTACGAACAGTCATGTATGCCCTTAGTTTTTCCTTTTAGAGGAAGTTGAATGGTTGCTGGGTGAATTTTGATGATTGCTGAGTCTCCTTTGATACTACCAAAGTATGTATACACCTCTGTTTCTGACCAGAGACATTTTTTTTAGGGTAAATTTTTTTTTTAAGAATGTTCTTGTCATTGCATTTTCATTTTTTTGTTTTGGGATTAGTGCATTAGACTTCTCTTACCTTAGAGCTTTGATTGAGTGCTTATTGAGTGTGCTTGCAGAGTCTGGGGATTATAGAATCATTCTTTTGTTTTTTATATCTCATTTTATTTCAAAAAATCCAAAATATTTGCTTATCATAATGCATTGCATTTTGCATTTTGCATAGTACTTGTACTAGATCTGCTTTGGACTATTAGTCAACATTTCATATAGGAAATCTTGCATTTATCATTTGAAGAAAATTGTGCATTTCACGTAGTAGCATACCCTATTTTCATGGACACAATGCATTTGCATTGATTGTTAGTTGTGCATTTTACTTCATGCTGTGTCATAACACCATTAGTTACACGACCATATCCCTCTTTTGAGTAATAAAGCCAATTAAAATCAACGCTTAATTAAAATGAACTACACTATTTTATTTGATAGGGTTCACCAACAAGATTAGGTTTTAGGGTCTTGGAATAGTTCATTGTGAGTAAATTCTCCAAGACCACTAAACAACAACATGTATGTGTCTATCCAGGTGAGTGTGTGAAATTACTTGGTATAACCAGTGTTTCTCAGGATCCTCTTCTCAAAAGGGAGTTAAGCACAAGGGAGTGTGAGCGGTTATTGATTGGGATGACCCCTAGTCATAACTGAGTAGCACCAAAAATATTTCCAGGATTGTATTCATATTTGGGGGCTCTTTCGAGAGTTTCAGGTTTTTCTACCCTGCCCATACGGTCAATCCTGCCTGTGACTGTCTACCTGAGCATTGACTATATTAAGGTGACCTTAGTGGCCTTACCTAGGATATCTAGGGGGTACTTTGCAGGGGTTATTTTGCAGGTGTCCTAGCCAGGTTGGTGTCGGACAACACAGTTGCTTTACGCGTTGAAGCTAAGGGCCACAATAATTGGTTGCATACCTCTACTTGTTGTGTATGGGAGTCTCAAGCCTCTCCTAGGTGAGACATACCTGCTTCATTCTGGAGCTCACTTATCCTACCCTTGATTGATTTTATTTGGATTTATATTTTGTTGGTGATTGCTCTGTGCATGTTAGCTTGCCTAGGGTTTGCGTAGATAGAGAGTTTTTTATATTTTTTGAGTCATTGTGGATTTGGGTGCGGCTCCTTGCCGTTCTTGTCATTTAGCAGGACTTTCACCTTCTACATCTCCTCCTCCTTTGGGAGTGACAAATAGACAGTCCAAGCGGACTACTTCACACATTGATTCACACACCATGGGAGACCATGTAGAAGGTATTCCTGAACCACCTTCTCCCATTCATGTGGAAGATGGGGAGTTTACTCCTAACTATGATCCTTCACCCGACTTGATTGAGTTAGGTCCCATGATTTCTGAGATAGGAACCTTTCATGATAGACTTATTTACTCTAGGTTTGATTCCTCATTGACGCATCACCAGTATGGAATGCCGGAGGATGATGAGACTCATTTTGAACCTGCAAGCACTAGTTATGGTAGTTATGGTATGTTTGGTTTTCCCACAAATGATTTGGAATTTCATGTCGAATCTGAGTTTGAGCCTAACACTATGCCTAGGGGCACTCTCATTCCTTACAATTCAGAGAGGTTTGGGAGCACTAGTCACATTGCACCTTCCATCCCGGCGGTGGAAGCTACATCACATATTGCTCCTAGGTCTAGGGTTAGTGATCCTATTAGGATACCATATCCGAGATGAGTGACTATAGGGAATAGTACATACATAATTACACATATCCCTTCATCCTCTGTCCCTAGTTCTTCGAATGTTCACCCTCCACCTCATTCACGTGGTCCTTCGGGCCGAAATGTTCTAATGAGTCATGTCCATCCTGTGGTTACTAGACCAGTTGTGTCTTAGGTACATGCACCGCCTGTTGTTTCGATAGGTCATGGTCATACTTCTAGAGGTCACGTTCCTACTTTCGGAATGTATATTACTACTTTCGGAGCATATGTTCCTACTTACAGAGTGTCTCATGGGACATCTCATGTGATGACTTATGGACCCTATTATGGGATGCAGTATGGACAGGGTTTTTCACTTTATCGGTGTGGGTATCAACAACCTACTTACTCTCCAAATTATAGCTTTGTAGCTCCTAATAGTCAAGGTACACCACACTATTGTGCTTCCATGCCACCCTATATGGGTCAAACGGGAGGAGGGAACTATGGCAAAGGCCATGGTGGTTATGGTAATCAGAACCATGTGAATTAGAACTATCAGGGAGCGATCCATCGACCTAATCATCCTAGGCTCCCTTTCTTCGCAACGCTGAATCTTCCTGACTTGTCAAGATTGATGAACGATCCTGTAGCTCATGACTCGGCTTGGCCGGTTGTCCCGACAAAGCTTCCCTCGGACATACCCAAGTTCAAGGGCAAATCGGGACAGGATCTGAGTGAACATGTTACTACCTTTCACCTATGGTGCTCTTCGAATTCCTTACACCAGGACTCAATCCATTTAAGGCTATTTCAACGCACCCTTACAGGGCTTGCCATGAAATGGTATATAGATTTACCTATGGAGGCATTCGCTTTGTTCGATGACCTAGCGATGACTTTTCTTAACCAATTCCAGCTACTAGTGTGTTATGACGTTGTTACTAAACTCTTGTCGACATTTAGGCAGAGTAAATCCAAACATATCTCGGATCATATCCAAGAGTGGCATAGACAGAAGAGGTTAATTAACGCCTTTATACTACCCAAATTCCTCGTCAAATGGTTTCTTAAGTCGTTATTGCCGTATAGAGTGAAGGATGTTTCTACATCCGGAGTGCAAACTGAGGAACAAGCCATTTTTAGCGTGCAGGAATTGGATTTGATTTATGTTCAGTCTGGTTTGTTATATGAGATCATTCCAAATGCTCCACATTCTAGTTTCAACCCCAAAGTTAAACCTGGACCACATGCCGATGGCATTGAGGGTTGTGCGAGTGCTAAACCTGTGGATTCAGTTGCGAAACAAGTTATTCAATTATCAATCGACCAATCTGCTTTGGGACAAGCCACGGCTTCATCTCAACCCGCCCAAGCGGAGAGTGTGCTTTCAGTATAATTGTTGGACCAGAAGGGTAACTAGCAACCCAGACGGAATAAAAAGAAGGGTAAGAATAATCATAAGAGTGGGAATATGAAGGAGAATTCTAATAATAATGAAAATAATGCCCATAATGCTACGGGGGAAAAGCAAGCTAAACATAAGGTTAAATTCCCTTGCAAGTTGTGTAAGGATGATCACCTCACTTACTTGTGCCCTCGTATCGATGAATCCTTGAGATTCTTGGCACAGGGCCTAGCTATGCTGACTAAACCTATACCTCACAATCAAAATATGAACTCGAGGACCTGTGATCAGTCTGGCGGTGATCAAGATCCACTGGAGGGTAGTGGTCATGGTTGCATTAACATGGTACGTGATGCGAAAGTTGTGACTCGTGCAAAGGATTATGGTTCGTCACAACCCAGCCCAAGAAAGCAACCTGATCCACCAGTGTCTCCTTTGCGTATTGAGAAACCTGTGGATAAACCTGAAGCTACACCTTGCATTCTTAAGGGAGTCCTTAAGCGTTCAGAGAACAATCCTAATGCCCGATCCACCCAGAACTATTCAGTTGTGCCCCTTGACTACAATCTCTTGCTGGGTAGGAATTGGATGTACAGTATGCAAGCCATAGCTTCTTCCCTATTTCTTGTTGTATGCTTTCCATTTAACGGGAAGATGGTCACGATTGATCAAACGTCATTCAAGAATCCGTCAGTTACCGCATCTTCGAGAGCTTTGATCTTGATCGTTGAACACTCTCAGCCGACAACTGGGAGTGTGGGTGTAGGCATGTATCTATCCCTCATGGGAAGTTTTAGTTGTCTTGCATCGATCCTTATGATAGGGTCTAGTTCTGGTGAGGCTTTGACATCTATGATATCGGTGTCTTTTCGCACGAGTCATATGGAAGATCCTTGGATTCTTCCTACACCGAGTACTCCGAGTGAGCCCATCATGATGGATGTGCTGTTGTCCACAACTATGGTAGCTTATCAAGGTAATGTCGAGTGTGCTGCACAGCCTAGTCCTTCCTCTTTGCGGATGTGGTTTTATGCTATGGATGTTCTCGCTTCGATGGTATTTAGAACACTCCAGCTTCCACATTTGAGAAATATTGTGACAATTGATCAACTTGATTTCTGTACACCGGATGTTACTACCCCTATAGAAAATAACATCCCTATGCTAGGCCAGTCCCCTCCTCCTTATTAGTCGATTGGGGCAGGTATGTTGAAGGACTCTACCCTTATGGGAATATTCCCATCAACTCCTTCTAGCACAGAGATGGAAACTATCAATATGATCTCCTCTTTTGTCTACAATCCCAAGGGTAAGCAAGTTGTTGAGTCATCTTGCCATAGCCCACATCAAGCAGTTTATGATGCTATCAAATCTATTTTTTATGATCATACAAATTATCTTCATCTTGTGGCTTTGGATCATTACCACTTGCCCTACTGGTTAGAACCCTCTCTTCCTACTCTGGATTAGCTCTCCCAAAAAATTTCGTCAGAAGAAATTATCATGGAGATTATGAGTACGAATGAATTAGTATGGGAGGATCATCATCACAGATCCTCGTTCCTCCCCAACACTAGTTCGGCAGATAATGATTGTGTATCTCTCTTAGGAATTGATATTGTCGCCATTCGTCAAACACCTGTGTTATTGCAAGATTCTAATTCTGAAGGAAATCTATGCAACATCACTAAAATAGCTCCAATCGACATATCGATCAAGCCTAGAACTATTGAACATCTTCATGTTGGGAATAACTGTTCAATAGAAGAAATTGAAGAATATAGAGAATTTTTTTAGCAGTTCTGAGATATTTTTGCCTTGTATTATGAAGAAATTCTTGGGATAGACCCATCTATCATGGTCCATGGAATCAAAACCTATCCCACAGCCAGACCGGTCAGGCATAAATTGAATCAAGTCCATCCCCAAAAGGAAGAGGCTATCAAAGCTAAAGTCGAAAAACTTCTGAAGGAAATATTCATGTATCTTGTACCCCTGATGGAATGGGTATCTAAAATCGTTCCTGTGAACAAAAATAAGGAAACCGTTAGAGTCTGTATGGATTTTAGAGACCTAAACAAATATTTTCCTAAGGACAATTTTCCAACTCTGCACATTGATCAGATTATCGACAACTATGCCGAAAGTGTCATCTTCTCATTCATGGATGGATTTTCTGGCTATAATAAGATTGAGATATTTCCCTCTGAACAACACAAGACGCCATTTATATGTCCTTGGGGAACCTTCGCCTATAGGAAGTTACCCTTTGGCCTTAAGAACGTCGGCGCCACATTTCAGCGTGTTATGTCCTATGTGTTTCATGACATTAAAAAAATCGTGGATCCATAACTCGATGACCTTCCTGCACATTCACCTCAACGGGAAGACCATCCTCAACATCTTAGAGACATTTTCCTGAGATGTCTCCATTAAAAAATACGGTTGAACCCACAAAAATGTGTTTTTTGTGTTGATACGGGACGTCTCCTAGGTTTCATAGTTTCTGAGGATGGCATTCAGATTGATCCATTGAATATTCCTGCTATACTCTCCCTACCTGCCCCAACCAAAATCCTTGAGCTCCAAAGTTTGCAAGGTAAGGCAAAATTTCTTTGTGATTTTGTTTGTAATTTTTCTCAGAAAACGCACGGTTATATGTGTCTCCTCAAGAAGAACACTCCATTATTCTAGGATGACTAGGCCCAGTGGGATTTTGATAATCTTAAGAACGCTTTGACTCATTCACCCGTGATACACCCACTGGATTATTCAAAGTATTTTCTCTTATATGTTGCTACCTCTACAACTACCATTGGAATGGTTCTAGCCCAAGAGGATCATAGTGGCCAAGAACACGTGATATACTGCACTGGTAAGAATCTTCTCGATTCTGAAACTCGATACTCGCGTGTGGAGAAGCTAGCATTGGAATCGGTCATTACTATCCAAAATTTTCATCATTACATTTTGCTTCACACTACCACAGTATTTGCAGACTATAACCCTATGTAGTACATCCTAACTCGTCAGGTGCTAGGGGGGAAATACTCCTATTGGATTATCATCCTGTAGGAGTTTGACCTTGAGTTTTCCAAAGCTACTTCAAACAAATCATTGGTTTTTGCAGAGCTAATTCGTTACCTTCCCTATTCTTTAATGGATTTTGAGCCCAGTAGTTCATTCCCGAATGAATTTTTGTTCTTAATAAGCATGACTGACCTATGGTATGGATATTTAATCATTTGTCTCCATACATAGAGATTTCAGTCCGATTTTTCTCATGACGATCGTTGCTGCATCCATCACTGTGCAAAATACTACCTTATCCTGAATGATACATTGTATAGTCATGGTATAGATTCCATTCTCCGACGATGCCTCACCCATGAAGAGGCTGAACAGGTTCTCAATAACTTCCACTCTATAGCATGTGATGGTCATCCTTCTAGGATGGATACAGCCTAGAAAATCCTTCACGATGGCTATTTCTGACCCTCAATCTTCAAATATTGTCACGAGGCTATTAAGAAATTCCCACCCTGCAAACATTTCTATCTGAAAAATTGCACCCACCCTGCTTCGCTACACCCCATCATTGTCATTGGCCCTTTCGCCAAATGGGGGATATATTTTATGCATTGTAATCCTACCTCAGCTGAGGGGCATGGTTACATCATAGTAACCATGGATTATTTACTTAAATGGGCTGAGGTTTTGCCTACATATGCATAGGATGGTAATATTGCCGCCCTCTTCCTATTTAATCACGTAATAGCTAGGTTTGGATTTCCACAATCCATAGTCACTGATCACAGATCACATTTCCAGAATCAGATGATAGTAGAGTTAAGTTCCAAGCTAGGTTTTTGCCATGAAAACTCAACTCCCTATTATCCGCAGGCTAATGGTCAGGTCGATGCCATTAACAAAGTCTTAAAAACTATGCTGCGTTGGATGGTTGGAGATCATAAATCCAACCGGCACCGGACTCTCTTTTTCTCTCTTTGGGCTTATAGGACTCTAGTGAAAAAAGTGACTGGTTTTACACCTTTTCAGTTAGTTTGCAGACTAGAGGCTGTCCTACCTATTCGATTTCAGATCCCACCTTTGAAACTTGCCATTGAACTTCTCCCCAATACTTCCACCGAGGAAGAAATATTTCTATACCTAAAAAATATTGATGAAGCTAGAAGATATGTTGCCTTAGTCAATGAGGAACATAAGAAATGCGTCAAGGCGTAGTATGATAAATCTATCCAACCTCGTGTTTTTAATGAAGGTGGCCTAGTTCTAACCTACGATCAGAAAAATGATAAACTAGGAAAAGGGAAGTTTGAATCAATGTGGTATGGTCTTTTTATTGTTTCCAAAGTCTTAGAAAAAGGGTCCTATGAGCTTGTAGATTACGACGGAATCCCCTTTGGGAAACATCGCAATGGTTTGTACCTGAAGAGGTACTATGCTTAAATCACTCGTGTATGGTACCTTGTATATATGTACATTTTTTACTTTCAGTGTGTTTTAGTATTTTCAATATGGTTTTGAGTTTAGGGTCTAGACTGTTTATACCATGTTTTGTTTATGTAGATCGGATGGCCTTTTATGGCTTCGCTGATGGTGCTTACCGTCATACCCTAAACCTTGCTTCAGCTGCTTGGGTTTTGTATTCCCATGCACGTGATCTAGTTAGTTCAAGAGTGATTTGTATTGGTCCAACTACCAACAACATTGTCGAGTATAAGGCAGTAATAGGTCTACTAACTGAAGCTGCATATGGGGACATTCATAATTTGGTAGCATTCATGGACTCTCTGTTAGTGGTTTGTCATCTGAACCATGTCTATGCCATCATAAATTCCATACTTCTCTACCTCTTCCAGACAGTACGTCTACTAGAAAGATCATTTGAGGTCATTACTTACAGGCATATCCCTAGGGCAGACAACATAGTTGATGATTCATTAGAAAACTATATCCTAGACTGGTATATTGCTCATACATAACTTGAAAATCAAACATGGTTCATCATATTGTAAATAAATAGTAGATAACACATAAAATCATGTGAATACATTTTCAATTTCAGACGTATAAACACCAGTAATAGAGTTTCTCTCTATATATATATATAAATGGTCACGAGAACTCATCTAAAGCACAGTGGCTTTCAGGAAAATACAACATCATACAAAATCCTGAAGATGTATTATCTTTTAGTACTATATCATGTAGAACATCATATAGTGATGGTCATGGTAACACATGACAGCCTGTACTAATCTACGTAGCAGTGGGCTGAAACATCCTGGCACTCCTGCAGTGTGCCTCCTGTACCTCATCGGGAGGTCATCAATATCTGCATCTGGTATGTCCAGGGCTAACCTATCCAAGTTCTCCTCTAACTCTCCCACTTGGTCATCATGTCGGTGAGAAAACCAAGCTCCTGCTCACCTGTCGATTGGGCATTAGAGAGAATTTGAGGTAAAAAATGGGGCTCAAAAGGACCAAAATGTACTATAAAAATCAAACAATTACATTCTAGTAGATGACATCATCCCCCATGGTTGAGGTGGCATTGCATGAGTTAAGAATACTTATTTGTCACATTTTCTATGGTGGATGAAAACCCATAGTTAACCAAGGCAGTGGTACAAGTACTTTTAAGTCATAAAGTAAAGTATTCACAATAAAAGTCATTTCACACTTTCTCATAAAATAATATTATTGTTATTTTCAACTAAAGTACTCACAATTCACTTTCTCATAAAATAATATTATTGTTATTTTCAAGTAAAGTACTCATAGTTCATAAAAATGTCTTTTCACAATATTTTCTTATTTTCAAGTAAAGTACTCATAATTATTGTCTTACATTATTTTCTATAAGAGACTTAACTATAACACTCCTTTACAATAAAATAAAATAAAATGTTTTACAAAATAATAATGTTCTAAAGATAATATTCATAGTTAACTTTTTTATATATTTTCACTAGTCAATTTTTAATAATAAATCAAGTCTTATATTATTTTCTATGAGAGACTTAACTGTAACATTCATTTACAATACAATAAAATAAAAATGTTTTACAAAATAATAATGCTCTCTCTCTCTCTCTCTCTCTCTCTCTCTATATATATATATATATATATATACTACTCAATTTTTAAGAATAAATTGTCTTATATTATTCTCTATAAGAGATTTAACTATAACATTCATTTACAATAAAATGAATATATGAAAAAAAATTATGATTTTGATATTAATTTATTCTAATAATGCAATAAATATTATAATAATATTGTTAAAATTTTACATGTAAATAAATATCAATTAAATCACATTAAAATTAAATTGATGAGAAATGTACTAAATATAAAAGTCAACATAAATAAATAAAAAATACCGCCTAAAAATAATTTTTTTTTGTTTAATTTCATTTACAAGTTCAAGACAAATAAATGCTAAAAGACAATATTTTTTTGGGAATTTACAATGAATCTTAGTCACATCATTGTAGAGTTATTTTATTAATTTTATTTATAGTCAATTTAGAAAAGTAACTCAACCATGGTTATTTATATTGTGCATAAAAAATAGTGTAGGAGGTGAGTTGTCATATATACCTACCCCATAAAACCCCTAAATCATAATATTTTAATATATCTTATATTTTTGTTGTACATCTCTTAGGAGGCCCATTTTTTACCTCAAATTCTCTCTAATGGGATTATCCCCGAGGTCGTGCGGCACCAACTTCTGCATGAGAAAATTTAGGTCTTGCTACTGCTCATAAAAAACATAAAAACATGAAAATCTTAAAACACAATCAACATTTTAGATTCTTTTTTCTTGCTGATGTCTCCCCACTGTGCACCAGGTGGAAGTGGTAGGTCAGGGTCACCCCTGAATTTAGTACCTGCATATGCTTAATCCTCGATCATGAGGATTTAGTCATCTAACCAATGGAAAAATCCAGCATCATACTTCACCTTGATTATGCCTCCTCCCATGTGATTTGTAAGTCTTACCCATCTAAGAATACGAGGGTCTTTGGCTCTTAGCTCTGTAAAGTTCACTTAGGGCCTCATGTAGGGCACTCGCTTGAAAAAAAAACCAAGCTAGAATGGATCCATAGCCGAACTACTTCAATTCCCCTTGTCGAAATTTAGTCAGCTGGTCCTTGAAGACCAAAAGTAATGCCTCTGCCAAGTTAAAGACAATGGGTGCCATAGATTCTATAGCACATAGCATATGCACTCTGGACTCCTGATGAGGCCCTTGGATTCCTGCCAGCCTCTGCATAGTGAAAAGAATAGTGCGGATTGCATCATCCACCACTGTCTTTATGGGGATCTTCTTCCCTGACATCTTAGTACCAAGCTCACAATAACGGTGTATCAATTCTTAGGTGGTCACATCCCCTCCTCGAGAACTAGTTAATGAAACTAGAGCATCCCGCCTAGACAAACCCATCGAAAAGTAGATATCTTCTACCTCTATGGTCAAAACATGGGTTCCCACCTCAAAATACTACTGCTCAAGGTTCCACATGCGCAGTATACGCTCTAGTAGGCGCTCATGGCATATCATACTCGGAGTATGGAAGAATTTCAAGAGGCCACAGCCTCTTAAAGTAGCAATGCTCCCCACATTCCTCTCAGCCAAGGCATCATCATCATCATGTTGTCATTCTTTCCATAGAACCATTTTTGACCAGACGAAACCTACCAAAAACAACAAATGAGATAGTCAAAACCGTATTCAACCATCAAAATCACAAAAAAACTTTTCTTTTGTATTTCCCACTTGGTTTTCCAGCCTCATGGATGGCACTGCCTGTCCTCCATGTACACATAGAGGTGGCACCGCGTGAGGGAAACTAAACAAGGGAGGTTTTTATCGGGCATCGCCTATCTCGTGAGGGGAATGCACAATGCCCGCATTTCAAATTTAGGGCTTGTTCAAAGACCCCATAAACCCAAGCCAAATAAAAATGGACACAATTAAATGAAAGGACATGGTTTTAGCATTTACATGGCTCTAACGGTGCTTAAAACAGATGGTTTATGCTCCTAGAATCTTTGGTTGATGATTCGGCTCCAAAAGTCTCCCAAATATTCTCACAAATTGGTAAATAGTAAAATGACTTGTTTTTACTATTCAATTGACTGTCAAATGTATTTTTAGGATTTTTCACATTATTATTAATATTTTAAATCATTTTGATATGAAAAAACCTTTTGATATAGTTTATAAAGTCATTTATTTGAATGTTTAGGAGGCTAATGAACCTTTTTAAGTCTTGTCGGGATGTAAAAATGAACAATAGTGTCTATGGAGGAGTTTGTTTTCGACTTTTTCGTACTGCTAGAAAATGGAAAAATTTCTCGACTGTTTCTTTTGACACTTTGGTCACACTCTTAGAACTTAGTATCAAAGTTCCTAGTTTTTTTCCGATTCTTTTTAGTCTCATAAAAACTTCTCATCGTGAAAAAGAAACCTAATGGAGTCTCCTTTAAACTCTTTTTGAACTCCCTAAATATGAAAAGATTTTCAAGTACTTGTCTTCTTCATACTCATAAAAGTATTTGAAGAGTCATCTCTGTGATAGTAGGTTATATGTTTTTCTATTCAGATAGACTGTTTACGAAAAATGAACACTCCATCCAATCATGACTAGAAGAGTTCTCTCGGGTATTATTTTATACTTTTTTGGGCCCTAGAGACTAAATCATACGAAAAATGACTCTCTATATTTTTCTTTCATCTTTGTTCATACTCTCTAAATATGAACGATACCGAGTTTTCTTTCATTGGACTCGTTAAACTAAACATTGATAGACCTATTCAGGGAACTAATGCCTTTTTTCTCAGGTTCATGAAATATATGAGAATGGACTCATCTTCGGACGAGCTACAATGAATGTTTGTTAACCTCTTTGGACTCGTAAAAATGAAAAGAGGCACTCATCAATCATGATGGGAAAATTAAGGGAAGGAAATCATTTTGTAAATCAAATGGCAGTTGTTTGCCACCTTTGAACATGGAACTTGTCTGCATATCATTCAGTCAATTGGGTACTCAACTAAATTACAAGTCAGTCCACTTTCATGAGTCATGTCCCTCCTTTGAGCATTTCAAAATAATGCATTGTCCACAGTCGTATTGTGTGTCTGTTTGTTTCAGTCATGCTGCCAAGGCTTTTGTCATGCTGCCCGATGTTCAAAGAAAAAAATAAGTTTACCTCTGCAATTAAAACAACTTTTGTGTCAGTACGTTTGAGTCATTCTTATAGTTACATTATCTACAATATTCCAGAACTTTGTTTCGAGTTTCGTGTCATTGATGTGGGATTCATTATGGCCCTCCTTTAGTGAGACTATTCATGTTAACATCATCTCATCATCTAAGAAATAGTCTTAGAAAAAAATTTAGTACCTTGAGATCTGTATGCCTCAATGACAGATTTTTCGCTCTCGACATAGGTTCACATCATTGACCTTTGATCGAAATATTCCACTTGGTGTTCGACATCAAAACATCTATTCACACTTATTAGATTGTACTAGGTTACCTTGGGAATCATTGACATCAATGGTAGTCTCCCGCGCACTTGTTAACGGTTCACATCACTGACTGATAATCAAGTGGTTTCCACCATGTTCGACTTCAGAGCATTGTAATCACATGGATAGAATCATACTTTGTGGAAGACGAGACGAAGACCCTGGGTATTTGTTAAGCATTGATAGCTTTCTCCCCAGGTTGCGATGGAGTATATTGTATGAAGTAACAACATGGATCCACATTTGTATGGTCGTGGCTATGCTAAAATTTGGGTCTATATGACATAGATTTACGTTGTATGTCTAGTAGCTATGTCCAAGTTTGATTCCTCTATCACATGGATCTACGTTGTATTCTAGTAGCCATGTTTGTTTATCTCTCCCATGGATCTGCCTTGTATTGGTCTGTAGCCATGGTGAAGACATATTTTCTCATGAGTCAAAACTATTGATGTATTGCAGATTCAAGGTTGATGTTGATCTCCGATCAAGACAATTCTTTCCTCGAAGTGATAACTTGCTCTATCAAAGCTCTTGCCTATCGTATCCTTCTAGCCTCATGCTTTGGGGGGCATTCTATTACACCTAAATCTCATCACCAACATGTGATCTTAAGATCCTAACCATCCATTTTTTCCCTCATTCCCAAATGTTGAAGTGAAAAAACCTTGCTCCAGATGTCAAACTAGCACATAAAAACCAAGAATCACTTTTACCCTCAAGCTAAGAAGCGGTACCTTATTCAACACCGCCTAAGTAGTGTTGAATACAGGCGATGGTATCGCCTTTACTCTTTGTTTGAAGAGTGGTTCTTCCCTAGCATTGCTTTGTCATCAAGTAACAGGAGCAGTGCCCTTGGTAAAAAGTGAAAAAGAGAGACTTCATGAAGCTTTTAGATCAAAAAGCTTCATGCCAAGCCTTATCCCTATTCACCTCGGTCAGTTGAGCTTGAGATCCAAGCTTTGGGGATCTTATGTCCACCTCACCCACCAAAATATCAACCATCCCTATCCATTTGAGGCCTATATAAACATGCTCATACCCCATGGTTGAGGAGAGAGCAAAGTCATGCTGCCATTTTGACATGTTGGTCTCATAATCTTGCATGTTTATTATTGGATTCCTTAGTCACCAATATAGATCTATAGATAATACTTTGGTACTTTTGATATTTTGCATTTGATGTGTTTTTGCAGGTATCTTCTTGGAGATCTTTTGCTAGAGGTGAAGGACCACATCAATCTCTAAATATCGTATTCCAAGTGCCTGTAGTTTCTAGGAGAAGTCTATCATCCTTGTTGTAACTTATTTGTTCTGGATCTGAACCATTCAGACCAGAGGAACAACTTTTGTCTGTAGAAGGTGCGAAATTCGTGACAACAGGACCAAGGATACGTTTTTGTGGTAACTGATGAAGGTCCTATGTTCTTTTGTTAGTCCTTGATTCCTTGGATTATAGCGATTACAAATTTCTTAGATGATTGTATTTTTTATTTTTATTCTATCTTAAAATGGAATTTCATGCTTACGAACCATTTTGTGTTATGCCTCAAGATATTTGTGCAAATTAAGTTAATGTTTTTAGGGAACCTATGGAATATGGCTTGCATTTAAGACTTTAAAAAATTTAATATTTTGTTTATAAATTACTAATTTACATTTATGTATGACTATTTTCACAAGTGAAACTTTTTGGTAGTATTCTAGGTACAAAAGAGATCTATATGAAATATGGACTTTTGAATGAGATCAACCTATTCTTACTTACAACTAATTGAGAATTTTGTTTCAAAAACTCTAAAAATTAATCTTACTTCTAAAACTACTATACATTTATATATATTAAATTAGTTTAGTGTCTTATATGTTTTGATTTGTTGGAAATGAAAATTATTGAATGATCCTTTTATGATCTAAATCTCTTTAATCCATGCTTGTTTTGTTTCTTGAAAAGTGTTTTCATAGTTTAGCATCATGGGAGACCATAAATCCCTTCGGGTTTTATTGCACCTTTTGGGGCAATTGCTAGCTACGCATGTCCCTCTGCAGGCATGTGAGGAGCTTCATGGTGTCCACATACTAGGTCCACATCCCAAATTGTAGGAATGAAAAAGGGAGTAAGATGAAGAAACATAAAATTTCCGACCAACTGCATGAGAGAGGAGGGGTGTAAGACGAAGACACGAGAAATTTTCGGCTACTCATGCAAGGTGGGGTTGTGTAATAAATTATGTTGATCCTCTGCCGCCCACAATTCTAATTTATAATTACACTATAATTTATTATGCTCAATCCCAACTTATTATGCCTCCGCCTGTCAAACCCCTGTCATGTTCTCTGCACTGCAAATAAATTCACAAGAACTAAACCTTCCTCCTTCCAACCTGGTTTCAAGTTTGAATCACCCCAATGCTGAAGCAGATGAAGCATTTATTTATTTGAATCGTTACATTACATGCTTCAATTTCCGTGGAGTTTGAGCTTGATCTTCTTGTAACCCCAGTCACAATGATTCTATTATTGTTGTATGTATCTAGATTTCTTCATTATGGTTTAAAGTTTCTTCGAAGGCATGACAAATCAACATACAAAGGAAGGAAGCAAGGGCCTGTACTCAGAAACCTTTTTCTTTATATGATAATTCTCAACAAGCACGTCTATTTTCCCTCACGGTGATTTCCATCCAACGCCTGAGTCGATGGGTGAAGAGATTTCAATGAAATCCCTTAGCCAAATTTGTTAGGTTTTCATGAAATACCAAATTTTCCATGAGACACTTGATGGACATGCATATCATCTAAAACACAACTGTGTAGGTTGCCCACTTCCACCGAACACTTGGTTTTCACATTTGAAAACCCAAAATCCATGAGCCAGGCATTGCAATGGAAAACACGTGGAAGCCAATGCAACATAGACTTATCTATATGCCAATAAATTTCAAACCAACTAAATGAAACTTGAACGGACAAGTCACCATGTAAGCCTCACGAAATCCAATGGTTATAAAACATGATGTCAGTGGAAACAATAATGAAACTAATAATTATTTGTATGTTTGAGTGATTTGGAACCTGGCGGGATGTTTGAGTTGCAACCAATAGTTCATAGATGTAGGTACTCAAACACAATAATTGAAACACGGGAAAGTGGACTTTCATTATTAAACTGCCTCAATTGGACTTCTATTAAACTTCAGAGATTCATGAAAATTACATTACATCCTTGGAGGGAATTCAAATTTTAAATGTGCTGATGGGTTGTCCGTCCGATGGGGTAATGGTTAATCAGGTGTCTAATGATGTTGCCGCAATAAACTTGAACATAAATGTCGACACAGACACGTGCTCCTATATCAGTTTCACTTTAAGATTCTTGATGGATAGAAAGACATATTTAAAAAGTATCACTGTATGGGACATACATGTACAAAATATCCTTTTATGGAATGGGGATAAGAGAAGTATCCATCTTCAAGATTCATGATTGATGGATATATTTACAAAAAAATCCACGTATGGGATATGTAAAAATAGATCCTTGTATGGAATATGTACAAACGATATTTGTATGAGATATATGTAAAAGAGATCCTTGTATTCAACAAGGATAAGAAAAGTATCCATTTACATTGAATTTGTGATACATCGATAGATTAAACTAGTGATGCAGTAGGAGAAGCCAAATCATCAACTCAGTCTGTTCATCTGGATCTTGGAGACTTTTTCAATACCTGTAACCCTTCCCATTTTAACTCAGCCTTGCTGGAGGAATTATGGTCTTTCTTGATTTGTCCCAGTTCACTCTTGTCCACACATATAACAAACACAACACTTACTGATATTTCCAAATGTATTAAAGTTGCCATCAGAACTAGATGGCCTTTGAAATTGTATATGTTATCGCAAATGCACTGCAAAAATGGAAATGGTGGAGATAAATAGACATATCACTGCCAATCCACGACGCAAACCAAGATCCATCCATCGAAGGAAGGGAGGGTTGCAGTGCATGGAACACACATTGAATTACAACGACGAAATTTAATATTTAGATTGTAGGAAGTTGAGTGCATGGTGTGAATTATGCTGTAAATGTAAGCTCCTACGTTTCTTTGAGCTATTTGTTCTCAATAGAAGAGGAAGGGCATAGATTTCAAAATTTAAAAGAAAATCCTCAGTAAAAAAGGCAGGGCTGCAACTTTTCGTAGATTTAAAAAATATTTAGAAAAGCCTCAATAGAAAAGGAAGGGTTTCTCTGTGTCGTAGGTTTAAAATATACTTAGGAAAACCTCGATAAGAAGAAGCGTGACTGCATCGTTTCTTATGCTTTTAAAATAGATCACTCTATACCAAACAATGCTATGCCATGTATTTTTAAATATATTTATCACTGTTATTTTTTTGCAGACGTGTTGTTTTGGCGGAATTGGGATTTGGTGTCCATGGTACAACAGTCCAGAGGCATGGTGAAATGTTTTGGAGACAACATTCAGAATATGGTTTGTGCAGGGATGCATAACACCTTTGGGCTTCGAGTTGTGTATATCTACAAGAACCTTATCGGCACCTTTGCCTACTTTGACCCAACGTATGCAAGTAACCACTTAACTAGAAACTGCTTAGAATATTACCTAAACAATATCTGATATTTACACAAAATTGGCCATGTCTATTGTATTTAAAAGTAGAGTGTTTACCTTTTACGCATATTTCCCATGCTTTCTGACCAAATTTTGAATTATGAAAAGAGTTGTTCATGGCTATTTCATTTATAAGCAAAGATTCATCATTAAATTTCAATTATATTTCCATTGAATTGGATATTTATATGACTAGATGGAAATGAAAAAACATTGCATTAGTTTGTTCATTAGATTGTGTAATTTAATGAAATTTGTCCAAGTCTTTTGGCTTTATATTCAAGAGATTATGCAAAACTATTGTCAATTGACATTGTTGAATGAAAGAGAATTTTCATTTATGGATAGAACAACAGATAATTACGAGGAGATTATGAAAAAATAGATGCCACTAAATCGAAATCCCTGCAAACAATACAACGGTCTCCATCTCCTCTCACCTGTCTCTTCTATCTCGTCTCGCCTTGTTGAAGTAATCCATGCTTAATATTTGAAGTATTTCATAGTGATTAGTCTATAAAGAATATGTGACATGTGACTAAAATCCTGGGCACACTAATATACAAACAAAAAGGTACTTTATAAGAGGCCACAAGAGATGGTTAGGTAGGGTTGTTGTTAGGGTTTCCCTCCTAGGTTTAGAGTTTCATCATTGATTCTAAACCCTAGGTTATGTATTCTAACCCCAAAACATCATTTGTGTCAGGGTTTCCCCATTGATTATAAAGCTTATGTTATGCATGCTAACCTTTAAAATTTAGTTAGGGTTAGGGTTTCCTCGTTGATTCTAAACCCTAGATTATGCATGCTAACACTTAAATCGTTCAAACTGCAATGAGTACAATAGATCGTTAAAATTGCAAGTGCTAAACAATAGCATAACAAATATGTATGTATTCAATCACAGTAAGCAATGTCAAGTTCATCTTCAAATGATATGAATTTCCAAATTTATCAAAATCAATGTTTGCCAAGTAGATGTAACAAATGAAAGCCAACAACAGTCATGTTCAATATGATTCTTAGCTCATCAATAGTATGAAATTTATAGTCGATCAAATGGTAAGAGAAGATCATTCCAATATCAATTTCTATCTTGAAAAATGAGACAATAATTACTATGTAAATACCAAAGGAAAACAAGTGCTTTCTATTGCAATATGGACAATGAATAAGACTGTAGGTGTTAGTATCTTGGTTCAATATGAGTTAGGATTTGTCAACAATAAGTATTGCAAGCGCAACTGTAAACTACTACTACATTCAACATAATGTATGCAAATCTATAATAAAAGCCAAAGTAATATAAAAAAGTGCAAAATGATATATTAATATACACAAATTTCCAATCATATACAGTACTAGTAAAAAATGGAACATTGTTCCCAATGTCTATACAATGGCAACTCATGTCATGTACAAAATATGGCAACTCATGCCCTATAAAAAATATGGCAAGTCATTCAAAAATGCCACATCATGGCTAGTGTACATAAGAGGGTCTCTCAATCCTCGTGCCCACCCTCAAAGCTCCCAAGTGCACCTCCAAAATTGATCTTCCTCTTCTTCAAGCTAGAGGAAGCTCGGTTCTTCTCGCCGCTTTGACCACCTCCCCTTGGGCTCTGAAACGACAACTATCAAATGTCAAATCCTACAAGCAATTATACAAGTGTAAAACACAATTTAAAAATCAAAATTACGTTTTGAAATCTTAAATAGCTCACCTTAGATGAGACCATAAGTAGTGAGCGGGATACCCTCCTTCGTGATCCAAGTCTCTCGAAAATGCCACCCTGCAACACTTAAACAGTAATATAACCCATACAATTTACTTCCTATGTTAATTTTCGTTAATATTGCATGAGCTTTTTATAAACTAATCAATCTCACCGTGAACACAACAGGTTGGTCCTCGGGTCTCGCAGGTGGAACAATCGGCTAGTCCTCAGGGGTGGCAGGTGGAGTAGTGATCTAGACAACTTGCTCTGATGCTAGGGTGGATGGAATAGCGGAGGATGTAGCCACATTGACTTTGGAAACAAAACTAGGGGGCATAATGGGAGAGGGAATGGATTGGATTGGGAGAAGTGGTGATGTACGACGATAAAACCAAACTAGCTATAGAATGGAATGGGCCACCTTAGAAGAGGAAACGAGGGTGGTGGTGGAATATGGGGGAGGGGGTTGAGGTATGAGATGGTGTGGAGGGATGGGTGAATGTGGATGGATAGTGTATCGTGGTTAGAGGGGGGAGGGTGGAAACATGGGAAATTACAAGGGAGGGAGTGGATGGGTGGGGTGGGAGGGAGTGGATGGGTGGGGCAGGAGGGAGTGAGCAGAGGTTGTGACAAAGAAGGGGGATCTTGATGGAAGTGTGGTGGTGGATGGATGGGGCGGGAGGGAGTGAGCGAAGGCTGTGACAAAGAAGGGTGAGTTTGATGGAAGTGTGGTGGTGGATGGGAGGCAAGGTATAAATGGAACAGGGTGGGGAAGGATGCAAGGAAAGGGACAGGTATGCCAGGGGATACACCTAGCATATATGATGGGAAAAAGGCAGTCAATGGAGAGATAGTGACACCGACGTGCCTATGTACTCGAACTTGCATACATATTCATGGCCTCATATATTAGTACAAAAAAAATATAACTATATAAATATAAGCCATTAAAACTAAAATTAAATTTATACTTTATTACAAGATACCTGCTCACGAGGGGATCTGCTGATCCCCGATGGGGATGGTTGGTCACCCGCTCCTACGGACACCTGTTCATTTGCACAAAAATATTTAGATTCAATTACCGAATATTAACTACATTGAATGACAAGATTAACTACTAACATTAAATTTAATTACTGAAAGAAAAATACATGTGTGTATGGTGCCACAATGTCCTCTGCAGATGCCATGGCTCCATTTAGGCTGAAGAAACCAACGTCCTCCCACCCGGGTGTTGGAGAATCAACACTGAATAGCTATACACATTAAAACAAATCAATTCATCGACATCATATTTTAAGTTAAATTTATTATAAATTGTGAGATTGCATAACGTATAATCAATACTTGAACATTAAATAAAACAATAACTAACCTGGTGTAGGTAGCTCTCTGTGGCATGCTCCTGCATGGGAACATAGCATGGATTCCCACAACGAGAACAATGATGTGGCACTGGTCCCGTCAAGCTAGATGGATCATCATGGCTACCACCCATAGCTGCTTTCCCTCTCCCACCACTAGTAGACTGTGCAAAAGTGTGTCTCTCGAGGTGGTCCTGCTCACTCTGTGAGGACGTAGCCACAAATGTGGTCTGCCTAAGGTGTCGTGTGGCACATCTAATGGACTCATGGATTTCATCTATCCCGCTACCCAACCCAGGAGGTTGAGGAAGTGGGTTTGGCTCTCGCTTAGGTATAGGGGGTCCTCTGGGTTGGTTTTGGTGGGTGTGAGGTCGATCTTGGGCTGAGCCAAAATCGACACCCTCGAACTCAGTGATGTGGAAGTAGCTCAAATAGAACCGTAACACAAAATCAGCCCACGGTTTCATGAGAAAATACTGTGGGGCCTCAACATTGTTGCATGGAGTCTTTTCAAAAGCCATGAACAATATTTTCCTCTATTTTTATCTCCATGGCTAGTAACTACACCAGTCCATGTAAAATTAGCTCTTCCTCACATATGGAGGCTGTCATTTTCTCAGATATGTAAATTTTCTCCACAGTTGGGATTTTGTGATATTCAGGTTTTTTATATCCTGTTTGGACATACCAGTTCTATAATGTTCTCTCATTCGAGCCCTATATTCGCTCAAATTAGTTATCTCACTGTGGGAAATGTTTATTGACTCTATTATGTTTTGTAGTGATGTGGTGAGGAAAACCGGAGAGGGTTCCCTGGTGTTCTTCCATTCATCACTCAAAATTCTTAATTGGTTTAAATCCCTGTGTAATTCATCTTTGGGGTTTTCTTCATTTAATTCAGGGTTTTCTTCATTTAATTCAAGGTTTGGGTCCTCTTATTGGTTTATTTCATTCCTTTCTTGTGATGTTTCATTCGTATTTGTCATTATGTTAAGGTAGTTTGTACCTGCAATATCAAATTTTTCCCATTTCAATTAATTTTCAATTTTTTTAAATTTTGTATTTTATTTGAAAAACAATAAAAAAAACATAAAAAAAAACAAAAAAAATGACATTCCTACTCCATATACCTTACTCCAATGTCATGGGTGTCGTTTTAGCCTGGTTGGACACTTCTGTTGGGATCCTTGCGGGCCGTTTTCGCCTCCTTGGGCGCTTGCTGGTGGGTTGTGAACAAGAAAAAAAAATTCAATGTTTTTTTTTAACATAGGGGTACACACATGTCCCTTTGTGTGATCATAGAAACACATGCGTGCGTGCACATACGTGTGCACGCAATTATACACAACCACATCATTAGGGGCATGTGTGCACTCCTCTTGTCCACACTGGAAATCCGACCTGGAGGTTCACCACTGTCATAGCAAGAGTGTGTGCATGCATACAAGGGTGTGTGCATGTTCTTTTTTTGTTCCACTCATGTGCTCCCATTGCATCATATTTGGGTAGCAGTTTCTTGTGGGCGCCCATAACTATTAGCTAAACTCCAATGATTTTACAACTATCAGCTTAACTTCAACTCTAACCACTTAAGGATTAGTCCAAATGCATTTGGAATCTAGGAGTCTAGCTAATGTGCAGTCATGTAAGAGTCGTACTCCTAATAAAATCGTTCGAACTCCTAATAACATCCTCCAAACTCCTAATAAAATCTTACATCTTGAAGTTGTGCATCTATCTAATTACTCCCATATGTGTATATATCTTAGAATTTTGGGGTGCACTACCATCTATGTTTTTTCATATACATACGCGAATAAGACAAGTGTACTATCGAGATTGATTCTATGAGTGTCGTCCAAATTCATAATTAAAAATTTAAAAAAAAATAGCTTAGTTAGCATTTGATAAGTACAGTTCGTGATAGTTGGAAAAATTAAACTTCAACTTCAACTATTTGATTATTAGATACAACTATTCAATTATTAGATACAGTATTAGCTTAAAACCATTGATGATAAAACTATTAGCTTAACTTCAACTCCAATCATGACTTTTACTTGAATGATATATTAACTTTTAAACTAAATATTAGCTTAACTCCAATGATTCTACAATTATTGGCTTAACTTCAATTCTAATTGTGGTTATATTGTATAACTATTAGATAACTATTAGATTATTCCAATAGTGATACATCTATTAAATTAAATTTGGATGAACTCCATCTCTTAGCCTAAGAACTCGACCTTCATTGTAGTGAAACCATGCACCAAGAACAATCAGTTTGGTAATGTGCAACTCATGTGACATTTGAACTCCATTTGGCAGTTGGGAGTCGAGTTAATGTGCATAAGACTTAGTCTAAATCCATTTGGAGGCTAACAAACGAGATAACTCGGAGTTGTGATATTAACAACAAGAGTTTTATATTAACTTTTAAATGAATATTAGATACAACTATTAGCTTAACTCCAATGATGATATGACTTTGATCTTAACTTCAATTATGAGTTTAATAACCGTAAATTAAGTGGTTTTTATATTAGGTTAACTATTAGATACAAGTACTTACACATCCTTTAGAAAAAAAAAATTATCAATGTGTCAAATATATACCTCTTCATGTATTTCGAACATATTAATCTTAATAATATGGTCGTTGTTGGTATATTTATCATTCACAAAATTTACTCAAAACTTATTTACCAACATAAGTTATCTCTCTAATATATAAATATTTTAAAATTGTGTTACATTTTTTCGTAAAACTTATCTACCAACATAGCTTATCTCTCTCATATATATAAAGATTTCCAAATTGTGTTACTTTTTTCCATAAAAAATGGTCGATTACTGTAAGTTGTAACCTACATTTTCATGGACATGCTCTTGAAGGATAATAAATAGTGTTATAAAGTTTTATATTTATCATTCAAATAGAACTCATTTACCAACATAAGCTATCTCTATAAGATATAAATATTCTCAAATTGTGTTGTATTTTTCGTAAAAAATAAATAGTCGATTGATGTAAGTTGTAACTAAAAAGTTTTGGGTTGAAATCCCAAGATAGCTATACATATCTATCTTTCATTCATTTTCATAAATAACAAGTTTTTTTTATGTGACAACTAGGTAGGCCTTAAAAAAACTTGAGACAGGCATGAAACAACTCTCCTAGTTTTTATAGACGTAAAGAAAATCATGTTATTCAACAAGAAACATAAATGATCAGGTCAATTTCCATGTAGAAACCCAAATTAAAGGGGTCGAAGCCCATTTTAAAACCAGCCAATGATGCCCCCACAAACTCTAATTCATATGATTCGCCGACTCCGTTGCACAACATAAACATAAATAGACTATATTTTGGAAACACAACGTTGTCGTTGCTTATACTGCATTCACCATAACCACACTTGAGGGTAAGTTCAACCGTGCTGGATTCTCTGGTTTCCACTGGGGCAGCTTCAACATCAGACGTAGTACTCATTATAAGTCTGGCCGGCCCAAGGAATATGCGCTCCACCATCGCTCTTGCAATCCCATGTTGTGGCAGTCCAGCTTCAAGCGAGTCGAAAATGGTGCACAGCTCCGCCAGACAACGACTGAAGCTCTCAAAGAAGTCGGTCGTGTTACTTTTGGAACCATGTGGGCCCGTAGCTGGCGTAACAACGTTCGGATTCAGGTGGTGTGTGATCACGACGAATTCCAATAACTACGATTTATACCATGTTATTGCTACTTATCTATTGCTTAATACCATCTTTACTCTGTGTTGGAAAGGAAGGGTGTTACGCTACTTATCTATTGCTTAATACCATCTTTACGCTATGTTGGAAAGGAAGGGTGTTACGCTGCTTCTATATCTCAATGCTCCTTCAAGTATGCCTTAGTTAGAAAAAGAGTCATAACCTGACCAAGAAGGATGTTATTGAGTAATGATAGTTGTGGCTGGGCCCTTTGGTTCATCCTTTCGGGGAATTCTAGCTTAATGGCATCGTCGACTTCCTTGTGTTGAGGTTTTTAACCTTGGGGTTGGTGACCGAGGCCCCTAAGGATTCGCCACTGGGTCTCATGGATCCATATGTTGTCTATTTGCTCTTATGATTCCCTCCTACACCACGAGTTCTCCTTCCCCTAAGCACTCTTCTTTTGTAGTGAATTCTCTCCTTTCACCAGGACAACGTGCCATTAAAGGGAGGTGTTGAGGGATTTACAGTATCTTAGGGTTAGTAGGGGCATGACACCTCCTTCCCAACCCATTCCGATCCTTCGTTGGAATGTTTTTCTCTATAAGGCTATTTTGGCATCCTCAGGAACAAATATCCCAGTAGCCTACCTTAAGCCTACAAACAAGTAATATTTTATTATTATATTGTTCTAGTTTTAAGTTGACATCTTAATTTATATGTTAATATATTGTAAGGCATGTCGGCCTAAATGTTTTAAGTGAGTGTGAGATCATATAAATATATCTCCTCACTCTCATTTCCAATCATGAGACAAGTGGTATTATTACTATATTACAGCTTTTTCCCTAACTAGGGCTCTTTGGAGAAAAAACTATTCGATAGATGGCAAGAAAAGAAGGACCGAGTGCTGCTGAACAATGCACTAATGACTATAAATAGGATCGAAAAGGACTCTATTGAAGAATTCGATCACAGGTTTGATAGAACCGTTAAAGAATTTCCTACAGATTGCAAACGCCTAGACACAATGGTTTTTTTGTATTATTTGAAGGCCTTCTCAGGATATTTTATGTTCCACCTAAGTCTGGATAGATTGGTTGGTCTTTCATCCATAAATAAAAAGGTAAAGGTTCTAGATGATAGTTGGAAAGATGTGAGGAGTCCAGATACGTCCAGGTATTCCAGGTCAAAACCTAATCCAAAGAGAAAAGAAAAAATTCTACAACCAACTAAGGCCTCGATCCGATGAACATCATAATTGAAGAAATGCGACAATTAAGGATCGATATGGACCAACAAAATACTAGCATGCAGAACATAATTGTCCAATTAGAAATATCCCAACAGCCTAGTTTCCTCCAAAGAACCTTAACAAAGGACCTATGCAACAAAGACCTCGCTCCTCTTTGGTGCCAACTAATGTGGTAAGTGAATTCCCATACTATTGCAGGGTATGTCATAGTTTCTACGATAAGAGAAAATGCTCCCTTTATCTGGAGTATACCAAGAACAATGCTCCTTTTGAAGAGGATGATGCAGAGGTGTGTAATTTATTTGAAAAGGGCAAGTTTGTGTTCTCTAATGACGATATGCATAAATTAAGGAGAAACTCAATCGACACCAAAAGAGTGAACAAGATATTCAGTGAAATTCCTAACCGAGAGAAAATTAGGAAATGGTATGAAAATATGACCCCTGGAAATGTTTATAAAAAACAAAGGAGTCTCATGTCAACGAATACCGAAGGGACGAAGGCTTCACCCATGATAGGCTTAGGTAAGTATTCTTTGGTTGATTTGGTTACTGATGAACCTTTGAATATTGATTTCACAGGAAACCTAGGTACCATGAAGATTCAAGTACTCTTTACAGAATTGGTCAAGGTCCCGTTGGTCAGAAGACAAATTGTTGAAATATTACATTTTCAAGAAGGAACTGTAGAGAAACAACCAGTAGTAAATTAAACCAATGAAGGAGAAGATGCACCAATCATGTTATCAAACATGCTACCAACCGAGAATAAGGATCCTACATATAAACCTTTCTTTATTTCATAATGCATTAGTGATTTGGTTTTGCATAACTGCATGTTTAACTCAGGAGCATCCATTGATCTTATGTCTTTAGCTGTGATGAAAAGGCTAGGATTGCAGGTGTCAAGGCCATACAGGAATGTCTATGCCATGGATTCCAGAGAAGTAAAACTTTGTGGTGTGGTGGTGGATGTCCCCGTGCAGCTAGCTATTCATCCCAGCATAAACCTAAATATGGGTATTCTGGTGATCGATCTTCTAGAATCATGGGGAATGCATATTTCCATAATCTTTGGAGAGGACCTTGGAGTTAGCCTACAAATGGACCTGTCTTATGAAACTATTCCCACTCCGAAAGGTGGCTTCATCACCCTTCAAAGAGAAACGATGAGGAAACACCATGTAGAGGACCTCGCAAAAAAAAATGATTACATATACCAACATGATATTGGTTCCTATGTAGTATTAGCTATAGATATTCCTCCTTAGAAGGACATTGATAAGTTTTGGATATTGTATTTTGATGGGGCCAAGTCTTAGGAAGGTATGGGGAAGGTATAGTATTAATTTATCCAAGACATGAGCATCATTATTTCTCTTTTCATTAGAATTTGATGGCACTAACAATGTTGTTGAGTACAAGTCTCTTTTTACATGGGATAAATTTCGCTAAAGATTATGGCATTCTGTTACTTCATGTTATAGGTGATTCTCACCTTCTGATATGTCAAGCAAAGGGAACATTTTCTTCTAAAAATATGCAGTTGAAAAGATACTGGGACGCGGTTAGAATTGCTACAGAGGAATTTCAAGCTATATCTTTGCAAGTAGTACTAAGAGAACATAACCAAGTAGCATATTCTCTTGAATTTTTTGCCTCAGTCTTTGATCCAAATAATGAAGTACAAGATACATGCAAAGTATAAGTAATATTTCATCCTTTTGTACTAGAAAAATTCGATAATTGAGAAGTGTTTGATGATGACAAGTAGATCCATAGATTCATGTCCAATGTAGAGGAGTATGCGCGTAGCCAAGTTGATTGGAGAAAGGAAGGATCCACTGAAGAACCTCAGTATAACCCTATTCCAATGGAAAGGGTATCATTGGAAAGGAAGTTCGATAGAGATCATAGGTGCAAATTAAAAGAATTGACTTCAAATCCATAATACAAAGACTCTAAACATTGGCTCTCAGGAATACCCATTTCCGATTAATATTGGTAAGATCTTATGTCCTCAAGAAAGAAAGGAAGTCATTGATTGTGTTCAATAATTGAGGGACATGTTCGCTTGGTCATACAATGAACCAAAAACCTGTGACAAGGATATTATTCAACATGATATACCTTTGTAAGAAAATGTGAAACCACAACGACAAAAATTAAGCAAGGTGAATCCTAAATTTTCTCTGCTCATCAAGAAGGAATTGGAGAATATGGTGGAAGCAAAGATCATAGTCCCAATAAGGTATTCAGAGTGGATTTCCAACCCCGTGCCATCCAGGAAGAAAACAAGTGATGCCATGGTGTGTGTTGATTTTAGGAACCTTAATGCAGTGTCCAAGAAAGATAATTACCCACTCCCTAACATGGAACACTTACTGCAAAGGATTGGGGGGTCAGAAATGATGTCATTCCTAGATGGATTTCAGGTTTGAATCACATAGTCGCCAAGAAAGAAGACGGGGAAAATACCACCTTTACTACTCCTTGGGGCACTTACTAATACCTGCGGATGCATTTTGGCTTGATGAATGCATGGGATACACTTCAGAGATCTATGGACTATTCTTTCAGAGATATATTACAAAATATGTTGGAAATATATGAAGATGATCTTACAATTTACTCCAAAAGAAGGAAGGATGACATCAAACACCTTCGACGGGTATTTGACCATTGTCACAGGTATGAAATTTCCTTAAACCCCCAAAAATATATTTTGAGTGTCATTGAAGGTAAGTTACTTGGGCATGTTGTTACAAAAGAATGTGTTAAAATAGATCCAGAGAGTAAAAACTATTGAAGAAATTCCTTTACCGAAAAAAATTGAAGGCTTTAGGGTCTTTCTTCTGAAGAATAGATTTTATTCATAGGTTTATTCCTAATTTTATGGAGATTACTAAACCTTTGAATACATTGTTAAAAAAGGATGTATATTTCAAGTGGAACAAAGAAGCCAAGAAAGAATTTGAAGATGTTAAAGAAGCTATTACCCAAGCACCAACATTGGTAAGTCCAGACTAATCTAAGCCATTTGAAATTTTTCCTTTCGCTTCCAGTAACACTATTGCAGGATTCCTCCTGCAAAAGAATGACAAGAACGAAGAACAACCCATTTTGTTCATGAGCAAATCATTTAGTAACGGAACTGGGTCACTGCAAGAAGATGAGGGACCTTTTAGATGCAATCCTAGTTTTCAAAAACACGATCACGTTACCAAAAAATAGAATGCGTTTCTGCTACATAACACTTGCTATGGTTCAACCCGAGCTTGACATGTCATGGGACATCTAGGATAGGAAACCATATCGCGTACGCATTATATAAATACAAAACGCGCTCGCGATCTGTAGTTATAAAACACGTACATGATTTGGAAAACAAAAAATAATTTATATACACAGGCCCAAAACCCGCGGCCCATTTTAGCTATCAGGAATGCGAAAACAGAAGCCAATTGGAGCGTTTTGGAGCAAGTTAACTGCTTGGGATTGTTGGAGGAGCTGATTTAGGTTGAGGGGAGAAGATTTCACTAGTGAATTTTCATCCAACAAGGTAATTCAATCACCCAAAGCATTCTTTTTTTTGTCAATTTTTAACCTATAATTGTGTTTTTTAATAGAATAATCAACCCAACAGCTCCCAAGCTAATATTTGATGGATTCAAACTAAAAGAGGCTATAAGAATAAAAAAAATCATGTCTAATAGATATTCAATGTTCCAAAAGGCTAGAAATATATAAAACAAACACAAGTATACTCCCAACTTGCATAGAATTTGATGGACAATGCAAAGTTTGAATTGGGATACTAGTGAGAGTGCCCACCTATAACATGCATAGTCAAACCTTCAAATGCAATGATTGTGCTGGAATTAACACAAAGTGCAATAAAATTTAGCAATTATTTTCATAGATAGGTGAATGCCAACATTTTAAGATACATAGTGAATGAGAGATCCAAATGTAACAACCAATATAATCATCAAAATGGAAGAAAGAAGAAATTGTGATCAAAATATGCAAGTTGGACCCTCATCTTGATCAAAATTCCATATTTAACAATCCTTTGACACAATAAAAAACACATATGACTATATAAAGGGATTGTAATTTCTAGAAGAATATCAATACTCAACAATACCATGTGAATCCATCGACCTATTCATTATGAATGTCCCAGACATACATAGATTCATATACAACAACTGGAGTAAATTTATAAGGTATAAAATCTCACAACAATATTTAATTCAAGAGATCTACTTGATCCTGAGAGTTGAATGAACGATAATTTATAAAGTCATAATCACCACGAAATTTTGAGGAAAGGTGACCACTCCATAAATCATATGCCTGAAATTTGGATTGGTTTTTTACATAATGTCATCTTTCTGACATTTGACTACCCATATCCCTAGATCTAGCAAAGACATAAATGACTTTACTCAAAGTCTATGCCCCTGCATCACTAGGTTTATCAACTATTTTCTAAAATAGCAAAAACAATGGGTAATATATTTCTACATGTCGAGTCTCTAAGCTCATCTACAACCAATTGTAGCCCAATCCACAAATTCTCCATTTTCCATGTAACTTTTGGTTGGTTTCCATGGTTATACAACAATGGAAATGGTGAACACCCATGAACTACCTAGAGTGTGTCATGAGATTGTTCCCAACCATGATCGAGTCAATTATATTTAGAGGATATGGTGGCATCCCTATATCACCCCTTTTCTTGCCTCACATGTCCTATTAGTCCCTTGCCCCTTTCTTTTACATATCCAAGGGATGTAAAGGCCAAAACATGTCAAAATAGCACTCCTAAATTCAAAGAAGTTTAAACCCAAGTTTGCATGGAAAAGTCACCAATGAGGGTGAAGAAGTGCCTTAAATTCTAGAAAGAAGTTGAATGGAACTCACTATTTAATTGTTAAATGTTTAATTTTAAGTTTTAAATGTAAGTGAATGTCATTAAATTGCTTGTAACTTGAGTTCTCCTTAATTTACATTTTCAATTTTGAAGAGATGTCATTCTATACCATGTATACGTTTCTAATGATTTCCTTATTGATTTTTTTTATTGCAGTTGTGGCTATGGAAACCAATGCTGAAATATTGATTGAGGTTTCCCAAATGAGAGCTCTCAGTACTGCTTTTAGTGGTGGTGATAGGATTCAACTTTCACTTGCATCCACTTTGGATGCAATTGTTGAGACTATTACATTGTCAAGCAACATACTATATGATATTACTTGATATAGAGAAAGAAAAAGACGTGAGTATGATGATGGGCTTAGCTACAGTGCAATAAAAAAGTTGAAAATTACCAAAGAGCATATATTTTCATTGTTTAGGGACCCTCACATGGGGGAAATCCCAAATGCAAATAGGCCACATATCTCTATCGAGTGGTGCACATATCAACCATTTGTTGATAACTGGATGGACGGATGGTATATGGTTTTTGATATGCCACCACACAACAACAGGGAAATCCCCTTGTATTTCCTTCGGAAGATGTATGTAGATTTTGTGTTGGGTAAACACATAAACTATTTTGATATATTGGCATTTTAGGGGATCAATGGGGCGATGCCCCAAAACCGACCCAATGCAAGGCTTCGAGACGTTGATCGCCCTATCCCAGCACCTCGTAGGAAGTTGCCTGGGCCAGATGTCCCACCTATACAATGTGTTATTCCACAGACACGTGATGCATTTTTGAGTTTGGCATGGGCCGTTGTTCGCCATAGCACTATGGTTCAACATATGGGTGAGGAAGGGACATCTGTCCCTGGTGTGGTACATACACCAGGTCATCATGGTGCAGGACCATATTCTAGTGTAGTACCACCCACTAGTGCAGTACCCCCATCTACTGCAGGACCATCTACTAGTGTAGCACCATCAGCACATTCCTAGCCTACTTTTGAGCCTCACAAGTGCACATTGTGTGGTCGTCCATGCTATGGTATTTTGTCAGATGTTGTCTTCAGTGGGTTTTTGAGTGATGTGTGTATATGGTTAATTGTTATAAATTCTTCATTTATTTTCCTCTTTGTACACATATGTATAGTTTGAGCTAATATATTAATTTTGTGAACTTGCAGTTGATGCTTTATGCTGGTAGCGACGCCCCAGAGTTTCATGTTCCACACTCTACACAGGGTCATGACATTCCATCCATTGATCCCTTTGTTGGTGGAGAGATTCCTATAGCACCCATTGCCGTATCTCACACCGAGGTAAACATTTTAAAATTTCAATTTTTTAATACTTTTAATTTGTTAATTTCCACATATTGTACATGTTAGTTCACTAATGTTATCTACAGTCTAATATTTACAATTATTAAACTTGCAGATGCCAGATCCTTCATGGGGGAAAGTAGTGATGGAGGTAGGATCCATGGTCATATCGATTGAGGAAATATCTGGGAATGACATTCCATCCACTGATCCCTTGGTTGGTGGAGAGATTCATATAGAACCCATTTTCGTATCTCACACCGAGGTAAACATTTTAAAAATGTCAGTTTTTTAATACTTATTAATTTGTTAATTTCCACACATTGTACATGTTAGTTCACTAATGCTATCTACGGTCTAATATTTATAATTATTAAACTGGAAGATGCCAAATCCTTCACGGGGGAAAGTAGTGATGGAGGTAAACATTTTAAACATTTACAAAATGTCATTTTTTAAATACATGTGTGTTCGTTGAATCATGCATGTCTAACTACATGAAATCTTGTTGACTATAGGCACCAACCAAAACACCTGGACCATTTCCTGGAGTTGTATCTCCTCATAGGCCATATGTGAACAAGGTTTAAGTGTATATGAGACGGTCTACTCCTAGAAAGAGTCAAGTTGTCCACGACCATGGAGATACTGATACCATGGTAATTTGTATATCCTTCGATGATATTTCTTGGTTAACTTGAAATCCAGTGCATTAAATGCTTTGTTAATGTTTGATTTGCATGTTTACTGCATCAGGAGCCAGAGTTTACTATTGAAAACCTTGCAGGGATGGTTGATGCAGCAGTCAGTGCTGTATCTACAATGGCAACAAGTCACACAGAGGTACAACTATTTCAACATGATCATTACATATTTTATTATTGTTGGCATATGTTTATTCATGCATGTCTAACTATTTCAACATTTGGTGATTGTAGCCACCAACAACAAGAGTTATTGATGCAACAGTCAATGTGGTATCTACAATAACAACAAGCCACACAGAGGTACAACTATTTGAACATGATATAGACATAGTGTGTTATCGTTGTCTATTGTTTATTCATGCACATTTCTAACTATTTTAAGATTTGGTGATTGTATCCACCACCACCACCACCAGTTCCTACCCCCTTTGGTTCACCATGGATGCGACCATCCTTCATGTTCAAACAATAGCTCCATCTGCTACATAAGAAACACAATCCCCTTTGTCACAGTCTCTCACTGAGGTGAGGTGTCCATTAATGAAAAATTGTTTTATGCAATGTCCATTAACATTTTGATAATTTTTGAGTTAATTTAGATATGGTATTTTATTAAGCTAATGTATTAGTACATAGTTAGTTGAATTTAACAATTGATATTTAATTTTCAGGATCCAGAGATGCACACTGGTCCTATAGTTGTTCCTATAGGATCACCCTCGAGAAAGAACAAGAGGAAGCTTGATTTTTGATGTGTCTTATGGGATATGTACATTTTGATACATGTACATGTGGCTTGCATAGTTTTGGATACATTTACATGTGGCTTGGATAGTCTTGGATAGTTGTGGAGACACATGTACTTCTGGTTACTTTTGGATACTTTTGGATATATATGTACTTTTGGAGACATGTACATTGACATTTAAGTTATAAATGAATGATACATTTCACTTTGAATTTGTTCTTTGGTTTCCACATGTTCTTGTGTCAATCTATTGTATTGATTTGTGAGGATTGTCTAGTACTTATGAATACACTATGTCAAAAGAAAAAAATATTATATTTAAAGGTTTCAATGATCTCAATACATGCACACTAAAGTCCAAGTTCTTTCTCATGTAATTTAATAAATAGAAGTGCAATACAATGTATTTCAAGGTTTCAATGAACTCACTACTTGCACACCAATTGGATATATCTAATTAAAAATTGTGAGTTTGGATTCATTAAATTACAAGTTAAGTCAATGCTCAAGTGTAATTTAATAAAACTAAGTGCAATACATGCTTCACATTTCATCAACAACAGACAACACTATTCAACAAACCTCATGCACCCAATGACTAATCACTTAGCATTAAAGGAATACAATAGAATCCAAAGAATGAGAACCAACTTTGTGAATCAACATGATTTGAAGCATAAGTCCACTAGATTTGAAAATGTTCAGTTCGACATTAGATTGATTATGAATTGAGTTGTGACAGTAAGATAAGATTAGGGTTAGGATTAGGGTTTCCTTGGTAGGGTTATGGTTATGGGCCATGCATGTTAAACAATAAACCATAGCTAGGGATAGGTTTTTCCAAGTTTGGCCTTCGTTGGCATGAAATGCATTGTCTAGCTTTGGCCCTCATTGGCGTCACTACATTTTCCCTACTAAGCGAAACCCTAGCTTTAGAAAATATCGTAGATAGAGGTCACTGGGAAATGGACAGGAGAGGGAGCCCCCCCCCTCACTAAAATCCCATGTCACGAATCCAATGGAATCGACGGTTCGTCGATCGGAGGCCCTAGCATCTATCTATGGAAATTTGCAGGTCACCTCTAGATATCATTCAGGTACAGCTGGTGGACTTGTGCCCGGTGCGCGAAAAACCTTAGGGAGCCGCAATTTTGAATTTCGTCAAATCCTGCTAGCGTGTTTGGGCATGGGAAATATGGCAATGCAAACCGCATCCCCACCATCTGTGGCTTTCCATATTTGGCCCTCGTTTGCGTGACTACATTGTCCCCTACTGAACGAAACCCTAGCTTCAGAAACCACCGTAGATAGAGGTCATCGGGCAATGGACCAGAGGGAGAGGCCCCCCCCTAGCTAAAATCCCATGTCATGAATTCATTGAAATCGATGGTTCATTAATCAGAGGCCCAAGCATCTATCTATGGCAAATTGCAGGTCACCTCTAGATACCGTTTAGGGACACCTGGTGGACTTGGGTCCGGTGCGCAAAAAAACTCATGAAGCAGAAATTTTGAATTCTGTTAACTCCTGCTAGCATTTTTAGCCATGGGAAATATGGAAACTCCAACTGCATACCCACCATCCGTGGCTTTCCATCTTTAGCCCTCGTTAGCGTGACTGCATTGTCCCCTACTGAGTGAAACTCTAGCTTCAGAAACCACCATAGACAAAGGTCATTGGGCAATGGACAGGATGGAGAGGCCCCCCGTAGCTAAAATCCCATGTTACAAATCCAACAAAATAAATATTTCATTGATCGGAGGTTCGAGCATCGATCTATGGAGA
This sequence comes from Pseudotsuga menziesii, assembly GCA_001517045.1. Classification (NCBI taxonomy): domain Eukaryota; kingdom Viridiplantae; phylum Streptophyta; class Pinopsida; order Pinales; family Pinaceae; genus Pseudotsuga; species Pseudotsuga menziesii. The sequence goes on from LPNX010541534.1 coordinate 225,365, forward strand.
GTTGCAGGTCACCTCCAGATACCGTTCAGGGACACCTTGTGGACTTGGGCCCGGTGTGCAAAAAACCTGATGGAGCGACAATTTTGAATTCTGTCAACTCCTGCTAGCATGTTTGGGCATGGGAAATATGGTAACACCAACCACATTCCCACCATCCATGCCTTTCTAGATTTGTCCCTCATTGGTGTGACTGCATTGTCCCCTATTGAGTGAAACCCTAGCTTCAGAAGCCACCGTAGATGGAGGTCATCGGGAAATGGATAGGAGGGAGAGGCCCCCCCTCCTAGCTAAAATCCCACATCATGAATCCAATAGAATCAATGGTTCATCGATCAAAGGCCCGAGCATTGATCTATGGTGAGTTGCAGGTCACCTCCAGATACCGCTCAGGCTCACCTGGTGGACTTGGGCTCGGTACGCAAAAAAACTCATAGAGTGGAAATTTTGAATTCTATCAACTCTTGCTGGCATGTTTGGGCATGAGAAATATGGAAACATGAACTGCATCCCCACCATCCATGGCTTTCCAACTTTGGACCTCGTTGGAGTGATAGCATTGTCCCATACTGAGCAAAATCCTAGCTTCAGAAACAGCCGTAGACGGAGGTCATCGGGCAATGGATAGGAGGGAGAGGCCCCCCCTAGCTAAAATCCCATGTCAAAAATATAATGGAATCAATGGTTTGTTGATCAGAGGCCTAGGCATCGATCTATGGTGAGTTGCAGCTGACCTCCAGATACCATTCACGGACACCTGGTGGACTTGAGCCCTGTGCGCAAAAACCTCATGGAGCCACAATTTTGAATTCTGTCAACTCTTGCTAGCATGTTTGGGCATGGGAAATATGGCAATGCCAACCTGTTATAGCTCAAAAATGACACATCTCTGCCTGTGACCACTTTCCCATGATTCCGTCGCATGTTTACACTTCATGAAAAGTCACTGAAAATACACCTAACTTGTAGGACCCATATCTTCAATTATGTAACCCCGTTTTACCTCATCTCTACACCGTTATAAATATATTTCAGTTAGCTAAAACTTTCTAGAAGACACCAAAGTCTGAAAATTCCCCAAAATACCTTAAAAATGAGTTTTTTTGTCTATACGCGACTTGCCTTAAGGCAAACCCGTGTATGATACGCGAGTTGCTCTCTATGATACCCGCGTACATACACGAGTTGCTCAGATACGTGACTTTCTATATTATCAACCCGTGTCTATTTCTCGTATACACATCTATCTAGTTATGCAACCTGCATATTCCTTTTAAAAATGTCAAAAAACATGTCTTTAGAAATTCGGGTAGTTTGGGTAGTTATGCAACTGACTCCTTCAGTTGTAATAGTTTGTCTTCGCCCCTAACTCTTCCTTAACCATATAAATAGAGGTAGGGAGGTCCATGAGAGGGGACTTGAATTTTTTCATTGTTATACTGGAGGAATTAGAGCTCTCTTTTCCCACACCTTTGCCCTAGAAGCATTCTCCTTGTGTTGTAGAGCTTGGAGGCTCAGTTCCTTGGAGAAGAGAAGCAACAGAACTAGATCAAGGTTTTGTGAGGTGCCAAACTTGAAGAGAAGGTTTACTTGTACTTGTTTTCAAGATTAATAAATATGTGATGTCCTTCTTCTTCCCAAATCATTGTTCAATGTGTGATTGAAACTTTGTTTATGATCATATGATGATGTTATTCAGATCATTAGTTCATGTTTATTTGATTATCATTGTTTTATATGTGGTCATAATGGTTTGAGGAAGGTATAACTTGTTTTGTAGGTCTCTTGGAGCGAGAGGAGCAAGAGGAGGATTGAAGAGAAAGCTTGGACTATCTCTGATCTTGCTTATATATGCTTGCTGGACATTGTGCATCTCTCTTTCAACCCTAGTATGTTGATGGCCTCTTAAACCCTAGCCATAGGATACTTTCATTTACAACAGAACTGGAAACTATGCTGGGGATCGAACCCAGAATATTTGGTTTCACAGACCAGTATCTCCTGTATCTTTATGGCGATGTTTTTTACATGGACATGTATGTCCAAGAGATCAGTTTTTTTGACATTTATCTCTCTTACAGGTACCTTTGTTCGAGCCTTTCGATCTTGGATTCTCTGCTCTCTCCATACTCAGCTGTTTCCTTTATAATGTATTTCAGCTATCGTCTTCCCCTCTAACCTCACACATTAGGGGGCATCTGTTATAGCTAAAAATGACACATCTCTACCTGTGACCACTTTCCCATGATTCCGTCGCATGTTGACACTTCCATGACGACACTTCATGAAAAGTCACTGAAAAAACACCTAACTTGGAGGACCTATATCTTGATTTTTGAACTCCATTTGACCTCATCTCTACACCATTGGAAAGACATTTCAGTTAGCTAAAACTTTCTAGAAGACACCAAAGTCTGAAAATGCCCAAAAATGCCCTAAAATTGAGTTTTTTTTGTCTATACACGACTTGTCTTAAGGCAAACCCGCGTATGATACGCAACTTGCTAGTTATACAACCCACGTATGCTTTTATACGTGACTTGCTGTATTAGCAATCCGCGTGTATTTCTCATGTACGCGACTGTTCAGTTATGCAACCCGCGTATGCCTTTCAAAAATGTAAAAAAACACGTCTTTTGAAATTCGGGTAGTTTGGGTAGTTATGCAACTGACTTCTTCAGTTGTAACCACTTTGTCTTCATTCCCAACTCTTCCTTAAGCATATAAATAGAGGTAGGGAGGTCCATGAGAGGGGACTTGAATTTTTGCATTGTTATGCTAGAGGAATTGGAGCTCTCTTTTCCCACACCTTTTCCCTAGAAGCATTCTCCTTGTGTTGCAGAGCTTAGAGGCTGAGTTCCATGGAGAAGAGAAGCAACAGAACTGGATCAAGGTTTCGTGAGGTTCCAAACTTGAAGAGAATGTATACTTATACTTGTTTTCAAGATTAATAAAGATGTGATGTCCTTCTTCTTCCCAAATCATTGTTCAATGTGTGATTGAATCTCTGTTTATGATCATATGATGATGTTATTCAGATCATTAGTTCATGTTTATTTGATTATCATTGTTTTATATGTGGTCATAATGGTTTGAGGAAGGTATAATTCGTTTTGCAGGTCTCTTGGAGCCAAAGGAGCAAGAAGAGGATTGAAGAGAAAGCTTGGACCAGCCTTCAGTTAATCAGGTGTGGACCATTCTAATCTCTGAAACTTGATTATAAATACTTGCAGAACCATTTGCATCCACCTTTCAACCCCAATACATTGATGGCCTCTTAAACCCTAGCCATAGGATACTTTCCTTTACAACAGAACTGGCGACTCCGCTGGGGACAACCTTGTCTATTTGGTGTTTCTCTATATTTCTTTTAGTCTTTTGCATTGTTTCAGGTCCTTCTTGCCACTTAGGAACTCTTTATAAGTCTGATAGAACACTTCCCCTGCCTTCTTAAGGCAGTTTTTGACCTTTTTGGGAGTTTTTCCACCCATATGCAACTTGCATGACTGAATAGTCGCGTGTCTGGTTTTGTACACGCGACTGTCTATACTGGAAACCCACATATGATATGTGACTTATCAGTTATACAACCCGCGTGTGCTTGTACATGCGACTTGTTGTATTAGCAACCCGCGTATGACACGCGACCTGTCAGTAGTGCAACCCGCGTGTGCTCCTAAAACAATGTTTTTCCTTATTTTTTGTGGTTCTTTCTACTGTTGTGGGATTTTTGGTAGGTATTTTGGTGTCCTCTACAGGTGCATGACTCCAGGGAGTTAGTGTCATCCCTTTTGGTTGTTTTCTATCTATGTGGTAAGCCTTTTATAGCATTAGGGTTTGCTCTTTGCTCTTTCCCCCACCTCCTTTGCTTGGTATGATTTTTGGCTTATGTTTTTCGTCAGCCTCTGTTAGTGATATTTGTTTGATTTCAGAAGCTTGTTGGTGTTGGTTTCCTTCTTCTTTTGTTAGTTAACTTCACCATGCCAAAATAGTTGACTTGTCTTTTATGCAAGCCTTCCTTCCAAGTAGGGTTTATACTGACTTTAGGGAATTCTAGAGTTTGTTTGGAGGTTGTATAGAAAAGTTTCTTTTGCTTTGTTCTTGTTATCTGCATACTTTTGTTTGTAGGTATTTTTTCTTTTGCATTTATAAAATAAATTTAAAAAGAACGTATACTTGTTTTTGCTACTTCCCCCCCCTACCTCCTTCTTTGGCTTGACCTTGTTGGACAAGGTACTGAGCAGCCTTTGTTTGTAGGTTTAGATTGATACTTGGGACTTCTTGACCTTTGTTTATGTTAGTCTTTTTGCTCAATCTCTTCATTCCAAAGTTGTTGGCTTGTTTACCTTTGTGAGTCTTCCTTTCAAGAGAGGTTGATATTTAACTTTAGGGAAACCTAGGGTTTGTTTGTGGGGTGTAGAGTAGTTGTCTATTTGCTTTGCTTACTGTTACTTGCTTGCATTTGTTGATAGGTTGTTTTTCTTTTGCATTTATAAAAGAAAAAGACAAAAACACATGTTTTCTTTATATGCATGTAGATTAGGTTTTTAGTCTAGATTGCATAGCATATCATTGTTTTTGAAAAAAATATAAAAAGAATTTGTTCTTTTGTGGCTTTCAAGTTTTCTATTTGAAAAATAAAGAGAATAGTTTTTGCTTTTTTCATTTCATATCTCTTTTCTTAGTCATTTTGTTTCAGCTTTGAGTCAAAACACCACATAAGTTTCATGCCATTTACCCTCTGACTAAAAACAACCCTTAAAATAAATGATATAATTTAAAAATTATTAGTAAGTTTTATTTTATAGGGTCATATAACAACTAGCTCAGGCTAGACTTGTGGATTAGGGAGTTTTAACTCTCCACAAGTATTTAAATCTCAGACGTAGTTGGCCAATCACTAGGTAAACCCTTTTCTGTGTTGATTGTATCTGGGAAGCTCCTCTCAAACGGGAGTTAAGCACGAGGCCGCGTGGAGACTTGGACTGAGGAGATAACCCTCTGATTCCTTGTCAAAGCATAGACCAGGGTTTTTACGCATCTCGAGATTTTGTCTTAGACAGGGTTTTGGGCTCAGCTACCCTGCCCATGTGTATGAATCAGGCTTGCAAGTGTCCCCCCAGACTGTCAATATAGTTATGGTAGCCTTTAGTCTCTTTGACATCTAGGGTTCATACACAAGTACACTGGAAGGCTATTTCTGGTTGACCTTGGACGGACTTGGAAGGTAACCCCAGTAGAAAGTGTGGGAGGGCGGTGGGTGATTCCTTCGCTTGTGCCTAAGAACATCTACAGGGATGCCAAGTAACTGTCTCTCAGCTTTCTTCTGGAAATTATATCTTATACCTGTTTGTCTGTTTGTCTTTAGGAATTTTTAGTGAGTGCAGTGTGGTTTGTCTGTACTTAGTGTACCTTTAGGTGTGTTCTTTGTAATTTTGGTTTCCTATCAACCTCACACTTTGTCTCCTAGTTTGAAACTATGGCTAACACCCCTTCGAACACCAACCAAGAGATCCCCATGCTGGGAACTCCTTGTACTATTCCTCTCACGGAGAATGTTGGTGTTCCCTTGATGGCCACCTTGAATCTACCTGGATTCACCCTAGGGCTACCAGTGTGGTTGTTTTCCACTCCAACTATCATGAATGATCCTGATGCTTATCAAGTAAGCTCCTTATATCAAGGGCATCAAAACACTGCTTTCCCTTCACCTGTAGTTGATTCTCCTCCTCCTTCTACCTCATGTGGTGAAATTTTTGATACTAGTAACCGACAATCTAAAAAGAGTAAAAGAAGGAGGAATAGGAAGATGGCACATAAGCAAGGGGGCACCCATTCAACCTCTGCAAGTCAAGTTGAACCTCACCACCCAGCCTCTGTTTTTCATGCTGGGGGAGACTATCCAACCTCTGTAGGCCATGTTGGATCTAAGCACTCAACCTCTGCAAGTCAAGTTGATCCTAACCACTCAGCCTCTATTGTTCATGTTGGTGGTGCCCGTCCAACCTCTACAAGTCATGTTGGACCCAGTCTCTCAGCCTCTGCAAGTTATGCTAGGGGCAGTTTCTCAGCCTCTGTGGTTCATGCTGAAGACAAATCCGTCAGCCACTGCAAGTCATGTTGACACTATTGAAAAGACTACCCATTCAAAACACAAGCCCAATTTTCCTTGTAAGCTTTGTGAGGGAGACCACCTTGCTTATAAATGCCCTTCTATCGTGGAGGTGGAAAGAGTTTGGTTTCATGGTCATCCCGTTTTTGAACATTCTAAAGATTTTCAACAACCAACCTCTCTTAGTCAGGTTGGACCCAGTCACCCAGCCTCTGTAGTTCATGCTGGGGGCAGACTCTCATCCTCTGCAGGTCATGTTGAGAGAAAATAGTTAGCCACTGCTAGTCATGTTGACACCATTGAGAAAACTGGTCGTTCAAAGTGCAAACTTAAGTTCCTTTGTAAGCTATGCGAGGGAGATCATCTTACTCTCCAGTGCCCTGCTATAGCAAAGGTGTGAAGAGTGTGGTCCGAGACTCAAGAATTTCCTTCTCTTGAACAACCTATAGTTTCTCAACAACCTACTCAACCTTTGGTTGATCAAGTGGTCGAACCAATCTCAGCTTTGGTTGATCCCACTCTTCTGTCAGAGAGTGATCCTGATGTGATTGAACCAATGTCATCTTTGGTCAATCCCACTCTCCCTTCAGAGAGTGACTTTCATGAAGCGGTTGAATTGATTTCAATATCAATCAATCCCACTCTTCCTTTGGAGAGTGAAGCATCTACTAGTCACATTTTCTTCACTGCCAGTTTAGAACTTACTGAACAAGGGGGCACTGAACTTGCTTTAGATAAACCCCCACCAAGCTCTTGGATTGCTTCCTTTGATTGGGATAGCCTAGTTGAGGTGCGCCTTCCTTCTGATGCACCTTTCCAGATAAAGGTCAAAGTTGAACCATATACGATTGCTCGTTGTATTGTTGATGAAGGAGCCTCAGTTAGTATCTTGTCTGCTCGTGCTTGGCAAGGCATGGGATCTCCCAGGCTTGTGTCTACTGCTAGTCATTTACTGGCGTTTGATAGAAGAAATTGTATAGCCTTGGTAATTCTTGCTCAAACACCTGTTACTTTGGGTGGGAAGACCGTCTTAGTTGATTTCATGGTGATAGAAGACCCCTTGGACTTCAATATGCTCCTTGGACGTGATTATGTCTATGCCATGCAAGATATGGTGTCAACATTCTTTTGTGTGATGTACTTTAATCATGGTGAAGAAATTGTCACCATTGATCAGTTGGATTTTCTTGATCCTTCTCCTGACCCAACTAGAGATGAGGTCTTTCCTTTATTGGTTCCCAGTGTTTCTATAGACACTAACCCGCCATAGGTGCACTATGTGGCCTCTTGTCCTTTACGTTCAATTGCTACTGAGAAGCAGCCTCTGTTTTCATGCTTACCTTCTCGGGACTTGGTCCCAGTAGTTGACCAGGTGAGTCATCCTATACAGACTATAGAGCCTTCTCTCCACTTTGTCGATCCATTTGAAAGTTTAGACACGTGTCCTATCTCGGATGATCTCCTTCCTTCAGATGAAGTCTTCCTAGAGTCTTTGATACAGTCTGACCTTCTTTTGGATGTTGGTTCAGTTGTGACTAAGTCTAACCCTGATTTGCCCAGTAAGCCTGACCTTTCTTCTTATGTTGGTCTTGTTGAGTTTTTTGACTCTTCCTTCGAACAAAAAGTTAGTGATCCTAATGAGTTCGATTTTTCTTATGAATTTTTCAACTCCTATGATACTGAGTTTGTTCCTGTAGACTCTATATCCCTTGTTGATTTTTATCTCCTTATGAGGTTGATCTTACTAATTATAAACCCTCAAGCCTTGGTTCTATAGAATCTTCTTCGGTTGATTCTTCCTTGACTTTACCTTTTATAAAAGATAGCAAAGTCACATGTGTCTCTGCCAAAGTGACCTGCATCGAATCTTTTCTTCTGAATATGATCCTTATGTTGTTGTTTCAGGGAGACAGGATTTGTAGTTGGATTCACAATTGTTTAATGGCCTCACCTTGTTGTTCAAGTCGTAATTGCATTTGCATGAACCCTGCTCGCGCTTATGAGCCTGATGTCGGCTTCCACACTTTTAGCTCATTGTATAAGCCCTCATCTTTGTTCTCATCATTGCTAAGCTTTGTATCATTTTGCCTTTGCAACTTGACACCTTTTAACCTGAGGAGACATTCCCCAAGTGTCCTTATCCTGCTCATGTTGCTTGCATTGTGCATAGGTTTGTTCCTTGTGCTTGGAACTAGTTTCGCCTGTCTATGACACTCGTCTCCTCGCATTTAGAGCATTCTTTCTGCTCTCCTTCGAGCTTGTTAAAAACAGTAAGGAGGCTGCGAGTTGACTTTTCTGGACTCGTTAAAACTTCATGGGAAATATTTTGAGTTTCTTTAGGCCCAAGTCTGACTCCTCAAAATAGACTTGACTGCTGAGTAAACTTGTCCATTCATGCTTGTTAAGAATATGTGAATGGGCATCCACATTGGTGGTAGGTTATCTCTTTCTCGGACCATGTGGAATAATACGAGAAAGGATCGCTCTCTTTTCTTTTTGAATTGAGAAGAGTATTCTCAGGTATAGGTTTATTTTTTTTCCGGACCTAAGGGACTAAATTTACGGAAAAGGAACCCCCAGTATGAGCTTAGTTTTCTCTTTTTCGTGCTCTGGACCAAGACATGAAAAATATTTTGAGTCTACTTTATGTATTTTTCATGCTCGTTAAACCCTAAAGAACAAAGCATCGAGTTTATTGTTGTAAGCCCCATTTCTTGTAATCAAATGGATCTTTCCGAGTGATCTTGCCTTCCTTCACACTCGTAAAACGCAGGCTATATGCTGCTTTTGAAGGAGCGTTGGGTAGGTAGTAATTTAACCTTTTTCGGACCTTCCTGACTAAGTACGAAAAAGGTGCACCTTTTCTTCTTCAGAAGTTAAGAGAGTTCTTCTTTGGTTTTTTTTATACTTTTTTTGCCTCGGGAGACTAAATTGTACGAAAAAGGACCCCCTTGGAGTCTTCTTTGGAGTTTTCAGACTCTCTAAACTGTGAAAACACCATCGAGCATGTACTAGTTTGGGCTCGTAAAATCCATGAATCGGTGCTTTATCAAGCATTCTTCTTTCTTTTCTTCAAGCTTGCCAAAAATGAAGATGGTCCCGAGTTTGCTTTCTTGGACTCGTTAAACCTTTACAAGAAAGAGGGGAAGGGAAGTTCATTCACATGTTTTTTACATCATGGCAAAAAGTCTTGTTTCCTTGAACAAAGCATCAGTTTTGAGTCTATCAACATTTGGGTCCTAGTTTTTTTATCTTATCCCGATTCAGAGTTTTTACTCCTCCAGTTGGTTTCTTTTCCAATTATATGGGGAGTCTGTCAATGTCTCCTACATTGCAGATTTGTTTTGTTGGTCCTTTTATGTCAAAAGCTGCCTAAGACACTTTTGTGTTGTGCTCACTGTTCAAGGATTAAACCTTTGTTGGCCATTCTGTAGTTTCCTTGACCTTTTGTGTCAGCCATTCCCTGGTATCAGTTCATTACATCATGTCTTCAACGTTCCTTGTCATGAAATTTAGTACCAATTCCAGATCCAATTAGTCTTTGACTTACCTCGTGTTGGATGATGAAGGATGCCTTAATGCCTTCCTTCCAACGGATCTCTTCCTATAGACTGCAACACCTCTTGCTCTGGGAGCAAGATTTCAAGTTTTATGACAATACCTTGGGGATTGTTGTCATCAATGGCAATTTCCCTCGCTATTGGGTAGTCAGAATACCTTAATGTCTCCTACTCAATGTATTCTTCAAGTGTTCAACTTCAAGTCTTTGTAATCACACTTGTTAGAATGTACTAGGTACCTTGGGGACCATTTTCATTAATGGTGGTTTCCCTCACGTTTGTTAACGATTCTCTTTCATTGACCGGTAATCAAATGGTTTCCTCCATGTTCGACTTCAGCCCCTTTATTTACATGGTTAGGATTCATACCTTTATTGGGGAGTTTGGATTGAAGACCTTAGGCCGATAGTAGCATCATCATTTTTCTATTGCCCGAGTTGCGCAAGACCTTGTTATATCTTCTATGACATTTTGCTGAGACGTAGATCCACCTTGTATTTTTGTGGCTATGATTGATTGTTGAGCATGGATCCACCTTGTTCATTTGTGGCCATGACTCCTTTAGATTTGATATGGCACCTTTTTGCATATTGAGCAACCATGACAGTTTCATCAGTGATACATATGTTGGATCCGCCTGTATATTTATGGCGATGTTTTGTATATGGACTTATATGTCCCAGAGATTAGTTTTTCTGACATTTATCTCTCTTACAGGTACCTTTGTTCAAGCATTTTGATCTTGGATTCTCTGCTCTCTCCATACTCAGCTGTTTCCTTTATAATGTATTTCGGATATCGTCTTCCCCTCTAACCTCACACATTAGGGGGCATCTGTTATAGATAAAAATGACACATCTCTACCTATGACCACTTTCCCATGATTTCGTCACATGTTGACACTTCCATGACGGCACTTCATGAAAAGTCACTGAAAGTCACTGAAAAAACACATAACTTGGAGGACCTATATCATTATTTTTGTAACTCTGTTTGACCTCATCTCTACACCATTGGAAAGATACTTCAGTTAGCTAAAACTTTCCAAAAGACACCAAAGTCTGAAAATGCCCAAAAATTCCCTAGAAATGAGTTTTTTTTCTATACGCGACTTGCCTTAAGGCAAACCCGCGTATGATATGTGACTTGCTAGTTATAAGACACGCGTATGCTTTTATACGCGACTTGCTGTATTAGCAACCCATGTGTATTTCTCATGTACGCAAGTGTCCAATTATGCAACCCGCGTATGCCTTTTAAAAATGTCAAAAAACACGTCTTTTGAAATTCGGGTAGTTTGGGTAGTTATGCAACTGACTTCTTTAGTTGTAACCACTTTGTATTCGCCCCTAACTCTTCCTTAAGCATATAAATAGAGGTAGGGAGGTCCATGAGAGGGGACTTTAATTTTTGCATTGTTATGCTGGAAGAATTGGAGCTCTCTTTTCCCACACATTATCCCTAGAAGCATTCTCCTTGTATTGCAGAGCTTGGAGGTTGAGTTCCTTAGAGAAGAGAAGCAGCAGAATCGGATCAAGGTTGCTTGAGGTGCCAAACTTGAAGAGAAGGTATACTTGTACTTGTTTTCAATATTAATAAACATGTGATGTCCATCTTCTTCCCAAATCATTGTTCAATGTGTGATTGAATCTCTGTTTATGATCATATGATGATGTTATTCAAATCATTAGTTCATGTTTATTTGATTATCATTGTTTTATATGTGGTCATAATGGTTTGAGGAAGGTATAATTTGTTTTTCAAGTCTCTTGGAGTGAGAGGAGCAAGAAGAGGATTGAAGAGAAATCTTGGACCAGCCTTCAGTTAATCAGGTGTGGACCATTCTAATCTCTGAAACTTGCTTATATATACTTGTAGAACCATTTGCATCCACCTTTCAACCCTAGTACATTGATGGCATATTAAACCCTAGCCATAGGATACTTTCCTTTACAACAGAACTTGCCATATGATACTTTCTTTTACAACACAACCACATCCCCACCGTTTGTGGCTTTCTATGTATCAACGACTTAATGTTACTTTTGAGTTGTCGAGCTGTCATTGCTAGTATGTTGTTTTGTTTGAGGATTTTTATAATACATGATCAATGAGAAACATGAGGAAATGAGTTTATTGTTATCTTTTAATTGGAAATTAAACTCCTTAATAAAATCATATATTTTAATTGAAAATTAAAATATCACAATTTCAAGTACACCAATGACCCAACATGTCAGCCTCCCAAAATTTTCTATTATGCATATGAAACATTAACCTTTCGAAAGCATGAGAGGTTCCAAATTTTGTTTGTTTATTAAGTTTATCACTTAATATCTTCACATGCATGATGTTTACCTACTTCACATGCATAATGTTAGCGCATGTTACTTTTGAATACTTCATATGCATAATTTTGAAGCATGTTACTTTTGAGTTGTTTGTGTCAATATTAGTAGGTTATTTTCTTCCACTTTCAATGTTCAAAAAAACATAATCAACTAAAAACAAAGTTAAATAAATCTCTTATTATATTTTATTATCTTTTAAGTAGAAATTAAACTTCTCAATAAAAAAATGAGATGAAATTCCAACACTACTAGGCACTACCCCTTTGGCAATGGACATGCGGGTATAAGAGGTGAGTTGTCAAGAAGGAAATTATACAAACCTTAAAACATAAGTTTATCGTTGCGGAATTTTGTTTCCATCATCCTGGTTGTATATATCGGGTGAAAACATTGACAATATTACCTACTTAAAAAATTAGGGGTTTAGTCCTGTAAGAGAGCCTACAAAGAACTTTGATAGGTATGACCTATAGAGGTACATGTATGTATTCTAATGTTATGTATATCATGTGAATGATATCTTGAAATGTTCATATGATTGATATATGTGGTTTATTGACTATATGTAAAATTTGGCATGTTCATTAACTTGACATACAAGAGAACTGTTTGCATATTTATAAAGAACATTATGGAAAATTTTGCATATCAAGAACACAAAATGGACATATTCATAAGAAAAATACATGGGGAAATTAAAATTATGATACATACCTCATCATGCTAGATCCCACCTATTATCATACAACCAAGCCCTCCGGATCATCTCTTATAATGATGGTCTCCATTAACCTCTCGTGCTCTATATCCGGTAAGAAGTAGCATACCTTCGATGAATTTCAGCTAGGCATTGTTCGTACCTGGAGGTTTTTACCAATGATTAAGTTAGTAAAGTGATACACATTTGTACCTAGTTTGTAATCCCTGTAAACATATCCACCCTTCTTTCTTGCATTGTTGTCATGTGTAAGGTATTCACCTTTAACAACCATAGACCCAATGGGGAAGTGGTTGTTTTCATCATCAGTCATGGACATAATGAGGGTTTTCTTTCCCTCTATACAACATGCCAACCAGTAATCATGACCCCATTCACTATCTTTTGAGGAAACCACTACGTATATGTGTCCCGTATAGTATGATTGTAGGTATATGATCAAATATTTTCCATGTGATACAAGGCCATTAATATGAGTTTCAAGACTACATAAATTTAACAAAAAAATGTTAAGGAAATGCATCATACCAGGTTGTACAAGGTCTGATACATGATCAAAATATATAGAAATAGATGATTGGTCTTCTTCCAATGGAGTTAACTCAACAATTGCACGCTGATCAAGTGGAAGTGATATGCGATCCCATCCATCAACCCAATGCAATGATTCACACACATCCCAGTCATCATCACAACAAGGCGGGAAAAAACAAGCGAGTTTTCTGGTCCAAATTTCAAATACTGGGTTATCAGAACTTCGAACTGAATGAAAGCCATGAGTCCCAGGAACAGTCTTGCATTCCCATGCATGTGAACGATCTATGTCTACTACCTCCTAGGAATAGTAGATATTGTAGATAATTTCAATTACTCTCTTCGTAGGGCTGTTTTGACACATGCTCCGGCTCCATCATGCTCTCCTTTACCATGCCCAGTCTCAAAATAGTTCCACATATGTGGAACTTTGTAGTTTTTATGCAATGAACACAACCATTGAAATATGCATGCATTTTTTAACTGACCAGCACATCCATCAGACCAAATATAGTGTCGATCAATATATATGTTCTTTCCCTTCAAATGATCATAGAACATGATGAAGCAATGATGTACATAGTGGAATTCATGGCACCTATAATCACTTATGTAGAAGTGATATTCCTTTAGAATTTCTCTTTGCTCTTCACTGCTATTTGGGCCACACCTATATGTGATATGCACCATCAAGGAAACCTGCTCAGAGTGATAATACTGACTTTGGATCTCATTTTGAGGTTGCAGAGTGTAGTTCTCAGCAAAATCAACAACTAAAAGTATAATACCACGAGGAAATGTATCTCTGCATATTATAAACTTCTCATCCTGCCATCGTGCCAAGTGGACATGTTGAACATATTGACGTGTCTTTTCAATAAATTCCTTCATGAAGACACTAACTTATACCTATTGACACAAAATGATCTCAATATCAGGTTTTTCTGTAAGGAATGAAATGCAACTGTTCAAACATAAATTTATAGATAAATGCATGTACCTGAGATGTCACCAATTGTATTGTTTTGATTTCTTTCCTTGGGACTATTTCATAGCTGATATATTTGAAACTTTTCATGTCTGTAACCATATTCCCAAATTCATTGTCTCCAGTCTCATGATTACATTGGCTCAATAATGCCATTCCAGCATAGTTGGAGCAAGTTCCATTCAAACAGGATTTTGCATAGTAAGTTTTCTCCTCAGGCCTATTGCACATGATACTATGAATGAATTCTCTTGATGAGGTCAGTGGTATTGTCAAGGAGCAATCCTCCACATGGTTAGTATGCAACACACAACGAATGTACAAAAATGTTTCATAGTAATATTCATATTCTACATGGTATCTACAACAACAAGTGTTACGAAGAGTATTTATTCTAACATACCAGGGATTACATTTCTCAAAAGATCTTTGCCCCAAATTCAGTTTTCTATGTTGATTCCTAAATTTCTCGTATAGTTCTGTCTGTGTTATATCAAGAAGATGCTTAATATGTGGTTCACAGTCCTTTGAACCCCTTCTCAGTTTTAGTACATCCTTTCGGTTTGAAGAAGGCCTTGTGTGATCATGCCAAAAACTCTGCACTAGTCCCTTTACTGCATCAACTAGCTTCATGTCACGACGTGGCAACCGACCAATGAAGGCCGAAAAATTTGTTTGGGCGATTGTGTCAAGATGTTCTCTTCTAATAAAATACCTACGGAGGGTTTTTACATTCAAATCAACTAATTCAGATGTAGGCTTGAGAAAACAAAGGACCCTGGTGTTCTTATTTGCCCTGGTGTTCTTATTTACAATTTCTTGTGACAACACACGACGAGCCGCATTATGGTCCTTTGACCGTGTGTTCTTACAAATTTTACCAAAGCATCTACTAAGATTTTAACTATATGAGAACTTGGTCCAGAATTCTTTATCATCTTTATCCCTAACAATTTTCTAACAATATTCATGCCCCTAGATTTTAAAAATGATAAAAATAATCTACATTTATCTCCATCACATTTAGAAACAAAATATTTATTTAGTATCTGTTGAGTTTGATAAGAAATACTACATTTAGATAGCGTACCTTCAATGGAATTGAGGAGTCCTTCATCAGCTTGTATACGTGTCGGAGTTCTTCCACACGTGCTTTCTAATGGAGGTAAGGGGGTTGGATTTCTATCATCTAGTGCATCAACAATACGCTCTGGATTTTCAGTAGCAACTTGTTGTCCTTCATTCTCTTCCTGGTAGTTGGATGGTGGAAGTCCAATATCCTGTTCGATGGTCCAGTTAATATTTTCTTCTTCAATAGTAGGCTCCATGTTCAACGCCTCTTCAATAGTAGGATCCATGTACAACGCCTCTTCATGGGCTTCGTCTTGAGATGGTAACTTATCACTTTGACTTGATGTGGGATTTCAAACATCCCCTAATGAGCACCTAGGTTTTGCTTCTTCAATACTTCCATGGGGTGCTTGTTCAACAACTATTGTGGAAATTGAAGGTGCCTCTAGTGAATGCTTCCCTTTTTCTTGTGTTGGATTGATAGGATGAACCGCCGTATCCTCTATAATTGGATTTGGATTAGTTTCCAAAGAAAGCCTCCGATTCATCATGTCTATTCTTTTCTTTTCTTTCTCTTCTTCGATGAATTATTGAGGTCTCTTCTTCCTTGCTGATTTTCTTCCTCGGTTACGTACATTCCCCATCACCACAATGATCAATGTTAATATAGTTTTTTTTTGCTGCTCCTCAATTACAAGCTTTCAAACCTTTAACTTGCTTTATAACTATTGATCCTTCAAGGTGCTTCAATCTTCCTTCTCAATTGTTCATATTTCCCATCAAAACAATAATGAATGGGAAAATTTACCTTTGGTTCTCTTGAATAATAAGCAAATGAAAGTTATATCCACCATTACCATGAAATGACATTGAAGATTGATATCTTATCCTGTGTGCTCCTCAACCATGAAAGATGTCCTCAATGTTGCACCTAGATAACAAAAATAATGATGGAGAATGTGTAAATTGTGAGTATTTCCACAGGAAGGCTCGTGCTCTTGAAAAAAGATGCGCGCTAATTGGATTTTCATAAAAACAGAGTAAAGTTGCTGTCGGACAAAAAAAATTCACTGTTTTAACAGTCTCAAAATGCGCACGCGTTATATAGAGTCAAAACGCGTACGCAATTTGTATAACCAAAACGCGCACGCAATATGTTTAAACACAATTAATGGGGTGGCTACACGGCTAAGGCTTTCTTAATTTCTTAATTATTAATTTCTTAAAGATTTCTTAATTTATTTATTATTAAGTTTTATTATGATTATTATTCCATTCTCAACATTCTTATTACTTTAGTTTATGTATTTATTCTTCTTAATGTGGTTTATTACATACATTCCCCCTTAAAGAAACGTCATCCTTAAGCTCTATTTTTAATGTTACTTATATATTACTTGGTGAATTACTTGTTCTTACTATTATTATTATTACTATTTGTTTATTTATTATCATTAATATTATTGGTTTACCTTTTTTCTCCGCATAACACTTGATGGCCCCTAAAATGGTGTATTATTTGACCCATCTAATGGAACTTAAAATTATTGTTAGGAGGAATAAGGATTTAAATAAATAAGATAAATTTAATTATTTCTCTAAAGCCTATGAATGGATTGTGGAAATTGAAGGTCCCTCTAGTGAAATTCATGATGATGATGATGATGAAGATGAAGATGATGAAGATGATGATCATGTTGATAATGGTGATGATGATGATGATGATGATGATGATGATGATGATGACAATGATGGTGAAGATGGTGATGATGACGTTGATGATGTTGACGTTGATGATGACGATGGTGATGATGATGTTGATGATGCCACATACCCCAATTTTGTAAAATAATGTTAATTGTTTTAATTATATTCCTAAGACATTATGTTAAGTTTAATGCTAAGTAGGAACTGATGACTCAGCAGAGTCAACAGAAATGTAATGTAATTCAGAATATTTTATTATTAATAAATAAATTATGGAGACAACAGTATGGGAGAGCTATTAAAAAGAGGTTACTAGTCAAACTGGTGGATGGAACTAGGTGGAGGGCAAAAGACAAGTGGCAGCATCCTCAAACACTTCCTAAGTTGCAGGTGTCAACTTCCCTATATTTGGGGTCATGATCCCCCAAGAAAGTGGGATCAGAGCAAGTGGCTCATTAAATGACAATTAACCCAAAAAGACCTAGGCAATCTTTTAAAAAGTACTCAATGAAGAGAGCTGAGGCTCCTCAGATATTTTTCCAGAGAGAATTCATTCAGGTGAATGTTATTCAGGAAATTCATTGAGGAAAGAGGGAAAATAGTAAGGAATTTGTTCTGAGAGGATTGCTGCAGTAACTTGATTTATTACAGCTTGTTAGATGGGAGAACTTACTGATAAGTTCTTGATTAATACTGAGTTTGAAGACTGGTATCTGGATTTGCTGCACCTATTTCCAGCCAGGGAGACCAGAGCAAGCTCGGGGGTCCTGAGGAGTCGCTCTTTGAGCCCTCTCCAGGAATTGGTAGGGAGGAACAACCTCCCATTGCTGTTGTTGTCCAAGGATTAAGCAGGTTCTGATACTTAACTGTATTGTTTTAAATACTGTGAATGGTTATATGTTATGTTGTAGTTTATGATTTAAAAGTTACTAGTTAATGATGTAAATGTTTGAGTTTATTAATAATGAAATATTTGATGAAAGATAAAGACCCTCTGTGTTTTTCCACATCTTGGTTTTACCAGACCGTACTCCAGCACAGAGGTAAAATTTAAATGAGGATAGCATGATGAGATTGCAGAGTAGTATATTGACTTCTTTAACTATTTCCAGAAAAGATATTTTATAGACTGTTGTATGAGTTTTTAGTTACAAACTACTTCCTTGTACTGTATTTTGTTTCCAGTAATTCATATTGTAAAGAATAGATAGTCGATGTTAGACTAGATTTAATACTGTTTTACTATACAGTCCTTTCTTCTGTATTAGAATAATTTTATACTAAATGTCTAATAATAAACTGAAAATAAAAATGGTTATACAAGGACGAGATACTACTATCGAACCAATATGGTTGAGATTTTATGAAGGTTTTGGGATGTAATTATTTCATTATTTTCTTTCTTTTATTAGAACTAAGCTCGAACTAGTTTTCCAAGCTGTTATTCTTTTTATATAGAGTTTGAACGAATGTTAATAGTTGTACTTACATGATAAAATCTGGACAGAGTTAATTAAAATGCTGTATATTTATAAATAAACATGATAACTAAGAAAATAAATTAATTACAATAGGAAGTAGATAGTATAGTATAAATTACAGAAAAATCAAATAACAAGTACTATTTTCATTATACTTGCAAATTAAACTAAGGATGATAATTTACAGAACCTATAGTATTCGCTGAGAGCTAATATAGTTACTATAATAGTAATTTATTTATGCAATACAAGAATATTATTATTATTAACATAATTAGTATTTTTATTTACTGTAAGTAAATCTTAGAAATATTTATACTGTATCCTAGAACTACTTAACTATCTGAGCTATAGGTACAAGTATACTGACAGTACTTAGTTTAATTGAAAAAGAAAGTTATAAAAAAACCCTATATTATTAAAAGGGTATAAACATTACATCAGTAATTACATTTCTTTATTCACTAGAAAGTCAAATTATAAACCAGATACAGAAATCCTAATAAAAATACTTTTTAAACAGTAAACAAATCAAATAGTTTTTGTGAAAGAAATAAACAACAGAAGTACAGAGTGCTCTTTTATTTAGCTTATTTACATATTATAAATATAAATAGGAACCCTAATATTGCAAAAGTACTTTTAACTTAGCAGTAACTTTAAAAGAAATAGGAATGGAGTTACTCCATCATTGTCGAATAGGGTTAAACTCTATAAAACCTAATTTATATAAATAAATCAACAAATAGTGAATTTAACAATATTTACTCATAGTCATGTTTCAAAATTTAAATATAAGAAAACCTTCGGAACGTCAATAATATAAGCAAAGAAGGAATGCAGAAAAAGGATTTATGTACTTAATATTGTGTAATAACTTAGGGTAAAAGCCCTATCTTTTCGAATATACAACATTAATGACTGTAAAACCCAGCTCGGTAATGTTAACCCATGGCTACATTAAGAGAATTATACATGAAGGATTATAGCCTGTTCTTCGCTTTAAACACGGTAATAATTACAAAACAAAAATTTACACTCATGACCGAAGCCGGAGAGCTCTGTAATAGAGCTAGGGTTTTAACCCAACAAAGATAACAACGAACCAACAACCAAAATAACCGAAAGCATTGAGGGTTTAACAGGCCGCAACGACCAAAACCTCTTTACCCCATAAGGGTTTACACAAGGAGGATGAGCCATGGAGAAACCAGGGCTTACCGTGGCCCTTATCACCGCAACCCTGTACTCCATGTATCGACTAAGAAGAGAAGCGGTCCATTCTTGCAAATTAAACATTTATCCAACTGTTGAAATTGTATTAAAAGCAACGAAGATGATTATACAAGAATTGGGTATTAACTTTAAAAAGGAATTGAATGATCCTTTTACCTTAGCCACATAAATGTTTATTAACAGCAATACAACGACCAGCGACAGCATGAGACCAGCGCGAGCAAGGAGTCTTCCCTACGATGGCAAAATGAACGGTGCTACAACACCCAGAAACCACTAACAGCACGAGAACCACCAGCAAGAAGGAGCTCGCTGAAGCGATGGGGTAACTTTCCAAGTGAAGGATGAATGGCAGCACTATGTTAAGGCAATGGCATGCAATTTAAAGGGTTCAAGCGAGGGTTGCTAATGAAGAAAACCCTAAGAGAATCGACGCTGCCCAAACACGTCACAGCAAGGTTTTTCAACACAGTCACCTCCCACACAGTGCAGTAGATGAGCACATGGGGAGCTGGAACAGCACTGCGAGCAGACAACGCAAACAGCGGGATGGAAAAGGAGGTTATCACATAGCGTCCGGAGGCCCGAAGGCGGTGGAAAAATAACATTTAGGGTTGAGACAATCCCTTTTAAATGCCAGTGCATGGACGAGGTGAGTCCACGTAACCCTTTTTAATTATTAACATTCAGTGGGTTGGTTTCTATAGTTCGTGGAGCTAATCATAAGAATCCAGAGTTGACAATGATTCAGCTGTCTCCAAGGTTTAACCCTAGTCACGGCAAAGTCAACCCTATCATTGGCACATTATAATAAGTGTTAGATTTTTTTACATAAACCTTGTTGTGGAGTCTTACCATTGTTGCAAGGTTAATAAATCATTATGATACGTTATATTACATAATCACCCTTGATTTGCAATCAAATGATAATACTTTACTCATCGTGGGTACAACTAATACGATGGCAAAGAACCTTGTAACAAGATATTGTAGTTATTAAACCTTCAATATATATTTAGCACTATATCTAGAATGGTAAGTATAATAACTTAATCTTCTATACAAACTTGAAGTTTTTAATATAAATATTTTAAGAGCTATCTTTAGAATAAGATTATAAACTTAAATTGTCACGGACAGGACTATGAACTATTCATCCAGATAAATGACTACTTATCATTAAACCTTACAGTCTTAATAGAGGAAGTTTGTATATGATTATAAAGGAAAATATAATACTTATGGTTAAGTAAGAATATTGTTCTTACATGCATTTTTACCAACACCTTTAACATAATTATGGAGTATACTAATGGTCATCTTCAAGGAGGTTGTAGATCCATCCATAGTAACTAATGTATTACACTGATAACATTATGGTCTTGCCATATTTATTCAAGTTTTGGTAATTACTTTAAAAGAAAATAGCAACTAGATATCTTGAGGAATGCATCAATTGAAATGAATGTCCTTAACTTAGATTTTCACATATAAAGGTGGAGCCTTTTAAGAGGAAGTTTATAAACATAATGATTAGACCTTGAACTTATGTTGTACATTCTTTAATGATTAAAATAATAGCTAGATTGCAGTAGGTTATCTTTCAGACCTGAGATAAACTCCAGTATGAGTTAAATCAGTGGTAAAGAAAATAAGACCTGGACCATGAGCATGATTTATCCCTATCAGTAGATGGTTCGAATTTAATAGCAGTAAATTGTAAACCCCTTACTCTTACATTTTTACAAAGTAATAGTATTGGCGCCGTCTTAACATAAACTTTTGATTTTCATATTCTACCGATAAACAATCTTATTTAAAGATCCTTTGATACTGACAACTATGATAAATATCAGACAGTTCAGTAATTTTAAGTACTATAATTCTACCACTACTAGAATGAAGATCAGATAATGAATTTACCTCAGTAAGCATTGATATGTGCTTAGCTACTACTGTCTTACTGAACTTGGATTTGCAAGTAAACTTGTACATTAAGACTTTAGAATTTTTTTATTGCAGCAGCCAAATCTCTTTACCTGTAACCTGTAAGGAAGAAGAATCTTTCTGCATTAGCTCGAAAGCTAAGTAAGCCCAGTTTTCATGACAGCCGCACCTTATGTTCGCAAAAAGAAACAAGTCAGTAACCATAAAGTATATGTTCTATCATTCTATACAAATAACAGATGAATGGTAATAATAAACTGACAACCCTTAACTAATTAAATGTTTAGTTGATTGCATTTATGTTATTACTACGTAATTTAAAAATTTTAAATTATTCGTAAAATTTGGGGTTTTGACATGTGGTATCAGAGCATGGTTCAAATACTAGGCCTTGATGTGGCCCAACTATTTTCCACAGAACAGTAAAAATAATGTACTAACCTGTATTTTTGTTTTATGTAAAAAATGAAGAAAATTTCTTTTTTTTTTAATCTAACACGCAGGTATGGAGAAGCTAGGAGAATATGCTAGGGAGGAGTCTCCAAACACTGAGACAAGACAGATGTCTAGAGAGCCTATGTTAGAAGAGGTAACTGCTCACTCTCCAGAGCTGATGCAGACTATCAAGGATTTGAAGACTGAGATGGAATCAGTCAAGAAGGATAATGAGAGAATTTTAAAGACTTAAGAGGAGTTAAACCAAATTTTGATGGAAAAATTTCAGACTGAAGGAAGGAGCAAAAGATATGAATCTGAGGAATCTAGCCATCAGAAAGGATCTAAAAAGATGAAACTGGCCAAAGCTGAAAGCAGTTCATCATCTGAAGGATTCGGGGAACAAAAAAGCTATTACACTACTAATGACAGTAGTGAGGCTGAGTTGTATAACAGAAAGAAAAAGTACAGGCCATATGAAGAGATTTTTGGGGAGTTTAAAAAAATAAAGCCCCCAACTTTCAACGGAGAGACTGAAAAAGGGGAAGAGGCAGAGTCCTAGTTATCGGGGATGAGGAAATATTTTCCGATATACAACTATTCAAACCAGCTGAAGGCAAGAATGGCCATCTATAATCTCTCTGGAAAGGCAGATATATGGTGGCAAGATCTGAAAAGAGTTAAGGGGATCAAAGAAAGACAAGTCAATTAGAGCACCTTTAAAAGGTAGTTCAAGAAGAAATTTCTGTCCGAACAATACTATGAAGAAAGGGTTAAAGAATTTTATGAGTTAAAGTTAGGAACCATGACTATGAAGGACTTAAACAGTAAATTCTTAAGTTTGTTAAGGTATGTGGCTTATTTAGTTGATGAGAAACCTAAAGTACAACGATTTCTCAGCTATCTGCCGTATCATATCAAGGACAGAATCGAGTATGATAACCCTAAGACTCTGGAAGAAGCTATGAGGAAAGAAAATTTCTATTTTGAACAGAACAAAAAGAAGGAAGGTATAGCCAACTGGAAGGCTAAAAAGAACAGTAATCAACCTGAGTTCAAGAAAAAGGAGTTTGTACCCTAGAAAAATTTCAGGAATAATAAGAACAGAAATCATTCTAATGGTAAGAAATTCCAAGGAAACAGAAATGGTGCTTCTAATAATTCTAATAATTCCAATAACTTCAAGGGCAAGGAGGCTTCAAACAATCATGGAAATTTCACTAAGAATTTCAAACGAAAGGAGCCTGTTAAGTGTTGGGAGTGCAATGGTATGCACTATGCTTCGCTCTGCCCAAATCAGAA
The DNA here is from genome assembly GCA_001517045.1 of Pseudotsuga menziesii. NCBI lineage: Eukaryota > Viridiplantae > Streptophyta > Pinopsida > Pinales > Pinaceae > Pseudotsuga > Pseudotsuga menziesii. Next base: position 248,804 of record LPNX010541534.1, read on the forward strand.
AAATCCAAACAACAATATTCATAATGTGCAGGATGAAATGACTGTTGGAGAATTTGCAAGGACTATGCCCAGAATCAATGCAGCGTTGGAGAACCACCAAGCTGATTATCAGACTTCCATGGTGGAAGTAGAAGGTATGGTTAACAAAACCCCCGTAACCATTTTAATAGATCCAGGAGCTAGTCTTAGTTACATTTCACCTCAGATAGTAGAAAAGTGTAATTTGACTATTGAAAAGTTTGATAACTCCTGGTTAGTTCAATTAGCCACTGGGGCAAAAAGGAAAGTAACCTGCTATGTGAAAGAATGTGCCTTAGTTATGAATTATCTTAAAACTACTGTTAAGTTTAATGTTCTGCCACTTGGCTCGTATGACTTACTGATTGGTATGGATTGGTTAGAACAGCACAAGGTAGTTTTAAACTGTTTTGATAAAACCTTTACGTGCGTAAATAATAATGAACAACCAGTAACAGTTAAAGGTATTCCTAGGAAAACTGTAATTAGGCAGATTTCTGCCTTATAACTTAAAAGAGTAGTCAGGAAAGGGTGCAAATCATATGCTGTAACTATTACAGATGAGGCAAGTAAATTTGAAAAAGATAAAATAAAAATAGAGGATATTCCTGTTTTAGACGAATTTACTGATGTTTTTCCAGAGGAAATTCCAGGATTACCTCCCAGGAGAGAATTGGATTTCACTATTGAGCAGGTACCAGGTGCTGTACCTAGCTCGGAGGCTCCGTATCGTATGAATATTTTAGAACTTAATGAATTAAAATCACAGTTAAAAGAATTAATAGATAAGAAGTACATTCGACCTAGTGTGTCCCCTTGGGGAGCACCAGTCATCTTTGTCAAAAAGAAAGACGGAACTATGCGACTATGCATAGATTACCGTCAACTAAATAAGATGACAATTAAAAACAGATATCCGTTGCCCCGCATAGATGATCTGTTTGATCAGCTACATGGAGCTATGGTGTTCTCCAAGATAGACCTGAGATCAGGATATCATCGGGTAAGAATTAAAGATGAGGACATCTTCAAGATAGCCTTCAGAATGAGGTATGGACATTACGAATTTGTCGTAATGCCATTTGGGCTTACTAATTCCCCAACTGTCTTTATGTGCCTGATGAATAATATAATGCATAAATACTTAGATAAATTTGTTGTCATGTTTATCGATGATATCTTAATTTATTCTAAAAATGAAGCAGAACATAAGGAACACTTATGGATAGTTTTACAAGAACTACGAGAGCAACAACTCTTTGCGAAGTTCAGCAAGTGTGATTTCTTTAAGGATTAAATCTAATACTTAGGTCACGTAGTGACTAAGGAATGGATTTCAGTGGATCCTGAAAAGATTTAGGCAATCGAAGATTGGCCAGTACCAAAAGATGTAACAGATGTTAGATCCTTCATGGGAATTATTGGTTATTACGGGAGATTCATTGAAGGATTTTCAAAAATAGCTAATCCCATCTCTTCCTTGCAAAAGAAAGGCAAGAAATTTGATTGGAACTTAAAATGTGAAGAAAGTTTTAAGAAATTAAAAACTTTATTAACAACTGCGCCTATTCTAAGAATAGCAGATCCCAATAAGGATTTCGTGGTATGCACCGATGCTTGTAATGATGGCTTAGGCAATGTGTTGACTCAAGACGGGCATGTCATTGCCTATGAGTCCAGGAAATTAAAAATCCATGAAAAGAATTATGCAACTTATGATTTAGAACTTGCAGCTGTTATACATGCTTTAAAAATGTGGCGACACCACTTAATAGGCAGAAAGTTTATTTTAATGACTGATAATAAAGGTCTGAAATACCTTTTAGATCAGCCCAACTTAAATGCAAGACAAGCAAGGTGGTTGGACTTCTTGAGTGAATATGATTTCGAAATTCAACACATAAAATGAAAAGAAAATAAGGTGGCTGATGCTTTAAGCAGAAATGCAAGGTTGAATTTTACAGCAGCAATCAATACTTATGCTTCTGATTTAAATGAACAGCTGAGAGAAGGGATAAAACAAGATGAAATTTATAAAAAATTACAAGTTACAGCTAAAGAAAAACCTACAGAAAGTTTAATAAAAGGTTATAGTCTAAATAAAGATGGATTTTGATTGTTTAAGGACAAACTGTATGTGCCTAATGTGCCTAAGGTTAAATTGCTGATTCTGGATGAAGTTCATAAAACACCTTATTCAAGACATCCAGGCTACCAGAAGACTGTCACCATGTTAAGAAAAGAATATTTCTTGCCTAATATGAAATCTGAAGTAGCTGAATACATAGCTAGATGTTTGGATTGTCAACAAGTGAAAACTGAACACCAACATCCAGCTAGCTTACTGCAACCATTGCCTATTCCTAGCTGGAAATGGGAAATAATCAGCTTGGATTTCATTACTGTATTACCCAGAAATCAGAATCAGAATGATTCAATCATGGTGGTGGTTGACAAGTTAAGTAAAGCAGCACACTTCATTCCTGTCAAGACTACTTACAAGGCTGCCAATATAGCTGATATATTTCTAAGGCAGATTTTTAGGTTACATGGAGTACCTAAGGTTATCATTTCACATGGGGATGCTAAATTCACAGGGAATTTTTGGAGGTCCTTGTTTAAGGGATTAAACACAACACTGAATTTCAGCACCTCTTTCCATCCTCAGACGGACTGACAGACTGAAAGAGTGAATGAGGTGCTGGAAGACCTGTTAAGAATGTATGTTAAGGATCAGCCAGGTAAGTGGGAGGACTATTTTCATTTAGCAGAATTTGCATACAATAATAACTATCAATCATCAGCTAAGTTCAGCCCATTTGAAATTCTGTATGGGCGTAAATGCAACACTCCTATCTCTTGGAATAATCCAGTAAATAGATTGGTGTTAGGGCCTGAATTATTGAAGGAAATGGAACAGATTGTGAAACAAGTGCAGAAAAATTTGAAGGTAGCACAGGATCGACAAAAGAGCCAAGCAGATTTGAAAAGAACTCTCAAAGAGTTCTAGGTGGGTGAGCATGTGTTTATAAAGGTAAGACCAAAGAAGAGTTCCCTAAGACTAGGGAGTTGTGCAAAACTACCACCACATTACTGTGGTCCATTTGAAATTTTATCTAGAATTGGTCAAGTTGCATATCAGCTAGCGTTACCACCTAACTTGAAAGTGCATAATGTTTTCCATGTTTCTGTTCTGAAAAAGTATGTTCATGATGCTACTCATGTGATTGATTGGAATGTTGTATAGGTGGAACCAGAAGGAGAAGTTCTAGTGGAACCGGACTGTATCCTCGGGAGGAGGGAAATTACTCCGCGGAACCGCACAATTGGATAGTTGAAGGTGCAATGGAAGCACCTTAGTCCTGAAGAAGCTACTTGGGAACTGGAAAGTAAGATGTGGAAAGCATACCTGAATCTATTCCAGGCGGTTGCATAGGATGAAAAATAAGTAACATCAAGGACGATGTTACATTTTAAGGGGGTGTGTATGTCACATACCCCAATTTTGTAAAATAATGTTAATTGTTTTAATTATATTCCTAAGACATTATGTTAATTTTAATGCTAAGTAGGAACTGATGACTCAGCAGAGTCAACAGAAATGGAATGTAATTCAGAATATTTTATTATTAATAAATAAATTGTGGAGACAACAGCATGGGAGAGCTGTTAAAAAGAGGTTACTGGTCAAACTGGTGGATGGAACTAGGTGGAGGGCAAAAGACAAGTGGCAGCATCCTCAAACACTTCCTAAGTTGCAAGTGGCAACTTCCCTATATTTGGGGTCATGATCCCCCAAGAAAGTGGGATCAGAGCAGGTGGCTCATTAAATGACAATTAACCCAAAAAGACCTAGGCAATCTTTTAAAAAGTACTCAATGAAGAGAGTTGAGGCTGCTCAGATATTTTTCCAGAGAGAATTCATTCAGGTGAATGTTATTCAGGAAATTCATTGAGGAAAGAGGGAAAATAGTAAGGAAGTTGTTCTGAGAGGATTGCTGCAGTAACTTGGTTTATTACAGCTTGTTAGCTAGGAGAACTTACTGATAAGTTCTGGATTAATACTGAGTTTGAAGACTGGTATCTTGCTTTGCTGCACCTAGTTCCAGCCAGGGAAACCAGAGCAAGCTCGGGGGTCCTGAGGAGTCATTGATTGAGTGCTCTCTAGGAATTGGTAGGGAGGAACAGCCTCCCATTGCTGTTGTTGTCCAAGGATTAAGCAGGTTCTGATACTTAACTGTCTTGTTTTAAATATTGTGAATGGTTATATGTTATGTTGTACTTTATGATTTAAAAGTTACTGGTTAATGATGTAAATGTTTGAGTTTATTAATAATGAAATATTTGATGAAAGATAAAGACCCTCTGGGTTTTACCAGACCGTACTCCAGCACAGAGGTAAAATTTAAATGAGGATAGCATGATGAGATTGCAGAGTAGTAGATTGACTTCTTTAACTATTTCCAGAAAATATATTTTATAGACTGTTGTATGAGTTTTTAGTTACAAACTACTTCCTTGTACTGTATTTTGTTTCCAGTAATTCATATTGTAAAGAATAGATAGTAGATGTTAGACTAGATTTAATACTGTTTTACTATACAGTCCTTTCTTCTGTATTAGAATAATTTTATACTAAATGTCTAATAATAAACTGAAAATAAAAATGGTTATACAAGGACGAGATACTACTATCAAACCAATCTGGTTGAGATTTTATGAAGGTTTTGGGATGTAATTATTTCATTATTTTCTTTCTTTTATTAGAACTAAGCTCGAACTAGTTTTTCGAGCTGTTATTCTTTTTATATAGAGTTTGAACGAATGTTAATAGTTGTACTTACATGATAAACTCTGGACAGAGTTAATTAAAATGCTGTATATTTATAAATAAACATGATAACTAAGAAAATAAATTAATTACAACAGGAGATAGATAGTATAGTATAAATTACAGAAAAATCAAATAACAAGTACTATTTTCATTATACTTACAAATTAAACTAAGGATGATAATACAGAACGTATAGTATTCGCCAAGAGCTAATATGGTTAGTATAATAGTAATTTATTTATGCAATACAAGAATATTATTATTATTAACATAAGTAGTATTTTTATTTACTGTAAGTAAATCTTAGAAATATTTATACTGTATCCTAGAACTACTTTAATGTCTCAGCTATAGGTACAAGTATACTGACAGTACTTAGTTTAATTGAAAAAGAAAGTTATAAAAAACCCTATATTATTAAAAGGATGATAAACATTATTAGTAATTACATTTCCTTATTCACTAGAAAGTCAAATTATAAATGAGATACAGAAATCCTAATAAAAATACTTTTTAAACAGTAAACAAATCAAATACTTTTTGTGCAGGAAATAAACAACAGAAGTACAAAGTGCTCTTTTATTTAGCTTATTTACATATTATAAATATAAATAGGAACCCTAATATTGCAAAAGTACTTTTAACTTAGCAGTAACTTTAAAAGAAACAGTAATAGAGTTACTCCATCACTATCGAATAGGGTTAAACCCTATAAAACCTAATTTATATAAATAAATCAACAAATAGTGAATTTAACAATATTTACTCATAGTCATGTTTCAAAATTTAAATATAAGAAAAACTTCGAAACTTCAATAATATAAGCAAAGAAGGAATGCAAAAAAGGATTTCTGTACTTAATATTGTGTAATAACTTAGGGTAAAAACCCTATCTTTCCGAATATACAACATTAATGACTGTAAAACCCAGCTCGGTAATGTTAACCCATGGCCACATTAAGAGAATTATACATGAAGGCTTATAGCCTGTTCTTCGCTTTAAACACGGTAATAATTACAAAACAAAAATTTACACTCACGACTGAAGCCGGAGAGCTCTGTAATAGAGCTAGGGTTTTAACCCAACAAAGATAACATCAAACCAACAACCAAAATAACCAAAAGCATTGAGGGTTTAACAGGCCGCAATGACCAAACCCTCTTTACCCCATAAGGGTTTACACAAGGAGGATGAGCCATGGAGAAACCAGGGCTTACCGTGGCCCTTATCACTGCAACCCTGTACTCCATGTATCGACTAAGAAGAGTAGCAGTCCATTCCTGCAAATTAAACATTTATCCAACTGTTAAAATTGTATCAAAAGAAACGAAGATGATTATACAAGAATTGGGTATTAACTTTAAAAAGGAATTGATTGATCCTTTTACCTTAGCCACATAAATCTTTATTAACAGCAATACAATGAACAGCGACAGTATGAGACCAGCGCGAGCAAGGAGTCTGCCCTACGATGGAAAAAGGAACGGTGCTACAACACCCAGAAACCACTAACAGCATGAGAACCACCAGCAAGAAGGAGCTCGCTAAAGCGATGGGGCAACTGTCCAGGTGAAGGATGAATGGCAGCACTATGTTAAGGCAACGGCCTGCACTTTAAAGGCTTCAAGCAAGGGTTGCTAATGAAGAAAACCCTAAGAGAATCGATGCTACCCAAACAACTCACAGCAAGCTTTTTCAACACAGTAACCTACCACACAGTGCAGTAGATGAGCCCACGAGGAGCTGGAACAGCATATGGTCTGCGAGCAGACAACGCAAATAGCGGGGTGGACAAGGAGGTTATCACAGAGCGGCCGGAGGCCCGAAGGAAGTGGAAAAATAAGGTTTAGGGTTGAGACAATCCCTTTTAAATGCCAGTGCATGGATGAGGTGAGTCCACGCAACCCTTTTTAATTATTAACATGCAGTGGGTTGGTTTCTATAGTTCGTGGAGCTAATCATAAGAATCCGGAGTTTACAATGATTCAGCTGTCTCCAAGGTTTAACTTTAGTCACGGCCGAGTCAACCCTATCATTGGCACATTATAATAAGTGTTAGATTATTTTACATAAACCTTGTTGTGGAGACTTACCATTGTTGCAAGGTTAATAAATCATTACGATACGTTATATTACATAATCACCCTTGATTTGCAATCAAATGATAATACTTTATTCATCGTGGGTACAACTAATACGATGGCAAAGAACCTTGTAACAAGATATTGTAGTTATTAAACCTTCAATATATATTCAGCACTATATCTAGAATGGTAAGTATAATAACTTAATCTTCTATACAAACTTGAAGTTTTTAATATAAAGATTTTAAGAGCTATCTTTAGAATAAGATTATAAACTTAAATTGTCATGGACAGGACTATGAACTATTCATCCAGATAAATGACTACTTATCATTAAACCTTACAGTCTTAATAGAGTAAGTTTGTATATGATTATAAAGGAAAATATAATACTTATGGTTAAGTAAGAATATTGTTCTTACATGCATTTTTACCAACACCTTTAACATAATTATGGAGTATA
>LPNX010541534.1:262402-321056 GCA_001517045.1 Pseudotsuga menziesii
GAACGAGGTATATAAATACCTCGGTCGAGGTATTTAAATACCTCGGTCGAGGGTTTGTAAAGCACGCAATACCTCGGTCGAGGGCTTAATAAAACCTCGGTCGAGATATTAAGACCTCGGTCGAGGGCTTAACAAGCCCTCTACCGAGGTGCGTTTTTTTGTTTTTGCTGAAATGCCCTTGCCAAAAAGTGTTACCCAGGTCCGTGGATTCACCCGATGATGATGATGAAGATGAACATGATGAAGATGATGATGATCATCATGGCGATGTTGATGATGATGATGATCGATGATCAATGATCATGGTGATGATGACGATGATGATGATGATGATGATGAAGATGATGATCATGTTGAAGACGATGATGAAGATGATGGTGATGATGATGTTGATGATGATGACGATGATGATGAATGATGAAAATGATGTTAACTACAATGATGTTAATTACAATGCTATTTTGATTTTACAAAATGCGCACATGTTTTGTTTGTACATAACATGCATGCATTTTGTTTATATAAAATGTGCACACATTTTGTTTAACTAAATCACATTCGCGTATTGTTTAAATTCAAAAATTTATTCCCTCCAAATGATAAGGCCGAGCCTCCACCCATGCTTTCATGGAATTCCTATGCCTATGTGTTTGCTTTGTACTTTGCTTCGGATTCAACATGCCTATGCCTTGGAGTATGATAAACCATGGCTAATTCAGCATTATATCCAAATTTTCAATATGCTCATGTTTAGCGATTCATCTGATTATGCTACACACCTCCATTTTTTATGAGATTTTAGAAACAGATATGGTTTTTTTTGCAAATTCTAAATATGTAAATTTTAACAAGAATACATATTTTTTTTCTATTTTTTTCTTATTTATCTTCTGTCATCACTCCTCAACTCAAAAAACACACTAGTAGTGTTTCATCCAAATCTCTTTCGTTTCTTAACCATTTAAAAAACAAATTGTAAGGTGCACTAAAGAACACCAACCTCTATATGCTATAAAAAACCCATTTCCAAATAATTGCATTAAGACATTCAAATGCTGCACCCACAATTGACATACCGTTTTCGAGGTTTGATCTCTTAGATAATTAAAAAAAAATTTAAAAAAATATTTTTATTATTGGAAAAATAGGCGTACACTAGTGCTATATGTTCTCTATATGTATACCGGCTTTCGTAAGTTTATTCCGTCATTTAGACACTCAGACACTGCACCCATAAAAACATATACCTTATAATTTGTCCCAAAAATAAAAAGTTCTTGTTAAAATTTATCTAACTTTAGAGAGTTAACAACATTTTCAATAGAAAAAAATATATATATTTGGAAAGGTCATTCAATTTCCTACATTTATTGTTTTTAACTGATCGCAAGATTCATTGTGTAAGTGTCTCAAAATATCCATGCAAGTTGATGGATTTCCATTTTTTCAGTTTTGTATTGCATTTAATGCACCAAAAGAGACGCTCAACTTCTTGCACACACCCAACTGAAGTATCACAGTATGGAAGAACATGTGTACGTATGGGTGACATTGTTGAAACAATTTAGAGTGTTCATTGGATATTCAAATATTATGGCGTATGTTCTGCACCCAACAGTTAAATAAATACTCAATCAACAAGACGGTCTCGATATTAGGGCCAAATGGCTTTCAGGTTTCAATCAGGTGGTCGTCAAGAAAGAAGACCGGGAAAAGACCACATTTACTACTCCTTTGGGCACTTACCAATACTTGTGAATGCATGTTGGCTTGATTAATGCATGGGCTACATTTAAGAGATATATTACATAAAATATTGGAAATATATGAAGATGATCTTATAGTTTATTCCAAAATAAGGAAGGATGACATCAAACACCTTCGACGGGTATTTGACCATTGTCGCAGGTATGAAATTTCCTTAAACCCCCAAAAATCTACTTTGGGCATCATGGAACGTAAGTAACTTGGGCATGTTGTTACAAAACAGGGTGCTAAAATAGATCCAGAAAGAGTAAAAGCTATTGAAGAAATTCCTTTAACGAAAAATTGAATGCTTTAAGGTCTTTCTTCTGAAGAATAGATTTTATTCATAGGTTTATTCCTAATTTTATGGAGATTACTAAACCTTTGAATAAGTTGTTAAAAAAGGATGTAAATTTCAAGTGGAATGAAGAAGCCAAGAAAGAATTTGAATATGTTAAAGAAGCTATTACCTGAGCACCAACATTGGTAAGTCCAGACTAATCTAAGCCATTACAATTTTTTTCTTTCACTTCCAGTAACACTATTGCAAGATTCCTCCTGCAAAATAATGATAAGAACGAAGAACAAACCCTTGTGTTCATGAGCAAATCACTTAGTAACGGAACTGAAGTATCACATTATGGAAAAACATGTCTACACACTAGTGACATCGTTGAAACATTTCATAGTGTTCATTGGATATTCAAAGATTATGGCATATGTTCTACACCTGTTAGTCAAAGAAATACTCAATCAACAAGACGGTCTGGATATTAGGGCCAAATGGATTGCAAATATCTAGGAACATGACTTCGAAATACAACCCACCAAGTTGGTCAAAGGTAGAGGATTGGCTCAATTACTGATAGAAGGAAATGAAGAAGTCCTTGATTTAAAGGAATATCCATTGCTTATGGTCATCTCAGTAGTCTTAGAATAAATTGATCGATGTGATTGGTATGCACATGTACTATATTATTTGACTAACCTATCATGATAAGAAGATATCTCTAATGTTGAAAGCCTCCAATTATTGCATCATGAACTTAGACTCAACATTAGTTAAGGAGTTGGGATGGAGAAACCCTGAAGGCATCATCTTGACATGTATAGAACCAATACAAGTGGAAGAAGTCATGAACGAATTTCACCAAGTCTTATGTGGCAGTCACCATGCTGCTTCTACTACAACTCACCAGATTCTGAGATTAGGATATTATCAGCCCAGTATCTTCCAGGACATATACAAGCATGAACGTAGTTGTCAACCTTGTCAGTTTTTCACAGGAAGATAAATACTTACAGCATTTCCACTTCAACCAGTCATTATCGAAGCCCCGTTTCAGCAATGGGGACTTGAATTCATTGATGAATTTAAGCAGGATTCGACCAATGGGAATAAATTGATTCTAGAAGCTATAGATTATTTTACAAAATGGGTTGAGGTCATTCCAACAAATAAGGACACAACAAATGTTATCACATATTTCTTGAAAGATAAAATAATTAATCAGTTCGGATCCCCATCCAAGATCATCACAGATAATGCACCAATGTTCAATGGCAAGGATTTATCAACATTTTGCTTCGACTATGGTATCATACTGTCACATTTCTCTAACTATTATCTCCAATGAAATAGGCTTGTCGAGTCAAGTAACAAGAATTTGATGAGTATTATAAAAAAGATTGGAGGGGATAATAAGAAGTGTTGGGATATCAAATTAAGATATGCAGTATGGGTGGACAGAATCACCATAAAGGATTCAACCAGGAAAATTCCCTTCAAATTGGTGTACCACCTAAATGCTACTTTATCGATCAACTTAAGATTGTCGGTATATAGATTCCTTCAGAAAAACATGGATGATATGTATGCGTATCAACGAAGAATAAACCACTTGATAGAACTTAATAAGAACCAATGAAAGAACTTTGATCATCTGATAGAACACCAAGAAAATATTAAGAAAAAGTTTGATAAGAAGACTTGACAATGCCAACTACTAATTGGAGACCTTGTCCTACTATGGGAAAGAAGAAGAGATGACCCAGGTAAACATGGTAAGTTTGAAAGTATTTGGTTAGGTCCCTATCATATTACTGACGTTGTAGGTCCAAACACATTACATATGAATCACCTATATGGTGATAATATTCCTCTACCTGTCAATGGGAAGGCACTCAAGACGTACTTCTCTAATGTTGTTTGATATTATCTTCATCATATTAGTTTCTAGTTTGTTTGATAGTATGTTAGCTGTTAGTCATTTTGGACAAGGAATAATGGAAGTGTCTTTCTCATGATTCTTTGATCTCTCGTACATTTGATGTGTGTGTAGGTCTATAAGTACTAGAAGATTCATAAGTTCTTGAGCACTCCCTGTAAGAGCACTCATCCTATAATTGGAGCCAATGTTACGCTACATTTGAACCTCAACAGACCTTCAAGTATTCCTAAGGGAGAAAGACAGTCAAAAACTGACCAAGAAGGATGTCATTAAGCAATGGTAGTTGTGGCTAGTCTCTTTGCTTCCTCCTTTGGGGGAATTTTTGCTTAATTGCGTCACCAACTGCCCTGTGTTGAGGTTTTTAACCTCAATATTTTTAATCGGGTCCCCTAAGGGTTGGACACTAGGTCTCATGGATCCATATGTTGTCTATTTGTTCTTATGATTCCCTCCTATGCTACGGGTTCTCCTTCCCTTGGGAACTCTTCCTCAGCAAGAAATTCTCTCCTTTCACGAGGACGACGTGCCATTCAAGGGAGGTGTTGAGGGATTTACAATATCTTGGGGTTTGTAGGGGAATGACACCCCCCTCCTAGCCCATTCCAGTCCTTCGTTCGGAATTTTTTTCTCTATAAGGCTATTTTGGAACCCTGGAGAACAAATATCCCCAGTAGCCTACCTTAATCCTACAAACGAGTAATATTTTACAATTATATTATTCTAATTTTAAGCTGACATATTAATTTATAGGTTAATATATTGTAAGGCACGTTGGCCCAAATGTTTTAATTGAGTGTGAGATCATATAAACATATCTCCTCCCTTTCATTTTGAATCATGAGACAAGTGATATTATTACTATATTACTTCTTTTTCCTTAACTAGGGCTCTTTGGAGAGGATGTGCTATTCTTGAGGATGATTTTTTTGGGTTATACAAGATGGATTTTAGGAGTTTTCTCGATAAAGTTTCTTTATGGTGATGCTTAGATTTGTTGGCACAACACAAACACATTAATGTCTAGTTTTTACCTTCTTGTTTATTGTTGGTAGATGATGCATGTTCTTGGTTGAATGATAGAAATAAGGTTTCATTTAGCTTAAGGGTTTGTCATTTCCAGCCATTTTTCACCTCAAAGGGAAGAAGGACGTTTCCTTTGTGAAAGTTTCTCCATAGTTTTTTCCTTAAGGTTTATGGAGTAGTCGTTTACCTAGGATAGGTCTCCTCATCCTTCGTCATTCTTCTCCTTAGATTCCCTAGGGCTAGGGAACCATTATATTCTCATCTTCAAGCACCTAAACAATATATTTTTTTTGTTTTTCTTATTTCCTCACTTCCTCTGGCAACCTATCTTCTTCTTTCCATCCACTGCTCTTAGATCACAGGCTTCTACCTTGGGAGTTCATTAATCATCCTTTGACATATTTCCATATTCCTTCACTTGGTTGACATCTACTCTCCACCTTTCATACTGAGGTCATGCTACCATAGCTCCCAGATCCTAAGTGCTACACCCATCCACTCCTTTTCCCATGAAGCGAATCCTTTTTCCTCCTTATCGTGGTTGCTCTCTAGCCTTCACAAGATGTTATAGCTCACTGCTCCTTCTCCCCATGGGATGTCTCTTCCCTCCACTATCTTGTAGCAGCCTTGATTTCTTCAACAACCCTCATTACCCTTTCCATGCAACTTCTCTTTACACCCTTACTTCCTCCACTACAACAAATCCTGGAATTAGCATCCCATTTAGCGTCCCTTTTTAGTGTAATTTTTTTTTACATTGAGTGGTTAAACTAGACGCTAAATGGGATGTGTCATGGAAAAAACTTAAAGCGTCTCAAAAAACATCTATTTTTTCTTCCAAGATAGAATCCTTTATTATGCCCAAATTAGCGTCTGCTTTTTTTGTTTCCAGAATAGCATCCAACTTTGCTTCCTAATCAACGTCAAGATTTGCTTCCTAAACAACGTCAAGGTTTGCTTCCTAGAGAGTGTCCACTTTTTCTTCTTAAATGAAATCCCCGTTAGCACCATATTTGCATCCTTAATAGCACCATGTTAGCATCCAAACTAGCATCCAATATTGCATCCATTTTGCTACCACTTTAGCATCTCATTTTGCACCATATTTTACTTCCAAATATGTGTCAATTTTTGCTTCCAAATTTGCACCAATTTTTGCTTCCTCTTTTATGTCATGTTTTGCTACCAAAATGACGCCAAATATTTCTTCTATTGTTGCATCATATTTTGCTTCCTATGCAGCGCCATGTTTTGCATCCAAAGTAACGTCTTATTTTTCTACCATATCAACGCCATGCTTGGCTTCATCATTAGCACTACGCGTTGCATCATTTTTAATGCCTAGTTTTGCATCTCATTGTTTGGTCACTAATTTAGTCATTTTTAGTAATTTTGTATATGAATTTTGGTCATTTTTTTGTCACTTATCTCTCATTGTTTGGTCACTTATCTCTTATTTTTTGGTTATTAGTTTAGTTGTTTTTAACCAATATTATACTATCATTATGGCATAGAGGAATCGAACCTCCAACCTCCTTCTTGTAAGGTAGACGCTCTTCCATTGAGATAGCACCCTTTAAAAATTTGGAAACCTAAATTACACAGTCAACTATAATGGTAAAAAGGATCAATGCATAACTTTGAGTATCTAATGGATGGAAAATGATGATAGATTGTATAAGTTCACAATATATGATCAAGTAGGCTATGAAATCCATAAACCTTTTCTAGGAATTTTGAACAAAACTTAAGAAATATGCGTAATGGGATTGCAAAAATCACTATTCCCTAGCAATGGTAATTGTACCACTATATGAGATCCATCAATAACAATTATCTAGTGTGTATCCCAAGGATATAGTAGATAATCATAATCATCCTAGAGCCATGTATAAGTGGAACAATAAGGAGAATCAAAAGAGGATGATCAACCAAATAGTTTGTGCTTCAAATGGATTTTATCCACCATGGGTTGAGAAAAGTTCCTTCTTCCATCAAGATAATGAGTATCCATGAGGACAAATGGATAGGATATGTTGTGATTCCAATTCATAATGTTTAATCGCTTCCCATGGTTATGTTGTAGTGCTTGCACTGGGAGATCTACATGATCCCCAACAACATTGTATATAAGCATATTCATGGGGGAATAGAGTATAGGATGAGGCTGTATTTTTATCTTTCTCTTTGGAAAACAAGGCATGATTTGAAACACTGGGAGAAGGAATATAATTGGATATACTTACCAAACTACAACCATGATAGGGCATAGGACTCTACTCTATAGTCATTGTGCACATGTTGGAAATGGGTATAACTTCCTAAGGACTATGAAAAACATCCATTTAAATATGAATGCAAAACCTTCCATGTCATAGGAATGCTCGATGGCAGTGAGCTTACTGTTTCTAACATAAAGAAACAAAGAATCCAGAAATGGAAGCTTCAGGGGGATATACATAACATTAGAATGGAAAATCAACACCTTGAAAAAGTTCCATCTAGAGTTTGCATTGAAAACAAGAAAGCATTCATAATATAGACAAAATTTATTGTGATCATAAAATAGGTCATATTTCACTTACCTATATCACAACATGATTACTCTTTTGGTCAAGTTTCCGTTTTGGTCACTACAAAAAGATCTTGTCATGAAAAAATACATAATCTTTAGAATCCCATTATTATCAATTGGCAGGTAATAACATATTTGAAGCATAAAATTCCATGTTCAAACACTTGTTTAAATAATCATATCTCATAATGAAAAAGAAGACAAGAAAAAATATTGATAAAATTAAGAAATTACCTTTGATGTCCCAATGCAAAACTTGGTTGATATGAAATTGCATACATTTATTTTCCAACACAACCTACATCATACAATAGAATGTAGTGTTTAGATATAAAGAACAATAGAAGTGTTGCATTATTGAAGACTGAACAAGAATGCCCTTCAATTTTTGTAATTATTCTTAGTTACTGGGTAAGTTGGTATGAATTTTATATTGAGGGGAGTTAAAAAAAATGTATTCTATGTTAAGACAAGGTGCTAGAATAAGTGATGCTCAATATTATATTAGGATCCTTGATATATTATGTATTAATGTGTAATAAATATCACGAGTGTTAGTGACCAATCAAGTTAATGAATAACAATTAGCATTGGTAGTTAGGGATGGTCATGTAGAGTAAGTAATTAAACCACAATGAAAAGATTGTTAGAATAATCAACACATAGTTAGCTACCTTAAACATTAATTAATCCAATTTTTGTCTTATTTGCCTAGTTTCCATATTCCACCTTATGCAAGTTGTCCTCCACGCATCCATAGTGGTAAAACTTGCTAAATTTGAGTCATGGAGCGCTTGGGAAACCTCTTGGAATCAAATCTAATTTATTCCTAGCCTCCCTGGCACATGTCTACTTTTTCTGCTTTATTGCTTGCTTTTTCTGAGTTTGAAGGCAATTGGGAATGTTTGACTAGGTGAAGTTAAGTTGTTTTTTGTCCTCATCATCCTCCACTCTTTTATCCTATGAAAAGAATGTATGATTTTTCCTTCCACCACCTATTAGCTTGCCTAATTTATTTTGCCAATTCGTGAGCTCCTAGACAAATTTGGAATGTGCTTTATGCACCTATGGGGGATTTGCTTTGATTTAGTAAGCCTGCTTTTGATTAAATTCAAATGGAATCCTTATGCATTCGAATATATAATGTAATTATTTATTTTGGTAGCCTATGATTTCATATGGTTGGATATTGTACACTTATTCAATATAGATTAGCGTTCGGCTCCATATTCAGTCTCCTTTTGTGAGTAATTTGCATGTGTAATTGGCAATTTTTGTGAGTGTAATTGTTCTAACACCTGGGTTCAATTTCCACATGGTAT
Organism: Pseudotsuga menziesii; assembly: GCA_001517045.1. Classification (NCBI taxonomy): domain Eukaryota; kingdom Viridiplantae; phylum Streptophyta; class Pinopsida; order Pinales; family Pinaceae; genus Pseudotsuga; species Pseudotsuga menziesii. The sequence continues at coordinate 271,300 of LPNX010541534.1, forward strand.
CAGAGCTTGTTTAGATCGATTTCTCTCCTTCCAATTTGTATTGCAGTTTCGACATCATTGACTGGGAGCATTCTGCTGACTGACGGGACAATTTCTGAGCTATGGATCAATCTCAGAAGATCATCTTGACTCCATTTAACTTCTTTGAATGGAAAGTAGAGATGGAGATACTGTTGAGAGAGAAATGGCTCTACATAGTGACTATCACAACAGAAGAAGATCCCAATGCAGCTGTATAGAAGATTAAATGGCACAACAGGAGGGATGAGGCCTATGGTCTCCTGTGTCTGAGCATATCCAAAGACCTCATTTTCCATCCTGATGGATTGACATCATTGAATGAAGTATGGGAGAAGCTTGTTGATCTTTTTGGAAATATAGATGAGATGAGGGGACATCAAATTGAAAATGAATTGATCTCCCTGAGTCCCAATAGCTTTGAATCCCTGCAACTATATTTTTCCAAGTTCAAAGCACTTGTTTTGCAGCTAAAACAATGTGGGATCGAAAAGAAGGATGAACAACTAGTTTTGGCCATACTATCGAAGCTTGGCCCTAACTATTTAGTGTTTGTATTGACCTTCTATGCCACAAAGTTGACAGCTCGAGCCTGGAAAATGCCTAGCCTTGTACATTTCATGGAATCTCTCACACAAGAACAAGATAAATTGGTGATGATGGGCACCATCAAACCATCCAAAGACCAAGATTTGGTTGCTGGAGATTCGAGGGTGGATTCAAAAATCAAGAAGAAAGCTAAAAATACACTTGAGCAAAAGAGAGAAAAGAACAAGTCTCTAGAGGAGCCTCAAGGTTCCAAGAAGAACCCCCAAAAGAAGAAGAACAAAGGAGAAATGAGCAAGTGCGCATACTGCAGTAAGGGAAATCACTCTAAAAGATCCTGCATGAAGAAGCAAATAGACATGCTGACCCAACTCCTGGAGAAGAATGGAATCTCCCTTCTAGACAGCTCAAAGAAGAGGGAAGGAGGATCAAATTTAGAAGACAGAGAGAGAGTTCATGCATTGGTTGCTGGCACATCAAGCTCACCTAGTTTCATCATTGATTCTGAAGCTTCAAGACATATGGTTTTGAACAAGGAGGCATTCACCTCACTTGACATGTCGAAAGGTCCACCAATAGTACTAGGAGATGACTCTACCACTTAAAGTTTGGGAAAAGGGAGGATTGATCTTGACCATGGTAAGTTCAACAATGTGTTGTATGTTCCAGGTCTTGCCTCTAACCTCTTATCAGTGTATCAGATGATGCACACAGGGTCTCCAAATAAGGTCATATTCTCCCCTAATGAAGTTGATATCACAAAGATCTCAAGTGGTAAAGTCATTGCAAAAGGAGTTACAAATCACACTTCGAAGGTATACATGTTCTCACACTTCCTACCCTACTCAAACCCCTCTTCTCTTCTGATTCATGCTAATGAGGAAAGCAAGCTTTAGCATGAAATATTTGGCCACCTGAATTACAAGTATATTTCTGATCTTAGTGAAAAATAAATGGTCATAGGGTTACCAAAGATTAAGTTTTCCAAAGGAATCTGTCAAGGTTGCATCTTAAGAAAACACCCAGAGCATAAATTTGAGAAAGCTAGTCATGAGAGAACCTATGCACCTCTTGAGTTGATCCACAGTGATGTTGCTGGCCCATTTCCTCATATGTCAATGAGTCAGGAAAAATATTCATTGACATTCATAGATGACTTTTCCAGGTATTGCTGGGTTTACTTCCCGAAACACAAGTCTGAATTTTTTTGCCTTTTCAAAGTCTTTAAGGCTTTGGTTGAAAACCAGTCTGGGAGGAAGCTCAAGGTTCTCAGATCTGACAATGGTGGTGAGTATGTCAAGCCTGAGTTTATTCAATATTGTGCATATGCAGGTATTCATATGCAGCATTCTATCCCTTACACACCACAGTAGAATGGTGTTGCTGAGAGGAAGAACAGATCACTGAAAGAGATGGCAACTTGCATGATGGAGGCTAAGACTTTGCCACCAAAGTTTTGGGATGAAGCTATAAACTGTGCAGCCTATATCCAGAATAGGGTGCCTCATAAACAACTTGATGGTATGACTCCTTTCGAATCATGGAGTGGGCACAAGCCAGATGTGACCCATTTCAGGATTTTTGGCTCAAGGACTTGGGCTAGAATTCCAACAGAAAAGAGGAAGGATTTGCAACCCCAAATCCAAGAGTTTCTATTTGTTGGGTACTCTGAAGATTCAAGAGGGTACAAGCTGATCAATTTGAGCACAAACAAATCCTTCATTGAAAGGTGTGTTCAATTTCAAGAAGAGCCGCTAGCAGCAGTGGAAGTTGGAGAATCCTCTTCACCACCAGAACCTCTGAATGTAAATGAAGAGATAGTTGAACATTATTATTCTAATATGTTTGATAATGATGATTTGATAGTATATCCTAATAGTCCTACAAGACCAAAATTGGCAGCCAATGCCATTCATGCAGCTGGAGAACTAGCTGTAAATTCTAATGATCCTAGGAGGACTAGAACTCAGTTTGAGAGTGATCTGTGCATGAAAGATCCTATGTTTGCAGAGAAATGCTATGTGATGATTGAATTAGATCCAAAGACATATGAAGATGCATAAAAATATCCAAGATGGCAAACAACCATGGAAGAAGAGTTTAGCTCACTCCAGAAGAGCAACACTTGGGAGCTAGTTGATCTTCCCCCCGGGAGGAAGCTAGTTCATTGTAAGTGGGTGTACAAAACCAAATTTGCTGCTGATGGTTCACCTCTAAAGTACAAGGCCATATTGGTAGCCAAGGGCTACTCACAGGTACATGGCATAGACTGCAATGAGACCTTTGCACCAGTGGCAAAGATGGACTCCATCAGGCTAGCCTTAGCCATTGCAGCTTCAAAGCAATGGGAGGTACACTACATGGATGTGAAGTGTGCTTTTCTGAATGGAGATCTCACTGAAGATATTTACATGCAGCAGCCTCAATGATTTTCTACTAACCCATCTCTTGTGTGTAGGCTAAAGAAGTCATTGTAGGGGCTTAAGCAAGGCCCTAGGGCTTGGTATGCCAAGATTGATACCTTTCTACTATCACTGAATTTTGTTCAATGCAAATCAGATCCAAATGTCTATTTGAAGCTGATTCATGGTTCATTAATGATCATTGTTTTGTATGTTTATGACCTTCTCATTAGAGGAAGCTCAAAGGATGAAATTGCCTCCTTGAAGGATGCAATGAACCATGCCTTCTCAATGATAGATTTGGGCTTATTGAGCCAATTCTTGGGGCTCAAGATTGCTCAAACCAAAGAAGGAATAAAAGTACATCAGTAGAAGTATGCCTTGGATTTGTTGAACAAATTCAACATGAAGGATTGAAATCCAAGCAAGACTCCTTTCCTTTCAGGAGTTAAGCTTGAAGAAGCTGATTCTTCACCTATGGTAAACAATACACTGTATACGCAATTGATTGGATGTTTGTTGTATCTTACACATACTGGACCTGATATTTCTTATGCAGTAAGTGTGGCTTCAAGATACATGGATCAGGCTCATGAGATCCATTGGACATCAGCCAAAAGGATCCTTAACCTTGTTTAGGGAACAAGGACTCGTGGGATCTTTTACAAAGCGAAATCTGGTCTTGATTTGATTGGGTTTACTGACAGTGATTGGATAGGTGATAGCACAGATCGAAAGTCAAAATTAGGATATGTGTTCATGCTTGCAGAAGGGCCAATCATCTGGTCAAGCAAGAAATAGAGTGCCATTGCACTCTCATCTACATAAGTAGAGTACAGAGGAGTTGTAAATGCATCAACTCAATGTCTATGTTTGCAGGGGTTACTTGGAGAGTGTGGCTTCGAATCAGAATACTCAACTACTATCTATTGTGATAATCAGAGTACCATTCGAATATGCAATGATCCAGTTCAGAAGTATAGAACCAAACACATTGAGATACATATGCACTACATCAGACAGCTTGTGCATGATGGCACCATTCACCTACTCTTCTGTTCATCTTCAGAACAAGTAGCAGACATCTTCATCAAAGTTTTTTGTGAGAAGACATTCAGCAATCTCAAATCACTGCTGGGGATTGCTGATCATGCTGTGAAGCATGAGTGATGACAAGATTTCCAAATTTTGTTTTACTGTCCATGTTTAACGGAGGATTTTTCCCACTGGGTTTTTGCATCTTTCCTTGGTTAAATGGACATGCAGTATGTAAAGGGTGACTAAGCCTTGTTGCTAGGCCCTATAATTTTCTGATATTGTACTCATAATTCAGAATTAATGGGGGGTGTTAGAATAATCAACCCATAGTTAGCTACCTTAGACATTAATTAATCCAATTTTTGTCTTATTTGCCTAGTTTCCATATTCCACCTTATGAAAGTTGTCCTCCACACATCCATAGTGGTTAAACTTGCTAAATTTGAGTCATGGAGCACTTGGGAAACCTCTTGGAATCAAATCTACTTTATTCTTGGCCTCCCTAGTGCATATCTTCTTTTTCTTCTTTATTGCCTGCTTTTTCTGAGTTTTAAGGCAATTGGGAAAGTTTGACTAGGTGAAGTTAACTTGTTTTTTGTCCTCATCATCCTCCACTCTTTTCTCCTATGAAAAGAATGTATGAGTTGTCCTTCCACCGCCTATTAGCTTTCCTAATTTCTTTTGCCAATTCGTGAGCTCCTAGACAGATTTGGAATGTGCTTTATGCACCTATGGGGGATTTGCTTAGATTTAGTAAGCCTGCTTTTGACTAAATTCGAATGGAATCCTTATGCATTCGAATCTCTCATGTAATTATTTATTGTGGTAGCCTATGAATTCACAGGGTTGGCTATTGTACACTTATTCAATACAGATTAGTGTTCTGCTCCATATTTGTTAGAATAATCAACCCATAGTTTACCCACTTAGACATTGATTTAATTATTTTTGTCTTATTAGCCTAGTTCATGTGTCCCACCTTGTGCAAGTTGTCTTTTACCTATCCATAGTGGTCAAACTTTCCTTATTTGACTCATGTAGTGCATGGGAAAGCCCAAGGAATCAAATCTGCTTTATTCCTAGCCTCCTAGGCACCCTTCTGCTTTTTCTACTTTATTCCCTGCTTTTTCAATGTTTTAAGGCAAATGGAAAAGCTAGACTAGGTGAGGTGAACTAGTTTTTTGTCCTCTTCATCCTCCACTCTTTTCTCCTTGCAAAAGCATGTATGAGCTGCCCTTCCACCACTCTTTAGCTTGCCTAAGCCATTTTTCCAATTCGTGAGCTCCATGACAGATTTGGGATCAACTTTTCACACCTATGGGGGATTTGCTTATTTTTAGTAAGCTTGCTTTATGCTAGATTTGAATTGATCCTCATGCATTCGAATCCCTGATGTATGTTATTTATTCAGCAACCTATTATGTTACAGGGTTGGCTATTGTACATTGAGTTAATACAGTTTAGTGTTCAGCTCCAATTTTAGTCTCTTTTTGTGAGTGATTTTGCATGATCAATTGTTAATTGTTGTGAGTAAAATTAATCTATCACTGGGTTCAATTTACACATGGTATTAGAGCCATTGTAGATCGATTTCTCTCCTTCAAAATTGTTTTACAGGTTCGACATCAGTGACTGGGAGCCTTCTACTAACAGCCAGGACATATTTTCTAAGCTATGGATCAATCACAGAAAACTATCTTGAGTCCCTTCAATTTGTTTGAATGGAAAGCAGAGATGGAGATACTGTTGAGAGCGAAAGGCCTCTACAGGGTGACTATGGCAACAGAAGCAGAGCCCAATGCAGCTGCATAGAAGATAAAATGGCACAACAGGAGGGATGAGGCCTATGGTCTCCTGTGTATGAGTATTTCCAGAGACCTCCTTTTCCATCTTGATGGATTGACATCACCGAATGAAGTATGGGAGAAGCTTTATGATATTTTTGGAAAGACAGATGAGATGAGGGGACATCAAATCGAAAATGAGCTAATTTCTCTGAGTCCAAATAGCTTTGAATCCCTGCAGCTATATTTCTCCAAGTTCAAAGCACTTGTTTTGCATCTGAAACAGTGTGGGATCGAAAAGAAGGATGATCAGCTCATCTTGGCCATTCTCTCGAAGCTAGTACGTGACTATTCGTGTTTGTTTCGACCTTCTATGCCACATAAATGACAGCTCGAACCTGGAAGATGCCTAGCCTTGCATATTTCATGGAATCTCTCACACAAGAACATGATAAGCTGGTGATGATGGGAACCATCAAACCATCCAAAGATCAAAATTTTATTGCTGGAGATTCGAAGGTGGATTCAAAAAGCAAAAAGAAAGCTAAAAAGCCACCTGAGCAAAAGAGAGACAAGAAACAGTCTCGGAAGGAGCCACAAGGTTCCAAGAAGAACTACCAGAAGAAGAAAAACAAAGGTGAAATGAGCAAGTGCACATACTGCAATAAGGGCAATCACACTGAAAGCTCTTATATGAAGAAGCAAATAGACATGATGACCCAACTCCTGGAGAAGAATGGAATCTCCCTTCCAGAAAGCTCAAAGAAGAGAGAAGGAGGATCAAGTTCAGATGACAGAGAGAGAGTTCATGCATTGGTTACTGGCACATCAAGCTCACCCAGTTTTATTATTGATTCTGGAGCTTCAAGACACATGGTTTCGACCAAGGAGGCCTTCTCCTCACTTTATATATCAAAAGGACCACCTATAGTACTGGGAGATGACTCTCTCACTGAAATTTTGGGCAAAGCGAGGATTGATCTTGATCATGGTCAGTTCAACAATGTGTTGTATGTGCCTGGTCTTGCCTCCAGCCTCTTGTTAGTGTACCATATGACCCACACTGGGTCTCCTAGGAAAGTCATATTCTCCCCTGATGAAGTTGAGATCACAGAGATCTCAAGTGGTAGAGTCATTGCAAAAGGAGTTGTGAATCATGCTCAAAAGGTATACATGTTCTCACACTTCCTACCTTACTCAAACCCATCTACTCTTCTTATTCATGCTAATGAAGCAAGCAAGCTTTGGCATGAAATATTTGGCCACCTAAACTACAAATATCTTTCTGATCTTAGTGAAAAAGAGATGGTCATAGGGTTTCCCAAGATAAAATTTTCCAAAGGAGTCTGCCAAGGTTGTATCCTAGGAAAACACCTAGAGCATAAATTTGAGAGAGATAGTCATGAGAGAACCTATGCACCCCTCGAGTTGATCCACAGTGATGTTTCTAGCCCATTCCCTCATATGTCCATGATTCAGGCCAAATATGCATTGACCTTCATTGATGACTTTTCCAGGTATTGCCGGGTTCACTTCCTGAAACACAAGTCTGAAGCTTTTGGCCTATTCAAAGTCTTTAAGGCTTTGGTTGAAAACCAGTCTGGAAGGAAACTCAAGGCCCTCAAATCTGACAATGGTGGTGAGTATGTCAAGTCTAAGTTTATTAATTATTGTGCAGATGCATGTATTCAGATGCAGCATTCTATCCCTTACACACCACAGCAAAATGGTGTTGCTGAAAGGAAGAACAGATCACTGAAGGAGATAGCAACATGCATGATGGAGGCCAAAACTTTGCCACCAAAGTACTAGGCCAAAGCTATCAACTGTGCAGCCTATATCCAGAATAGGGTGCCTCACAAATATCTTGATGGTATGACTTCCTTCAAATCATGGAGTGGGCACAAGCCAGATGTGACCCATTTCGGGATTTTTGGCTCAAAGGCTTGGGCTAGAATTCCAACAAAGAAGAGGAAGGATTTGCAGCCCCAAAGCCAAGAGTGTCTTTTTGTTGGATACTATGAAGATTCAAAAGGGTACAAACTGATAAATTTGAGCACAAACAAAGCCTTCATCGAAAGGTGTGTTCAATTTGAAGAAGAACCCCTTGCAGCAGTGGAAGTTGGAGAAGCCTCTTCTCCACCTGAACCTCAAGAAGTAATTAAAGAGTTTGTTGAACATGCTGATTCTGATTTTTCTAATGGAGATGAGTTTATTGCAGACCCTAACATCCCTACAAGGCCAAAATGGGCAGCCAAGACACTACATGCAGCAGGAGAGCTAGCTGGGGATCCCAATGACCCAAGGAGGACTAGATCTCAGTTTGAGAGTTGTATGTGCATGAAGGATCCTATGTTTGCTGAAAAATGCTATTTTATGGTGGAGTCTAATCCTCAAACATATGAAGAAGCAGGAGGAGATCCAAGATGGAAAACAGCCATAAAGGATGAGTTCAGCTCACTCCAGAAGAGCAACACATGGGAGCTAGTGGATCTTCCCCCAGGGAGAAAGCTAGTATAGTGTAAGTGGGTCTATAAGAACAAATTTGCTGCTGATGGTTCACCACTAAATTAAAAGGCCATATTGGTAGCTAAGGGCTACTCATAGGTTCATGGCATAGATTACAATGAGACCTTTGCCCCAGTGGCAAAGATGGATTCCATCTGGCTAGCCTTAGCCATTGCAGCCTCAAGGCAATGGGAGGTACATCACATGGATGCAAAATGTGCCTTCCTGAATGGAGATCTCACTGAAGAGATATATATGCAGCAGCATCAAGGTTTTTCTACTAACCCTTCTCTTGTGTGCAGGTTGAGAAAGACATTGTATGCGCTAAAGCAAGCCCCCAGGCCTTGGTATGCCAAGATCGATAGCTTCTTGCTATCACTGAATTTTGTTCGGTGCAAATCAGATCCAAATGTCTATTTGAAGTTAGTTAATGGTTCATTAATGATCATTTTGTTATATGTTGATGACCTCCTCATTACAGGAAGCTCAAAGGCTGGGATTGCTTCCTTAAAAGGAGCTATGAACCAAGCCTTCTCCATGACAGATTTGGGGCTCTTAAGTCAATTTTTGGGGCTTGATATTGCTCAAACCAAAGATAGAATCAAGGTGTACCAGTACAAATATGCCTTGGACTTGCTAAAAAAATTCAGAATGAAGGATTGGAAAGCAAGCAAAACTCCTTTCCTTTCAGGAGTGAAGCTGGAAGAAGCTGCTTCTTCACCTATGGTAAACAATACACTGTATAGGAAATTGATTGGATGTTTGTTGTATCTAACAGATACTAGACCTGATATTTCTTATGCAGTAAGTGTGGCTTCTATATACATGGATCAGCCTCATGAGATCTATTGGAAAGCAGCCAAAAGGATCCTTAACTTTGTTCAGGGAACAAGGACACATGGGATCTTCTATAAAGCAAAATATGATCTTGATTTGATTGGATTTATTGATAGTGATTGGGCAGGTGATAGCATAGATAGAAATTCCACATTAGGACATGTGTTCATGCTTGTAGAAGGGCCAATTAGCTGGTCAAGTAAGAAACAGAGTGCCATTGCACTCTCATCTACAGAAGCAGAGTACAGAGGAGTTGTTAATGCAGCAACTCAATGTTTATGGTTGCAGGGTTTACTTGGAGAGTGTGGCTTCGAATCAGAGTACTCAACTACCATCTACTGTGATAACCAGAGTATCATTCGAATCTGCAAAGATCTAGTTCAGAAGAAGAGAACCAGACACATTGAGATCCATATGCACTACATCAGAGAGCTTGTGCATGATGGCACCATTCACCTACTCTTCTGTTCTTCTTTAGAACAAGTAGCTGATATCTTCACCAAAGAATTTTGTGAGAAGACCTTCAGCAATCTCAAATCACTACTGGGGATTGCTGATCATGCTATGAAGCATGAGTGAAGACAAATTCCAAAATTTTGTTTTACAGTCCATGTTTAAGGGAGGATTTTCCCAAGTTGGTTTTGTCTCTTTCCTTGTTTAAATGGACATGCAGTATGTAAAGTGTGACTAAGCATTGTTGCTAGGCCCTATAATATTCTAATATATTACTCATAAGTCAGGATTAAGGGGGGGTGTTAGAATAATCAACCCATAGTTTACCCACTTAGACATTAATTTAATTATTTTTGTCTTATTAGCCTAGTTCATGTGTCCCACCTTGTGCAAGTTGTCTTTTACCTATCCATAGTGGTCAAACTTGCCTTATTTGACTCATGTAGTTAATGGGAAAGCCCAAGGAATCAAATTTGCTTTATTCTTGGCCTCCTAAGCGCCCTTCTGCTTTTTCTGCTTTATTCCCTGCTTTTTCAGTGTTTTAAGGCAAATGGAAAAGCTAGACTAGGTGAGGTGAACTAGTTTTTTATCCTCTTCACCCTCCACTCTTTTCTCCTTGCAAAAGCATGTATGAGCTGCCATTCCACCACTCTTTAGCTTGCCTAAGCCATTTTTCCAATTCGTGAGCTCCATGACAGATTTGGGATCAGCTTTTTACACCTATGGGGGATTTGCTTATTTTTATTAAGCCTGCTTTATGCTAGATTCGAATTGCTCCTCATGCATTCAAATCCCTAATGTATGTTATTTATTCAGCAACCTATTATGTTACAGGGTTGGCTATTATACACTGATTTAATACAGTTTAGTGTTCAGCTCCAATTTCAGTCTCTTTTGTGAGTGATTTTGCATGATCAATTATTAATTGTTGTGAGTAAAATTAATCTATCACTGTGTTCAATTTCCACAATATTCAGTCTCCTTTTTTGAGTAATTTTCATGTGTAATTGGCAATTGTTGTGAGTGTAATTGTTCTAACACTTGGGTTCAATTTCCACAAAGATGCTAGAAAATTGTATCAATTAACTCAATTAATATGTATTTATACATCTCTTCTATTTCACAAGTGTTGATGTTAAAGTACAACTTTAATTGCACTAAATAGCCTCAATGAGACAATAATGAAGGCTAAAGATACCCTCCTTTTGAATATTATTTTGTATTCCAGAATGTTAGTGGACCTTCTAACCCTTGCAAAAACATAGATTATGTTTGTATACTTCCATCCATACACTCACTTCCATAGTTGTTTGTTTGATCACAAAACTAGGACATAGAATAAATATATAAATATATTATCATCCTAACAACATAATAAAGGAGAATAAAATAAAAACAAAATTAAAAGAATGGTTCATGAAGCAATGCTATAGGAATACCATAAGCAACCTAAATCGTCATCTCCTGAACCTCTCATCAAGGAATTTAGAGAAATTTGAGGTCTTTGTCTCATCTAAATCAATAAGAAATGAAAAGCAATAAAATGTGTCTTCTATATCAAAATGTTGTGCTAGGATAAATACAAACAACAAACCATTAAGAATAATGGTCAAGTAATCTCTAAATCCTAAAATTAATTCAATATGGAATGCTTACATAATGTTCATGGCAATGTCTTGATAATGTGTTCTCCTACAAAATATCATCCATCATTATGACCTGTCAAACAATGAAAATGTGTATTAAATGGAAATAAAAATGCATATAACACAACAACGTGGGCCAAAAGACATACATGGAAAACCCTGTTTAATTGATAAAACTAAATCTAGTGTTGCATCCATAGTATTAATCTAATATTGATATGGGAATTTGACTCACTTGATTGGAACAACTCTAAAGTGTTTTAATACTTGTTTCTATCCACCATACTTTGTTTACCACCACAGTGGGAAGTCTTTGTAAGAAGTTGTAGAACTGTCATAAAACAACAATTTTTTTGGAGGGCTCCTTGGAAAATCTTGAAAAAATATTCTTCACTAACAAAACTTGAACTAAGAAAAAATTAATTCAAATACGTAAATACAGATAAACACAGATGTTGTTGCACTAATTGTTGGGTAGCTTGATCCTAAGACCAAGTGTAAACTTGAGGCTAATACATCCTCTAATATGGTTCCTTCATATTAAGGTTTCTTGAATAAGTTTTCGGTATACCACCTCGATCGGTACCAACACCCCACATTTTTGTTGGAGAATGTAAGTTTCATTCACTATAATACATCCCACATTCAATTGTTGTTTAAAATTGAGGTTTTAATATAATGACCATACCTGACATAGCGACGTGTCATATGAGCAACCATATGGATCTTACATGTTATAACCTGCCCAATGATTGCATAAATACGTTGAGACAATACACAACCAAGTTGATACCGGTGTGAAGTTAGAGCTCCAGGTGCAGTAGTCAACTAACTATAGATGACATCACTATAAAGGACATGTTAAACCTCCAAACCATTTTTGTCTTTATGTATTTTCCATGCTCATTGGAGCCCACAGCCGCCCAAAAAATTTCCAAAGATTTACATAATACTTAGTATACCAAATATGGCAGTGATAAAGTTATGGAAGTAATTATGGAGTCGGTACATGGCATTTGCAAAAGATTATAGTCAAGGAAAGATCGATGTATTGATGTTGTTCATCCTCGACTATTAACCTTCTTTGTCTCCAATTCTAGAATTTCCAAGGCAAGCACCTCTATTTTGTACTATATTTGCTACAATGAAAATGAATTTTGTACTTACTTGTAAACGAGCTTGTAAAGCAATTAATAATGGAGTTGAATGTGTGCCAATGCACCAAATATTTCCCCATGGAGATCTCTATTCATGCAAAACGTTCTCTCTCTACAACATGAATTCTATTTTATATATAGCTTGGGGAGGGAAACCATTCAACGAATGGGGGCTCACCTAGATTTCTTCCGTTTCTTCCAATTTATGTGTAGTAAGAGGCTATTTCTAAACCTAAGTGAGTAGAACATATTTATTTAGATTTATTCTGTTTCTTCTAATTTATGCATAGTAAGAAGCAATTTCTAAACCTAAGTACCATAAAACATATTTATTTACTGTTTTCCTTTTTGGAAAAACTTGCAACTTACAAGATGCATTTGAAACATTGATATTAAAAAAATAGGCCTTAATGGTTTTAATAGTTTGGAGATTTACTAGATTTCAATTTCTTTGAAGAATTTGACTTTCTTGAATTTAATCATTTGAAGTCTAAGGAAGTCTGGTTTTCCATATCTTGAATTACCCATTTTTTCAATCTTCATCGGGCATATTACTCGTCTATCCACTTATGGGCTAGTTCTATCAGATATAAAATTTGGATTTGTCCTTTCTCAATCTGGTTTACTTACTAATTTGGATTTGCATCCGACCTAAGAAATGGAGCAATGATATTGCTTTGTCTACTACTATGCCTTTTACTATATGAGCTCTCCTCAGAAGTCCCAAGAAAACTAGTCTACACCCAACTTTTTGTTGTATGATCCCACCCCAACATTAACAAAGCATACCTCTTGTCTTAAGAGTCAATAAATACTTTTATTTATGGGTGGTGCTAATGCAAAACCTCTTGAAACAATCCATAATCCAACAATGCCTATCTCATTTTTTGATTCTTTCCATAGCCCATTGACCTAATACTCAAGAAAGCATCCATCAAAGATTAATTGTATTGAGCGTCTACCTCAATTTTGTTTGCATGAAATGTATCCCTTTTCTTTGGACTTCTTTCTACTAATAAAACTCCTCTCATAAGTCCCAAGCAAACTCGTCTGCACCCAACCCTCAAGCAAATGAAAGAGAAGCAATAACGCTCCACATGGGCTACATGAAATGACATTTTAAAAAAGGTTGCAAAAGATTAACATGAGATTACATCATAACCCAACCCTTCTATTTTTGTTTTGCATTTAACTCTCCACTTCAAAGCTTCTGCGCACCTTTCTATGCTATGAGATTTGTTTAATTTTTTATATGTACAGATCCTTGTATAGTCTTGTTGATTTATTGAATATTGGATTAACAATTGGTGCATCAACACCAGATTAAATAATGGTGCATAAACACATCAAAATCCACATCATTCCATTATAATTCCCACCCAAATGAGCATTTGGATCCAAGAAAACCTCTGTTGCATTCAGAAACTGACATATAATTCCAACCATAAATCTCATAGTCGTAATCAAACCACTAAATACAAAGGATTAAGAGAACGGAAACAATTTAACTTTGATTGGAAAATCATTTGGCATTCTTGTAGAGTTGGCGTTTGAAACTTTTCACCCATTATTCGCTTTGAGCCGTTGGCATGCTAAATGTTATGGAGAGAAATTCGTATGGCTTGGGGTACCACAACAGATAGCTTAACTCCAAAAATCAATCCTTTCATATATGCAAGAGAAACCAAACAGCTAACACTGAAGGATCTCGCTTCGTACCTTATTTTGGACGGTTGATGCAGATCCCCATTGAGCTTTCCAACTTTAGCTTGAATTGATAAATTGCTTCCTCAACATTCAATAAACAAGACAAGCATACTATATATAATAGTGTTAGCTCTACTCTAGCATATATAATCAATAACATATAAGCATTTGAAATCATCCATGGATAAAATATTCATTCAAACACACATTATTGGAGAGGAAAAGATATTTCTATTAATATAAAATCAGATATTACAATGAATACAACCTCTTTCGGCATGTCTACGAATCGGAGAAACTGAGTCCCCCACTTGGGCCTCCACCACTTCAATCCTCCATCTCTCGATAGCAATCTCACAAGCAAAATGTAAGCTTGGGAAGAACACAAAATGCTCCAAGGGACAAAGGGGATGCAGACTCAAGCACAAGTTCCAGTAACAATGGACTATAGTTCTCTTGCTCTCAATTCCTCATGCCTTCAATGTATCCAAAGGGTTCCTTATATAGCTCTTCAATGGGGTAATGAAAGGTCAAATCCGAGCAATCTCAAGGCATAGGGAAGGCTAGGAGACAAGTGAGTCGGATCCACATCAAGGAAAACTCCAAAAGAACTTGGCCTTTTGCACACATCTTGATGTATGTGGTTTTGGGGGTCAAAACTGTGTATATACGCAAGAAAGGGTTTAAACGTTGCATATGGAAATTTTTGCATGTTTTTAGGGATGATCTTGGAAACATCAAATGAACAAAAATGGTTCATGGGGTCTACGGAGTCTATAGAGGGACATGGAAGGCCATAAAAGTGTGATTCACCATGTGTGGTGAAATCAGCTATAACAGATGCCCCCTAATGTGTGAGGTCAGAGGGGTCATACGATGGCCGAAATACATTATAAGTCCATCCCAGAAATGAAGCGATGAATAACCTAGTGGAAGAACTAATCATCCAATCAACACTATACAATGATATAACTCTGCATATAACTGCAAATACATATAGCAGTCCCGGATAGATAAGAGTACACTGGACATGAATAGGCATGATACAATATGACATATGTGTTCGTCGCCATGTACAATATACATAGATCAAAATATCCATGATGAAGATATACAAAGGATCATGATCTCCATGAAGACTTAAGATATATAACAGATCAATATCTCCATAATGGTTGGAAATGTCTAGCATATACTGGAATCAAGTCACGAGAGCTGAAATCTCATGAACACTGGCACGATCAAGGAGGTAGCATATATGAGATGCCACCAATCTGGAAGGTGTTATACACGCACCGCTACGAGTACATGTCCTACTATGTGAATAGAGGTGTCGAGGTCAAACATAGTAGTTCATCGTCTGATTATCGGTCATTTATGTATATTGTTAACAGACGTGAGATCACCCACTGATAATGAAAA
Source organism: Pseudotsuga menziesii (assembly GCA_001517045.1). Taxonomy (NCBI): domain Eukaryota; kingdom Viridiplantae; phylum Streptophyta; class Pinopsida; order Pinales; family Pinaceae; genus Pseudotsuga; species Pseudotsuga menziesii. The sequence goes on from LPNX010541534.1 coordinate 286,818, forward strand.
TGGGAATCAAGGTACTAGAGTGAAAACTAACAAGTGTGAATAAATGTGTTGAGCTCGAACACTTGAGAGAATCCATCGATCAGGGGACATGGATGTATTCCCAAAAAATAGTCGATGGCGAGAGAACCTCCCAATGTCGATTGCAAGTCTCAAGGAACTCAAATATGACTCTAGATTCCTATCCTAGAATAAATTATCTGAAGTCGATGGGATGAAATCCACTGGAAGGAGGGCATTAAGGCATCCCCCATCATCCAACATGAAGTACTCAGCAAAGTTGTATGATGTGGAAGGACTCGATCATAAGGTGCAAAAACCAGTAACTGTACCGGGAATGGTCAACATGAAAAGTCAAGATAACTGAGGAATGGACGACTTAGGTTTCAACTTCCTTCAAACAAGAGAATAATGGTGAATGGTGACTGAATATAGGCAGCATAGACTCGATATGCAAAACTGGGACATCTCTGTGACAGAGGAGGCATCAGTAGAGGCTCCACAAGGACTGGAAGCTTAACCAGTCGGTGGAGATAAACTCAGATAAATGAGTACAACTCCTAAATTCAAACTATTAACCCAACCAATGGATGTATTATACAGTGTTCTGTTTGAAGGCGACACGACTCGACTGCTGCCAAAGATAACATCTTTCCTTGTCCGGATTTTTGGTTTTTTAATTTTTTTGGAATTTTTGAAATATTTGAAAAGCTTGAAAAAGAATAAAAATGCTTTAAAGTAACAGACTAGGAGGAGACGAGTGTCAAATGGGAAAACAAACTAGTTCCAAGCAGTGGAACATACCTATGCTCAATGCAAGGATACATGTGTAGGATAGTGACACTCGGGGGGAATTCCCCTCCCGATAAAAATAGATAATCAAGCTTCAAAGGATATATAAAATGGCTCTGCATGGCTATACATGAGACAAGCTCAGGCTATATGGCTGGTACTCAAAGTCAGGGAAGCCAGCATAAGGCTCAAATGAGGCAGGAAAAGCTCATGATAATGCAATTACAACTTGACATAAGGGAGTCCCGAGGGGGGAAATGACCAGCATAAAGTTCAAGAGGAGTATGAAGCTCTTTCTCAAGGACATGGTGGGACTAAAGGGGGACTCTCGGACCTAAGAGAGGACTCACAGCATGGGTACCAAATGCAAAAGGGAGCTAACTAGGACACCCATGTAAAGGAAAGCTCTACCATTCGCATAGTGTCACTTCTAAAAGCAGCATGAAGGTTCTGTGATACCATGGAATGGGTTTGTACCTAATTTTAAGATGGAACAGTCATAAGGAAATGCATAATGCAAGCGGATGTGAAATCCTAACCTATATGCTAGTTCATACATGATACCTGTAATAGGAACGAATGGGTCACAACCTCGGAGAGAGTGTACAAAAGATGGACCCTACAAGATAACCATATAAGTCCAAAACAACCCAAAATAGTTAATAAAGAATCCAAACTATAGGATATAGGGAGGAATGATCATGACAACTGCACCGAAAGGAAACAATGCGATGAACGATGGGACATAAAAAGTAAAGTAAGGTGTAGACCCAACATTCACGCATGCACCACCACCCCCGTGAGGGTGACCACTGGTGTAAATACCAAGTGAAGGGAATAAAAATCCTCCACAAATGGAGTAGAGGATGGAATATGACCATTCCCAAATCTATGGGCACGGTAAGGGGCTGTGATGCCCCCAAGTCTGACACTAGGGTCCGTACTAGGACCAAGGATGGGTAATAGGATACCAGGCATGCCAAAAATAAAAAGATCAGAACTCGAGAGAGCATAAATATACTCAAGTAACTGCGATCCCAAAGGCCAGCTAGCACATAAAGAGCACACTCCTAAGGAAATCTAAAGCCAAAATACAAACAAACCAAGGGGAGGATATGTGAGCTCCCCAATCCAGCAGGTATGTCTCGCCCTGCAGAGGATCGAAACTCCCATATACTACAAGCAGAGGTATGTAACCAATTATAGTGGCCCTTAGCTTCAACGCATAAAGTGAGTGTGCTGTCTGACCTTTACCTGGAAAGGACACTCACAAAATAACCTCTGCAAATACCCCTTGGATAAGCTAGGTAAGGAAACTAAGGTCACCTTAATATAATAAATGCTCAGGTAGGATTGACCATATGGGCAAGGTATCAAAGCTCGAAACTCTCTAAAGAGTCCCCAAATACGAATAAAATCCTATAAATATCACCAGTGCTACTCAGTTATGACTAGGGTTCATCCTAATCAATAACCGCTCACACTACCTTGTGCTTAACTCCATTGTAAGAGGATGATCCTAAGAAACACTAATTATACCAAGGAATTTCACACTCTCACCTGGACAGACACATACATGTTGTTGTTTAGTGGTGTTGGAGAATTTACTCATAATGAACTATTCCAAGACCCTAAAACCTAATCTTGTTGGTGCACCCTATAAAAGAAAAGAGTGTAATTCATTTTATTATGCATTGATTTTAATTGGCTGTAGTTACTCAAAGGGAAATGGCCATGCAACTAATGACATTATGACTCAGCAGTGAAATAAATATGCACACCATAACAAACAATGCTCAGTGCAATCTTTGTCAAAGGAAAAATAGGGTATACCACTACATGAGATGCATAAATATATATTCCTTTCCGAATGCCAATGCAATCCTTCCTATATGAAATCCTAAATAAAACTCTCATCCAAGCAATCCAATGCAAGTACCTCCTCAAATCCATATGCAAAAAATGCAACTACCTTGTATTTTTCAATATAAAAGAATGAAAAATGCAATAAAAGTCATCTAAAACTCTCAGTCTCTGTAGCAAGTATGAAACACAAGCCCAGCAAGACGCCGAGACAAAAAGAGTAATGCACTAATGGAAAAACAAAAAGGAAAAATGACTAAAACTAGCTTCAAAGAAAAATCAATGAAAAAGCAGTTTCTGGTCACAAAAGAAGCATCCAACAAACAACATTAGACCCAAGGAAGACCCAACCACACTCACAACCCACCCAAGAACTTCCCACAACATCAAACTCACCAAAAGGAAGGATGTACACGACTGTTTAAAGAACAACTACATATATACGCGACTTTTGGCCAAAAAGCTACATGTATACTTGGATTTTGGCCAAAAACCTGCGTGTATATGTGAATTTTGGCCAAAAATCCGTGTATGTACGTGACTTTTGGCCAAAAACCTGTGTATACAGAGAAGACAGTGGTAAAAGGCAGGCCAAGGGTCAAACCAATAAAGGGGAGTTTCAATCGATGAACATCCTATAAAATGAAACACAGAAACAAAGAGAAACAAAGAGCAAGTCAAGAATATCAAGCCCATTGTGCCTGCAAACCCCAAATAAAAATAAGGAACATCCCTAGCAGAGTCGCCAATTTTGTTATGGAGAGAAATTCCTATGGATTGGGGTACCGCAACCGACAGCTTAACTCCATAAATCAACCCTTTCCTATATGCAAGAAAAACCAAACAACTAACACTAAAGGATCTTGATTTGTACCTTATTCTGGATAGTTGATGTAGATCCCCATTAATCTTTCCAACTTCAGCTTGAATTGATAAATTGCTTCCTCAACATTCAATAAACAAGACAAGCATACTATATATAATTGTGTTAGATCTACTCTAGCATATATAATCAATAACATATAAGCATTTGAAATCATCCATGGATAAAATATTCATTCAAACACACATTATTGGACAGGAAAAGATATTTCTATTAATATAAAATCAAAGATTACAATGAATACAACCTCTGTCGGCACGTCTGCGAATCGAAGAAACCGAGTCCCCCACTTGGGCCTCCACCACTTCAATCCTCCATCTCTCGATAGCAAGCTCACAAGCAAAAGGTAAGCTTGGGAAGAACACAAAAGCGCTTGAAGGGACAATGGGGATGTAGACTCAAGCACAAGTTCCGACAACAATGGAATATAGTTCTCTTGCTCTCAATTCCTCATGCCTTCAATGTATCCAAAGGGTTCCTTATATAGCTCTTCAATGGGGTAATGAAAGGTTGAATCCGAGCGATCTCAAGGCAGAGGGAAGGCCAGGAGACAAGTGAGTTGAATCCACATCAAGGAAAACTCCAAAAGAATTTGGCATTTTACACACATCCCGATGTACATGGTTTTAGGGGTCAAACCCGCATATATACGCGAGAAATGGTTTAAAAGTTACGTATGGCGATTTTTGCATGTTTTTAGGGATGATATTGGAAACAAAAAGGGAAAAAAATGGTCCATGGGGTCTAAGGAGTCTACAGAGGGACAATGAAGGCCATAAAAGTGTGATTCACCATGTGTGGTGAAATAAGCTATAACGCTAAATATTAAAGTGAATGAGCGGGTTAAACCTTCTACTAATGAGTATCTTATTCTGTATTTGAAGGCCATAAATTCCATAAACTATTAGACCCATCATTCGAACCAAGACATTAGAGATAAAAATTAGCTACAAAATCGACCTTGTTTCTGAAAGAAGTAAAGTATAAAAAATGTTTAATTACCAAGTAGAATTAAACAATATAGACCTGATGGGTTCTCTCATAAAATTAGAGAAGACCGATCATTATACCAAGCATCGAAGAATATCAAGAGTGGGAGTCATTTCATTGTTAACTGGAATGTCAAAAGGGGAGACTTGGATGCTTTACCTCAAAGCTCCACAACCCTGCTCTAACTAATCACTCATTATATTCTCTACAAAACAAGCATGTGTATTGAGTGAATCTGCAAACGTGCGCCTCAATAGAATTAACATCTAACCAAATTACTCGGCATTTAGGCACAAACTACTCAGTATTGAGGGGTTCCACAATGGATTTGGCTAATCTCTATACTATTTGTATATTTTCACGCAAGTTTGGATGGAATCCGACAATACTATTTGTTGTTAAAAATGAGATTTCTAGTGTTAAAATTGCAATTTTTATTGTAGAAATAGATTCATCACCCTCGATTACCCTTGGGGCACCCAGTTTACGCAAATTCTAATCACTAAAAACTACCATTTCAACAATTTCTACCTAATTTTGTCCAGAAAACTCCCAAATTTTAGGTGCGGATGGTCTAAATATTAGTCAACTCCTTTCACAACTCTAGCTGTACAGAATATGCAGCTTTGCTGCCAAATTTTGGCATGTTACACAGATCGTTCTACTAACCTATCATCAAGGACACTATTTCAGGGAAGAGGAACATCCTTGAAGCCTGCAAAATCCCAACATGAGGTCTCAAATTTCCATATACAAAAAAATGATTCCCGAAAAAAGAAAAACAAGTCTAACAATTACTACAATTCATCTTTATCTCTATTTTCCAATCCCATGAAATGGAGATTGAAATTAAGAATTCAAAGAAAGTGATCCCCGAAATAAGAAAAGCAAGTCTAACAATTACTACAATTCATCTTTATCTCTATTTGCCAATCTCATGAAATAGAGATTGAAATTGAGAATTCAAAGAAATGGGCAATGAGGATGAAGGGGGTACCTCCATTTAAGCACAAAGTGAGAGGCATTGAATGAGAATCTTTCTCTACTTCCAAAAAATAGTAAAATAGAGCACGACCCACCTTTTCATCAACATTGATGTAGCCTGCATATTGCTTGAAATCAACTTTTGGCTTCATATTGTGTATACTTAAATTAAATTAGTACATATGCATCACTTGCAGTTGAAAATGTCATAAAATTCTGTAAAATTGCTTGGGTTATTTGTGTAATTTTTCATCATGATTCTGTATACTTAAATTAAATCAAAATGGTGGAAGCCATCGAATAAATACATGTTTTTTTAAAATAAAAAATCATATTCATCATAAATTTTCTTCTTGAATGACGAAAGTGCAATAATCAAAGCAAGAATTGGAAAAGGAAACCTTTTGGTTCTAATTTGTTATCCTCTAAATAACAATTCACAGCCGATATAAATACATACCTCCCTTGTCTCTCACTTGAAACTCAATTCAAACTTGACGAGATTCACCATCACCATCACGATTGAGGGTAGTAGATATTATCATCATATCCTGTAGTCATCGCCAAGCGTATGTTTTTTTTTCCACCCAAAAAATTGCTGGTGGAAAGGTATGTCTGTCTTTCTAGATGCAGCCTCTTCCTAGTTAAAATAAATACTTAGAAAGATTCGGAGTAGAGACAGATACAAGGCAAAGAAGAAAAAAACAGGTGCAGATGATCCACAACAACAATTTTGCCCAAAAGTGAATCCATAAGCAAGAAATTCAAATTCGGCAGCATCCATTCTAATCCATTCTAGATCCAAATCTTGATGAATCAATCACAGGTTTGCTTCCACTAAAACCCCTGGTATCGAGTCTCTATGTGATAAAACATACAAACTACAAACCCTATCTAATCAAATCAGGATCTTAAAACCACAAACCCATTCTAAAACCTATTCAAAGATTAGCAATTTCTTCAATTCGAAATAAGCTTAACGCACCTGGGAGCCTCCTCCAATGGAAAACACCATTAACGCACCTTGAAACCTCCTACAATGGACAACACCAAGAACTATGTTTTCTTAGACAAAGAGAGCTGCCAAGAACTATGTTGTCCTGCTCTTGTAATTTCATTTCAAATTTTTCTTTTTCAAATTTTTTTGGAATTTCATTTCATATTTTTTTCTTTCAACTAAGTTTTTTGGGGATTCCGTTTTATCATATATCCCTTCCAACTAATTTTATTTATTTATTTATTTGTATTTAAATTTTAGTAATTTATTTATTTATTATGTTTTTAAATTTTATGAAACAATGATATTATAACTAGCCATTGTCTTAAAAAGGTGATAAATAGTGTCTAAATAAAAAAATCGTAAAATTAATTTTGATTAATAAATTTGAATGTTGATTTTAATGAAATAGTAGATTCAACTTATGCAATGTCGACATTTTCATTTTGCAATTATGTAATTTAACATAATTCTTACCTCATTTCTAGTTAAAATAATTAATATAATAAAGTAAAACACATTTTTTTTCTTAAATATTTATATTATGAAATTTTGTCAAAGACATAATTAGATCCTATGATTGAAAATATCATTGATCATTAGAAATAACATTTTTTTGTGCAATGCCATACACATTTTGGTGGTTTATTTTCTAGACATAACGCAACCCACAAAAATAAGTTCTCTAAACCAAAAAAATCCTCAATAGCACTGACAGTTCACAATAAGTTAGTCACCCTTAATAATTTGTCAATGTTAATCTCACTATCATGAAAAAAAATTATGGGCAATCCATATAATTTGTCATAAATTTAAGGGAGGTCTCACTTCCTAAACTTTTACATTATGATCAATCAATTTTAGATAACTCTTTTTTCTTCTTTACAACTTATTACAACTTAAATTTATTTGAATGAAAATTGCTATAACTTTACAACTTATTACATCTCTAAATTTATTTGAATGAAAATTTCTATCACTTTGTGGTTTACCCACATGTGAGGTGATTAAGCTTGTATTAACATGGAGGTTCAAATTAGTGAGTATCTTAGAGAGGTAAGGATTTATTGGATAAAGTTGCACAAATTGTGATGGAAACCTTAGCATGCTATAGTCTCTTTTATAGAACAAATAAACACAAGTGTTTAGCTTGAATATTAATTACCCCTAATTTTTAACTGAGGTGCAATATTGTGTGAGTACAAATTTGAAGCAAACAAAACTCAAAGGTAAACCTTTCATTACAATAGACTAAACTCCAATTTTCAGCTTAGTAGACTTCAATTGCTATAAAAAACATCTATTTACGAAAGATCCAACCCAAAGGACTTGCACTTTTATTAGGTTTTCCTATTAAAAAGATCTCAAAATAAAATTCTTCTTTTAAATAATTATATTTCAAATAAAAAATCAATTATTCTTTGAAAAGACCTTGTCATAGATATAATTATTTCATAAGAATATTTTTTCACACAAATTATTAACATTTTTCATCAATAACATCAACCACCATTATATTTAAATTTAATTTCAAAATTATTAATTACTAACAACAACAAAGGTTTTTCACATGCATTATATTATTCTAATTTCTAAAAAAAAATTCACACAAATCTAATATAATATGATTTTCAAAATTTCTCTTCTTCATAATTAAATTTAAATAAAAAGATTTAATTTTTTATAAAATATCAATTCTTATATAAAATAGTTACTCTTACTTTCACTAATTTATCAATCGAGAAAACCTAAGACATAGAATTTTCCATATGATTGAAAAAATAAATAGTTTCTTTTCATTATTTTTATAAAAAATAAAATTTATACTATCAACTCAAAAAAATACATAACTTCTTCCAACCATTTTATGAATTATAAAATTTCAATTCAAATAAATACATAACTTCTTTCCATCCTTTTATGAATAATAAAATATCAATTAGATTTCCTATATTCCTCTGTGCTTAACTAAAATTTCAATGTAATTAGAATCAAAGTTGCTTGGTATTTATCTCTTAAATTATGTGAAATTAGTAAAATTGAGTTAAATATTCTTTAATTTAAAGTTTAAAAAAATAAAGTGATTGATTTTGTTACATGAATACGAAGTATCTTAATAGAGGCTAACCAATAAATCAATTATCAGTCAGAAGTGTAGTGACCTAATTACTAGTATAATTTAATTTTATAGTTTATTGGTGATTGTATAAATGATCTTAAAATAACTTTATATTGTGTTGGTGTTTTAAATTTTTAATGTTGTTAATATAACATTTATAATAGTAATTTCATTTTTAAATTATGATCTAACTAAATATTGAATGGCCATCACTAAAATGTGAATTGCTTTGTGGATTTTTTTGTGATATAAAGAATTGCTATCAAATGCACAAATTTACAAAAATAAACATAATAATTAAACATATTCATTAACATTGAATTATTTTCCTATAATATAGATTAGGGGAGCGGAATATGTGCACACCCCTAAAGTGAGTAAAAGCATATAATTTTTGTGAAGTTCCTCTCAGTGAGGAGATGTGGTTTGAGGGGTATTGTCATGTCAATCATATAAATTCTTTGACTTCCCTTATGATCCAGTTGTGGTTGAAATGTGATGTTTCCATGGGACCATGTTGTTAACCACTTCGTATTGCTGGGTGTTTCACATGAAAATAAACATTGGGAAAAATCTTAAGCCTCAATAGAGTAAAATCCTTAAGATTCCTAAGAGGGTGTCTAAGGGATCAATCCACTCAATACTAACCAAACATCATAGGGAAGATCAAGGATTAGGCTCTTCCACATGATTAAAGCCTCGATTTCACTATCTTACATCATCAATGCTAAGAAGTATGGGCCCTCCAACAAAAACAAGAAGATTGGGGCATATGTTGTCTCCAACCTCTATGTGTGGGAGGGTTGTATGTTTCCTCCACTGGCCTCTATTTGATTTGGAAGCAATTCCACAATGCCTCCCCTTATGAAATGGCCTAATAAGAAGAATAAATGGTTATCATGACCACTTATGTAAGATAAAATGAAATATTGGAGCAAGGGACTTTTCAATATTGGCTAATGTAGCATAAACCTAGCTAAACCTTCCATTATGCAATGAACACTTCAAGAGGAAAATTGGGCATCATGATGCCAAGGAAAATCAAGAATGGTGAATGGAAGCAAGAGGCTTCTCAAAATTTGGCATAGCATTAGAAACATAACCTTAGCAATGTAACATCAACACAAGAAATATTATGGAAATAAAAGGAGGAGGACTTCATTATATATTTTTATGGAGGTAGAATGGAGGGAAGTCGAGCTTTGGATCAAATCGCAACCTATGCCTCACCCACGTGTTCACAATCAACTCAAGGATAGCCTTATGATTGTAATTCAATGAGGAGGTTTGTATGGTATGGGTTTTGCTTCACCAACCAAGCTCTCAAGAAAACCTTCCATTCAATGAGATGTAAACATACATATATCACGTGATTACATGCAACACAACTATCGAAGGAATCTCACATGGTCGTGTGCTTAATAAGGAGGAATTTAGGTGATTTATTTAATGGTCAAATTGAGGGTTGACATGGATTTTCGTATGTAATTGTCCCAACCTCGATGCTTTTGAGTTTAATGGGTGTAGTTAATGTTGATATATAATGTATTCAATGAAAGTTCCTTAGGTGTTCTAAGTAAATAAAAGTAATGTGATAACAAATCAGGTGAGACATAGCACAACATCAATCATATAAAGATATCAAGAGAAGAGTTGTGACTTCTCTAAGTTGTCTTATGTGACATTTAACAAGCCTTTAGAGTCAAGGTGGATGCTTATTGGCATGCATGGGAAACATATTGTTGCAACAAAACAAACTCATTACATTACACTTGAACTCCTTTTAGGCACAATATTGAATTATTCTATTTGATATTATGAGTTTCTTTTGTTGGTACACTTTGTAGTGTAGGGCCTTAGTTATCACAAGAGGAATATGGTGGCCATATCAAGATTTGTAACACTAAGGATGGCTGTTATGAACAAAGATTTAACTTAAGGGTTTAAGTCTTTACTAATTCCAATCAGATGCCATTAGGGTATATCAAATGTTGTTGGGGACACTCAAATGACATTAGAGCAATATACGTGGCATTAAGGTACTTTTCCCCTCATTAGGATTAATCAAGATTCGAAACTGTCATGATTACGATAATTTACGTGCCACTATGATAAATCAAGATCCAAAAGTATTATCACATGAATCATAATCATTGACGTTCACATTGATCATTGACATTGACATTGATATATCAGACGTTTTTCGAACAAAGTTCCTAGCTCTAAACCTAGTGCAATTCCTAACACGTTTCTTTTCGAAATTTCTAGCATTATTCCAGGTAATATACATGCTCTATGGGCCCGAAGCTATGTTGGATGTTTTCTAGGCACAATTCCTTGCTCTATACTTGGTGCTATGTTGGATCTTTTTCTTGTCGAAATTCATGGTGCAATTCCTGTCACTAACCCTCGATCAATATATTGTGCTATGTTATTCAAGATGTTTTTTGGAGGTTATTATGGGTGTTATATGAGATGTTCTTTTGGACGCTAATTGGGACATTGATTGGGATGCTAATTGGGATGATAATTGTGATGCTAATTGGGACGTTAATTGAGATGTTAATATCGTCCAAAATAGCACGAACTTTTAAAAATGGACCCTAATTGGTATGCTCATTGGGACTCTAATGGGGATGCTAATTGGGACTCTAATTGGGATGATAATTAGCGTCCAAAATAGCTCTAGCTTTTAAAAAGAGACGCAAATAACGCCATCAAAAGCGCCCACTTTGTCCAAAAAATGATGAAAAATACATTAAAAATGATAATAGATGCTAAAAACGAAACTAAAAAATACTCTAATACCTTGTGGCCTGGTGGCGACCTACCTCCAAGCACTCGTTACTCCTCCACAATTTTTCTTCCAACTCCTAACAGCCTCACCCCTTGTTGCGGCCTTTTCCATTATTTCTCTGCGTTCTCACTCCCGCGGTCCTCGTCATTCTCCTTCGTTTCCCCCACATCACTGCCCCTCCAGTTTTTGATACTCCTTCAGCCACGATCTAAAACCCCAACGAGCGGATCTCTCCTTCCACTGTCGTGAATCAATCCCACGTCGTGACAGACCATATTCTGTCTATCCACCCTCACCATTTGACTGAAGAGCATTAATCTAATGACTTAGTGTGCTCGGATTTGTGCCAACAAGTTGGCTGGTCCAGGATTGACGCAACGAAGTTCTATCTCTCCCAGCATGCGACCTATCGGCCAGAGGTTAAGTAATTATTTATTTATTTGAGGTTTACATTATTCGATATCTCATTTGGAATATTGTGTTGGATATTTATGCAGAGAAAGGTTAATAAAACCCAGGTGGTAGGGAAACCTTGTTTATTTTTGCATAGCCTACGCGTTGTAGTGTATGCAATTATTGCTTAATTAAACTTTATATACCTGCATCAACCGGCGCATGCATCCTAGGTCATATAATATTTAGTTTATCACTAGTTTATCACTTTTTAGTTTTAAATATTTTACCCTTTTACCGCAGAATATTTGAACTATGATTATTATACAAATCAAATAGCTCTTTACATGTGATAATGAATTAGTATACTTTAATAATAGTTGCATATTATCTGGGTTTATTACTCATTGGTTACTTTATTTTCTTAAATATCATCTCTCCATTAAGAACTGGTTACTAACACACATATATGCAAGGTCTTTTTTTGTTTTTGTGTTTAAGTGTCTTTGCACAACCGGAATAGGGTTCTCCCCTAGGAGGCTTAGGATTCTAAAGCAATTAGGGATAAGTGACTAAGATGACACTGATCACTTGTCTCGCATATGTTTATCCATAGCTACACCATTGATAGTTGCAAATCTTGGTGTTGTAATTATGTAGCAGTTTCGTAAGACTATTCTTACAACTCTTGTTGAAAATGCTCTAGATTAGATTATAAACCAATATATAATCTAAATACACTATTACAAATGAATCTATGAAATGCCACAATACATCACTCACCAAACATATACATGTAGTTGGTTCATTACACAAACCAAAATGAATTACTAACCCCTCATATAGGCCTTGCATATTCTTGAACGGAGGCTTCTAGTTGTCGTCTTCTTTTGATCATAGCTCGTGGTATTATGATTTTAGATCTAACTAGTTTAGAGAATCATCAATCATGGCCAAAGGGTATTGATTCCTGATGGTAATCTTATTCATATCTTTGTAGTCAACACATACTCCAAGTCCCATCCTTCTTGGGTACTATGGCAATAGGAAACCTACAAGGTGAGGTGCTTGGTTGGATAACTCCCTTCTCTAGTAGTTGTTGCAATTGTTTCTTCACTTCTTCTACCTCCAAAATAGACTATCTGTACAACTTGATGTTCAGTAATGGAGAATCTAGTAGTAGTTGTATCTCATGCTCCACTTCATTCCTAGGAGGTATCCCTCTAGGCTCCTTGAACACTTCTTTGTATGCTTACAAAAGGTTCTCCAAATGGTGTTTCTTCTCTTTGGTACATTCCTCTAGATATTCCTTTACTTTTATTGAACCACCTTCTTGTTTATTATCCCTTAATTAAAGAAACACGACCTTCTAATTTAACAAGTCAACTTCTTCACTTGGTTGGCACTTACTAGAGAGATATTCAATTTGCTTTTGTGTGCATTGATAATGAAAGATGTCCCATCCTTAATTAAGTGGTATTGGTTTTCTCTCCTCATAAATATCACATCCCTCTTATACACATAGGTGCTTCTAAACACTACACCAAAAAAATCAGGGGGTATTGCATCTACATCCACTTCATCATTATAATCCACACTTACGACAAATTCAAGCTGACACTATTTTGTGACCCTAAGTTATGTATCCTTATTTACCCATCCAAATGGATAGAGGCGAGGGTAATCAGGTACTTCCAATCCAAGTTTACTTACCATATCTTCTACTATGAGGTTGGCCTATGAACCAGAATTGAATACACCATCCACCTTGATCTTCTTGATATGGATCTTCATATGGAAGAGTTTTTTAATCTCCTTATCTTCCTTGTGATGAAGTATACTCAGATTCACCTCCTTCTATAGTAAAGTGTAGACAATATTCTCATCCAAATCTGAGCTTCTCTCTACTTCTTTTCTTGAATCCATGGCTTGAAGGTTCTTCTTCTTATCATCCTTCTCATGTTTCTTAGGGTTTCACTCAAGGGGTAGATTCAAACACTTTTTTTTAGTGTGACTATTGATGTGACAATGGTTACAATGGTTTTTTGGATATTTACACTAATTTGTTGTTGTTGTGGTCTTATTATCTATTCCCTTCCACTCCTTCTTCTTGTCCTTGGAAGTATCTTGGTTCTCTTTCTATTTTTAACAACTTGGTTGTCCTTTCTTATGTCCTATATTTTCCAGGTATTGTGCTTGCACACAACTCTCATCAATTGTCCTGGGATTTAAGAGCATCACTTGCTTTTGTAAATGACTATGTAGACCCCCTAGATACTTGAGGAGTAAATATAGATTGTTGGGTGAGACACAACATGATATCCAACTTCTAAAATTTGGTGGTGTACTCTTGCATTCTTTACCCTTTCCCATGCTTGAAATTCTCTCACTTAGTTACTAGTGTATCACCCTCCAACCTAACTACTTCTATGTGGATTTCTCTCTAGGTTAATGCGTGACCCTCTAAATCCAATCAAGCAAATGAAATTTTTTGGTCCTCATATATTTTATTAATACTAAAATAGACCTCTAATTGCTGCAAGTAAGGATTCAACTTTAAATCATTGATCTCACCTTTATATGGCATGATATGGAATTTTGCTTCCATCTTAAATAAATACTGGAAACATGTAATGGAAATGGAACTTGGTTGATCTTTCTTGAGTTGCTTCCTTGGCTCTTTTTCTAGGTCGCTTTTATCTTTTGATTTACCCTCTAATTCAATTTTTGAGTTAGAGCCTACAAAATCACCAAATTAAGCTCCAAAATTGCTCTCTAGATCCCTTATGAGGATTGGCATGTTGCGTGAGATATCGATGACTTTTATTTCCATTTTTTGTAAATAATTATTCATAATCACACATCGCTTCTTTGCTAGAGTCATCCGCCATGGCTAGGGTTTGCAAACATTTTTTCATCAAGTATTGGATCTTGCAATTTTCCATAAGACACAAAATAAAAATACTATGATACCAATATGATCTATAAACTTTTGTGGATATTCCACTAGAATAGTTTGTCACAACGAATCTTACAAGTTATCCTTTTTTATTAGCTTATTTTCACTAAATGTGAATTAAACTCGAATTGAAAGAAAAAATAACTAGAGAAAGGAAATACAAAATCCATACCATAAACACAAGATTTACCTTGGGAAAATTCACTATAGGGAACAACCTAGCCATAAATGAGGACTATTCCTTACTTTTTTATATAGAATGCAAATACAAAGATAATGGTAATCTCTATGGAGTTACCTACGACTATGTGGCCAAAATTGCTAATACATGATCTCCTACTTCCTTTGTGATGCTCTAATATCCACTCATGTTTTGTTTCTCTATATGGAATAATACAATAACAGTGTGAGCATGGAACCACTTCTTTTCATAACAGTCCAATATTTTACATAATATGATAGTTTTCTAGGTTTAATTTTAGGTTTTTTGCATGCCTCAAATCATAATTAGGATTAGGGTTTTGGAACTTCTAGAATGTTTCATAAATTCCACAAGTGACTAGCTCCCCATGTCTCAGAAATGAGAGATAAAGTGGGATCCACACAATACAATGGTGGCCAACTAGATAGGTCAACCTGCAGGAGGCATACCTTTCTCATATAGACTCTGTTTGAATCTATTTTTGCATCGTTAGCAAGGTTTTGAAGTATAGAATTATGTTAAGGGGAATTATGTAAGAGATGGTATTTTGACCCCAAAAGCAATCATTTAAGCGCTCAAACATGCCTCAAAATGTTTTGGACACCAAATTTGCAAAGTGATACCTACCCCTAAAATGTGCCCCGTGATCTAATTCATCCAATATTTCCACCTATAAAGCACCAAAATAGATGACAAAGTGTATATTAATCCATTTTTTTCAAGGATAGAAGGGTAGATACCCCCTAGCATAGAGGTCCCCGTGAGTGCACCTCGGTGGGTCTCAACCCTTAGGCTAAGTCACAAGTTTCTTGTTAGGCATTGGCTTGTAAGTTGTTGGAACTAGACTAGGGTTTATAGAGGTAGTAGACCATATTTGAACATGTGCCTCACCCAAGTAATTTAATCCGATTACCAATTCCCCTATATTTAGAAAGAAAAAAAACAACAACTAAAATAAATATTATTCATAGAGAGAAGTCAATTTGGTTGCTAGATTTTATTAATTATTTATTATTTTTTCTAATTCAAAAATGAATGAATAACACAATAGCAACATTTATATCATGAAGGGGAAACTTTAATCAATCAACATAGAATACACTTATCTCAAGGAAAAGTATTTTGTCATTGGATGAGGCCATTAAATGACACAACAAACTCTCTCTTTAGATGAGTGCAGAGTGACTTATATAGTGCTTAAGGCTCATTGTGCGATGATGATTACATGGGTTGAACAAACCAAACAATAGAATGCCAATTTCAATTATTGGCATGGTAATCAATTACAGACCCTAGAGATTACTACTCACAGTGTCACAACCTCTCAAGCAAGTTTTGCTTCTATCTTATGAATACAATCTATTGAGATTTTAGATATAATTTTCAAAACATGTATTAAACTTATAATAATTACAATATGTTAAAAACCAAAAAAATAAATATATTAATTGAATTTTATTTATTTTAATTAAAATATAATAACAATCGTGGATAAGTTGGACTAGTTTTATGTTGGTTCTCAACATCAATATGATTATGAAGTTGTTAACACTCCGTTTTTTAACAGTTGATCTAAGGGCCTGACAGGAGTTAGGTGAGGGTCTCATTCCCTCAAACTTCATGTGAACACCCATTCAAAGAAGAAAATGATAGGTGTGATGAAGGCATCGAGTGGGACTCGAAACCAAAGGCTGAGATTGATCAAAGGTGGATCAATGGCTCCCAACCATTTTGCGTGAGCAGACACGCTCGACCAAATCCTCATTTCTAGATTGCAAAACGTGTTAAAGGTGAGAAACATTCTACGATTGAGATGAAGCCTAAGTCATATCTACCACCTCGATCAATTTTGCAAGCCATACATGGATAGGTGAAAACCGTGATTTCAAACCGTGAAGGAGGGATAACTGTCGCGAAGATCAACGACTGCGATAGGCTTGGAGAGAAATCTATGGCCACGGTTTATTTCATAGTGCGGACTAGCCTGATGAATATCAAAAGATTCTCATTGCGAAAGACAGTGGGTCCCACTCAGATCTATGGCTACATGAAGAATCGGTCGTGATCGACGGTTGAAAACATGTCATGATCCTGAACTGCCCGCGGTACTCGAAGGAATCGAAGATGGACGACGGAAATGAAAGATTCCTCGAATCCGACGATTGAGGTGGCTCCCAAGGTACGTGATTTCACATCCAGTGTAGAGATGATAGCCGAGGAGGTGTTCACGTGTGTAATATGCCCCCCATTGCAAATTGGTTGATTCCTCCGATGCCATTCGGGATAAGCCTGAGATGGAAGTCTTGTCCAACGATGCTAATTTCCTCAGTTCACAAGTGTGGAATGTGGTTCATTTGAAAAGAAACCATGTGAAAGATGGAGGTTTGATTCGTTGAGACAACAAACTTGGAATTTATACAAGGTCGAGGGATGCAACGAATTGAAACAGCCCGACGCTACCATCAAGGTAATTGAAAGGGAAAGAGATGGTCAAATCCACAGCCCTCGGAATCGGCCTGGAAGCCATGTAGGAGTGGCTTGGAAGCTTATCCATACCAGATAATATAATTAAAACATTAGGAGGAAAAATCACCACCCTAGCATCACACATACTGCCATTGCAGCTACTCTAAGGGTATAGCCCTTCCTGAGCCGTCTCTGCTCACACTATATAACACCATCTTCCGAAGATCTTTGAGGCATGGAACTGTGTAGATGATAAGAGATATATGATTGAATTCTGAAAAGTGTCGAAGTCTTTCATAGACAACCATGACTATGTGGTTTTAGAAATTAGTTTGACAAGGGGTACTCTTGGAAGGCAAACATGAATCTATGTCCTAGTTATCCAAACCAGAAAATTGCCAACCACTGAGGCACATATGTGAAATACTAAGGGGGATTAACCCGCTTCTATACAACTCGGTCTCTGGATGTGCAGTGCATGGGTTTTGACACCCCCACGATGTCCCTCCGACACTCCCAGCTGCAGTCACGACGTTCGAAGTTACAGCTCACATTGGCGGCAGAACTGTTGGAGAAAATGCTCGAAGTGGGACCAAGCGGGCCCGGAGCCTTCAATGCCACCCCCAAGATCTCCACTTGGTTGTTTGGTCATGGGCGAGGAGAAGGTCAAGCGCACACTCGGCTACATGGCTTGCGGGAAAACCCTCCTCATAGGAGGAAGAGAGCTGTACAAGGATGATAAGCTTCTTAAGTCGTTTATCATCACCAAGTGCATGATCACCTTCTTCTCAGTTTCCACCTATAACAGTGTTAACTAATGAAGGAGGGGTCAGAAAAAGTAGTCAGGCAATGGATTGCTGGCTGGACAATGAGACCCAAAATATGTCCGAAGAATCCTGTGGGGGAAATTAACCATAAGCTTTCCATGTGGGAATCACTTTCACGAAGCAGGATGGTAGAGGGCTCTGTGCTATCAGTCTGCTTCACCACACGCCATATCTCCATGATGTTGTTTATATTTGTAAAATGTGGCAATAGTCCACTCCCTATACAGTTAGTGCATGATAGTGACTTGTAACACTTTTGTGTTCTGTAGTCTCAGCATTAGAATAGTATAAATACACTCTTGATAGAGGGAGGAAGGAGTTAGTTGATTGGATTGGGAAACATTCTAGGGCCGAGGCTCTCCATTGTAAATAAGTTTGATGACTGTTTTATGAATAAAAATTGCAGAGAAAGAGTTGTTTATCATAGTAGATATTTATGTGTCTTTTCTTTTCCCAATATGTATCTTCTTTTACGTGCAATGTGTTTCCTGTTTTCACTCCAGTCTGTTAATTGATTTTCATGTCTACAACTTAGGGTATAGTAGTTAGGAATTCATACTTGTTATGCTCCGGCTACTGTTCTAGACATTTATCAATTGTTCTTCTAAATTTGCATGGAATTCATCCCGCTGGTGCTCCACCCAATGGACTATTCTCTCTTCATCCTCCAACCGCCCGCTAAAAATATCCTAATAATCCCACCTTGCATCTCACCCTTACACACTTTGTTCCAATTAGGATCTTGGCCGGAGGTGTAGTCTAAAGAGGTTTTGTTGTTACCCAGGAGCGGGCCTTCTGCAACCTTTAGGCTCAGTTCTGGTGCTAACAGAAGTGTTAGAACATTGGGACTAGGTAGAACATATTGAATGTTCCCATTTTACCATTCCATCTTCACTATCATTTCCAAGGTGATGTCTTTGTTGTGTCCATATCTTCTTTCACCAGTTTTGCTTCCATTTGACCCTTTTGATAGACTAACCAAGTTGTGTCTCATGTGTCCTCATGTCCTCATCAAGTCAAGTTTTGGAATTTTTTCATTTCTTGTAAAATGCATCATCATATTGTGAATTTAATGTCATTGTATTTAGGTCATCACGTTGGTCATTCCAATATATTATTTATAAAAACCCATGATTGTTGGACCCCTTCAACACACAGTTGAAGTTTGTCATGAAAGATCCTTTGAGTCTCGACAATAAAATTTTTCCAAATTTGTGTCCTATGTTAATTCACATAACAAATTCGTCGATCATGATTTCCACTATACATATGTCCAAAAATTCAAAACATACCCCTAGGTGTTTTCCTGCTAAATGAGATGATGCCCCCTATTTTAAAAAGAATTTTTTTTTATACTCCCCCTTTAAAAAATGTATCCCTTTTCCCTTTTACATTTTCATTTTTTATGCTTGAATAAAGAAAAACAGAATACCTTCCCTATCCCAAAATCTCTTATTCCTTAAGGTTAAAGGGAATACCTTTCCTACCCAAAGTACCTTATTCTCCAATTTCCTTTTTATAGAAAAAGTATTCGCCAATTTCCTTTTTTTTTAAACGGATTCACCTAAATTATGTGGGATGAAATTATTTTACTCTAGAAAATGCCAAAATTGTTCAGAAAGTATATAGAATCCATAGAAATTTGAATATATATATTTTTAAATTGCCAAATATTTTATCTTTGGAATTTTAATAATTTGTAAGCTTCACCAATGTTTCTACACTTTAAGAAAAAAATGCAACCTTAAAATTTTCCTTCGCCAAAATGTTAAGTAGTTTTCTATTTTTCTTAAAAACAATATGCGAGACAACACAATTGACAAATAAATTGTCAAGAAATTCACCATCTTCTAGACATAGTAGAAATATGAAAGGTCTATGAATTTCATTAGGTTCTCACCTATTAGGGTTTTGTTTTCAAAAAACAACAAAAAATAATGAATGAATTTCATTGGTGCCTCCCATTTCCAAATAGTATTGTACCACCATTTTTCATCTACTGTGTCATTGTATAAAGTGATAACCTAATATTCCAAGGATCCTATAACCTGTCCTATAGAAGTGTTAAATGACCAGAAAAGGTGTTCCTCCATGTTGATTAGTCTACTGTTACATTTAACCATTCCTTCAATATATAAATCCCACTAAATAGAAAACCTGTCAATTAGTCCCAAATCCTCTACGCGGTACCAATAATTTGTATCATTCAATCCAGCGATAGGATTATTAACATGTGGTGGGTGTCGAAATCCAAAATATCCGAAATGTTCAATTATATTTGTAGATCATCTGTAATTATCATCACTACCTACATATGGATCAGTCCCAATAATCAAAACATGACAATTGTTTCCCACCTTCCAAGACAACCAAGTGCTAAGTAGGTGGGAAAAAATTTATAAGACCCCTCTATATATTGGAAGTAGAAGATATCTATCTTATCATGATGGATCCAATCCACAATAAAAATATTCTTGAAATATTTTGTTCTGATGAGCTCACTCTAGAAACCTCAGCCAAAGAGACCCTCCATAAAATTTTCAAACCCAATCTCTATGCAAACCATAACATATTCTTGATTCCCCATTGTCCCAGTTGCTTAGATAAAGAAATATGAGACCCTTTGACTAGTTGCTAACCAACCATATATTTCTTTCCAGACCATAAAATCAAAAGATCCTCTGCATAATTTTGTGAATTATAAATTTTGGAACCTTGTCCATAGAAATCCAATAGACCAACATATTTTCGAGAACAAAAATTGCTAGATTTAGTTTTCCAACCAAGGATACAAACCTATATGCCCGGTTTCCAATTTTCTTTCCCACTTTCCTAAGTAACAATAACCAATCCACCAACAAGTTATTGTTAGGCTATATGAAATATCTCAAATATTTAAAAATTGAGTCAATGTTCTCCATATGAAAGGGAAAGAAAGTGGAAATGTTACCAAGGATTTCATTAGATATCCCATGAACCAAAAAACAAAATTGTGGGCTAACTTCCATATATGTCACCTCACAAAACAAATGGATAATATCCTAATAAATCCACCATTCCTCCACTAAACCAACCCCACATATAAGCACATTATCCACACAAAAAAAAGATCGGCAATGCATAGTAGCCTCGAAATCCCGACCCTGTTGATGTTCCCAGTATATCTATATTGATTGATAAATCTACTTATACCTTCAAATACAATAAAAAATAGAAGGGGAGATAGAGGACAACCCTAATGAATTCCTGATCTAGATATTTTAAAAAATTATGTAGGAACATCGTTAACTAGAAAAATTTTATTTTTGTAGAAGTGATGCAAGCCATAATCCTAACAATTACCTCCAAATTTAGCATGATTTAAAGTAAAACCCATCTTAGATAGGTCCAATTCACTTTGTCATATTATATTATCAAATCCATTTTTAAGACTATTGCTAACAGTTTCTTCACCTTAATGGTGTGGAGGATCTCCTATGCAATCCCAATAGTGTCAAATATGATCCCATTTTGTAAAAATACAAATTTGTCTTTGGACATGCAATATGCTAGAAAAGGATCGATCTTGTTTGCTATGACTTTGGTGATAAATTTATATACCATATTGCATAATGCTATAAGGATAAATTCATGTAGGAGGTAGGAGCATTAGTATTCATGATCAATGTAATATAAGTATAATTTATTGTTGTTGAGACCTTCTTGTTATCCTAGGATTCCTCTACTGCCTTAAAGAGATCTAGGACAGCTAGATCGAAGAATTTGAGAAAGAACTCGATTGTCCACATGTTTAGGACAAGGCTTTTAGACTTGGAAAAAATCAACATTATTTTCAATTTCCAACAGAGTGACTAGAGGTCCAATACTATTAGCATCTTTTGTGCTGAAAATTTGAGGATAAGGTTGAATAGCTTTCATTTGAGACGCAAGAGGATTTGCACCCATATCCTAAAAAAAATACTTAAAATGTTCAAAAGTAGTTGTTTCAAGTTCTTTGCAGCCTAAAATATGTACATCGTAACTGTCCTTTAATCCCCAAATATTATTCATACTGTTGCGTTGAATAGACTCATTATGAAAAAAATGAGTATTTTTGTCCTCTTGTTTAAGCTAGATGGCCCAACTTTTAAGTTGGAATTCGTCCTTCTCCAACATTAAAATGAGATATTTCCTACTCTCTAAATCTGTAACTGAGTCCCTATATAATTCATAAAAGAATCCAATCATGTTTCAAGACAAAACAACAATGATTTTTTCCTCGACTGCTACCAACTCCGCTTTTAATTATTCTTTTTCACTTCTTTTTATTCTTCTCCCAGGTAATAACAACCTTCCAAATTTTTAGCAATTTGTAAGTAAAACCTTGTATGGAAAAGTCACATTGATTTTGAGTCATGGAAATCCATTTATCCTTGATCACCTTGGTAATACTCTAATTCTATCTAAGAATGATTGAACTTGAATGTGTAATTTATATTAGGGGTCGAACCTTCAATTTGCGAGAAAAAAGGAAGGTCGTATGATATATAAACATTAGCACACAAGTTCTGTATCTTCCAATGAGGGATATCATATTCTCATCTAAAAGAAAGGGATCAATTCTTTTACCCACACTAGTGTCCCTAGTATCTCCATTATTCTGGGTCGGCATCAAAGGTGATGGAAGGATATTGGTTAAATTTTCCTCTAAAAAACATGGTTGAACCATTGAGTCAACGGATTCAAGAAGGAATTTGATCCCGATACTTCTCGAGTAGCAATCACTATATTTAGATCATCCCCAAAGTATCAGAGAAGGGGCCTCCAATCTGCTACTATCCAAATACTACTTCCAAAACATGTGCATGTCTCAATAAGGGCCATAACCATTTTGAAATCCTAATAGTATGGCCAATGTCTCTAGTAAATCCTTCCAACAAAATACCAGCAAAAGTAAAAAAGGGTGAGAAATTCGTTTCAATAGGGTTCCAAGCCGTCATTAGACCCCTAAAAAATCTTTGGGAATCAACATCTTTGCATTCCCACCTAGGAAAAAGCTTAAAAAAAACCTCAAGGATCGAAACCTAATACCATAGTCTCCTAAATAAATAAAACATTTGGTTTTTATTATTCAAACAATATTTTGAGGGAAAGGAATTTTGGGCCACCCCGTGGCTATCCCCAAGTCCTCTAACATTAAGATACAGTATTTTCATCAAGGAACCGAGCTAGAGGGATCAATTTTTGTAAGGGCCCTTGAAGCAGTTGTTGAATCTCCACCTATATCATCCATCCCTAAGGTTTAATTGTCCAAAATTAAAGAAAATTGGTAAGAAAGTGACAAACATGGAGACTTAAGACCACCTCTAACCACCCCTTTATTGAATTTGTTTCATTTTTTCTTAATCGCCACATTTGGTAAAGGAGGTGGAGAGATACATACTAAATCCAAGAACCCACCATAAGTAAAGGAATACACAGGTATGGGATATTTTTGAATAATTTCCTTATAAGAGGGATTAAATTGTTACCCACCTGGGTTAAATCCTTTGAGATACCACCAGTTACAAGCTCGAAAACAGAGACACCTTCTATAAACACCTCTTTAAACCCTATCGAAACACCAACCCCTACCTTTGATAATGGGTGAGAGGTTTCAAAAACAAGAGATGTGACTACATCAACCATCTTAACCTCCCCACTATGCATAGGATATAAAGTAACCCTTTCATCATACTTAAATACTTCACAACCTTACTCCATCGTGAGAGGGATTATCGGTTCCCTAGCAATTTCAGAAGGAGAGACAAAAAAAGCTCCAAGTTCTCAAGTACCCTCAAAATCCCACGGGGGCGTCACCTAGGGACCAATATGATATCATGTCTGTTCATATTGGGGGGGTTAAAATTAAAAAATTAAAAATCAATATAGTGGGGGTATATTAGGGGTAAAAAGGGTTTTTTTTTTACTATTTAAATATCCAATATGCTGGGGTATATTTTATTCAACATTCATGCTCGTGCCATTCACCAATCCTCCAAGCCTGCTAGGTTCCTGCGAGATGCTTCTGCTTGTGGTCTGAGTGCACCTGCACCAAGCTGAGGTGCCTACGAGCTAGGTCTGCTTGTGGTCTGAGTGCACCTGCATGTGCTGCGTAGATTTTTCAAGTGGTTTTCTCCATCGTTTTGATGGGTTTTCTGGATAACAAGGGTGTGTTGGTCCTTGGGTTTTTTGTGGGTTTTCTCCATCATTTTTCTGGGTTTTCTGGATAACAAGGGCGTGTTGCTCCTTGGGTTTTCTATGCGTTTGCTCCACGTTTTCTCCATTGTGTTTTCTGGCTGGATAATAGGTCATTTTTTCAAATTAGAGCATTGGTAGCAGTGTTTTCTAGAAAACGAGGGCATTTATTCACCGTTTTTTGGTTGTGGGTTTGTGGTGGGTTTCTCTGGTCCTGGAGGAGGCACGTTGGAGAGCCATTGCATAGAATTCTTGGAGGTAAGTTGTAGTGTGTTTAATCTTTGATGAAAAATGCCTTTGGTCGAATGAAAAGCTATCCATCCGGGTCTCGAACTTGCATTTTGCTTTAGTAAACTTGAGTAAATTAAGAATTCCCATAGCCTTTGGCCTGTGCGCTTGAATCTCGCTTGAATCTTCAACTAGACTTTCAACTCTGAGGTGGACGGGGCTTTAATGTCTCTATAATCCCTCAGGTTGGAAAGATGCATAGCTATGATACCACTGTAATGTCTCTAGCTTGAGGCGACTGATTTCTCGGTTGGTCATTATAGACTTGGCATACAATTCTTGATTTTTTTGAACTCAAATCCCAAAAATACATACACTACACTTAAGCAAATAACAAGAATAATTCCACTGTTGGAACAACACTTAAATCAGCATGTACAGTTTGGCTTAAAAATGTGGTTCCATGTGCCTTAATCTTCCAACAAACAACAACTTTCTAAGGATCGATGATAATATTGGAATTGTAACAGCAACTCTAAATACTAATAACACAGCTTCTGCACAGCTGGAATAGTGGAACTAACGAAGTAAAACAACTCCGAGTTATTTATTTTTCTTGACCTGTAGGTTAGGAAGAGTGTTGCATCCCCTCCTAGTATTAAAGTTTTAAATAGTCCTCCTGAAGCCATGGCTTGATAGAATTTTTGGCACTAACCACTGGTACATACAAATCAATGAGCCCAAGAGTATATTGTAGCCCCTCTCCTAGTTATAAATTGTGCCATTTTGGTTGGGAACTTTTGTCAAACAGTTTGAGAAAATGTTCTAATACCACTGTAGTCTCCCAAATCGATATAGGCTGATTTTTCTGTGTGTTTAGTTTATGTGACTCTGGCTATGATTTTATGCTTGTAGTTTTTAGTTGTGGTGTATAAGAAAATTCCACAATGTAGCTTGGACACAACAATAATTCTTAGGTGGACGGGGCTTTACGACTACAATCCATCTATCCATCTGTCTATTTGTCTTATGCCCGTACCCCGAAGGTTGGTTCAATTTTTTTTAAGATTTATAGGCAAGGAACCTACAATAGAAGAGCAGATAGCGAGCGAAGACCTAAGTTTATGCATTGAGAGAGCTTAGAAATGGTAATCATTCTAAGTTATAATTTAGAGAAGACCATTCTCGGCCGAAAAGGTTTTAAGTTTATTGGAAAATCCAATCCCAAGAGTGTCATAATTATAAGCTTGATTCTGAACATTAATGCAAACAATTATGAATTATAAATACTATAAAATCCCAAATCCCATGTGGTAGTGTCCTATTAAGAGGTGGATTGCAAGTTTTCATTTAAGGATTTTGGTAGTGTATCAATTTTATTTTTGATTGGGAAATATATGTGAAGCAACTAGCTATATATTCTTGAAGTCGCAAGCCTAGTAAGGGTTATTAAACAGGTTTACGAGTTTGAATGTTGTTGGTTCTTAATTTTGTATTATGAAAGTTTTGTATGTTTATGTAATCATATATGAGACAGGCCAGACAGAACATAGATTGGCAACATCAGGATAGATAGAATATAGATTGGCAACATCATGCCAAATATCTGGGATGAAATTTTTGGAGATTTTTGGTGTATTTGGTCATAGAAATGATTGTTTCACTTATTTTCAGCATCAAATTATGTTATTAGTAAAACTTGATCTAGTCCATCTAATGTCTATGGCTATGACTTTCAAACTAAACTCAATTCTTACTTACAGCAACTAGTCTATTCAGTATTATTCTCTTGTTTGCTTATGCATTTGGCGAATCAGACCATGCACTCAAAGTGGTCTTATCCTTTTGGAGAATCAGACTATGCACTCAAGGTGGTCTTAGCAGCTAATTCTGAATTTTCTTAGTCACACTCACACTAGACAGACCATCTGGCATCACACTTCTCTTCCCCTCTCTAATGAAGCATGCAGGTTTTATATCTATTTCTTATGATGTTAAACTATGTGATATGTTGGTATGCCTGTGGATGGCACGAAGTGGGTTAAAGTCCAAGGAATCACGCATACCTTAAACCTAAGGTGGGTTATACTATAGGAATCACCACTTCATTCTATGTAATTATGTATTCATCTTCTATTTGTGTTTAATGCATCAATTAAAGAGTTAAATGTAAGTGAAAACTGATTCAGATAATGGTGAGTTTAATTTGTGTTGTAAAATGATGGTAATTGGTCAGTTGTCAAACAAATGTTTATGAAGGTTGGCATTAATGGAATTTGACAATGCATGTAGGATCAACGGCATCACATTTTTTAACCTATTGATATGCCAAATTACATCCTAAAATCCCACATGTAACCTTCTCCATGACAAGAATGTAGGTCGTTACTTACAATTTGATGGCCTGATATTATATATATATATATATATATGTGTGTGTGTGAGAGAACATACCTGAAGGAGAGTCTTAGAAACAATGATCATATCAAGAGTTTTGATAGTCTTAGAAACAATGGGCATATCTGACTTTTAACCACGCAGTCACACAAAGGGTATATCTAACGTTTAACCACGTAGGCACACATCTTGCAAATTCCACAGGACAACGGGGAGGTAAACTAAGAAAGTCTCCTTGCAGAATTCTGTCAAATTGATATGTTAAAACTACTCAACTCGACCTTAGTGAAACTAAACAGTTTTAGTTTTTCATATATTTAAAGACCGAGTTATGGTCTTGGAACTCCTTAACAATGAATTTCTATTGCGATTCTGAGCCTTCACCCCCCTTTTTGAGAACTTGAAAAGGACCATTGTTGCATTCCAATATGTGCCTAGAATTCATGATTCGGGGTTGTTATTTTGAACATAATTCTCTTTTGTCCTCCTTTAACATTGAAAAGTTCCCAGAATTGCTTATTGCATTCTCATAATTACTCATACTATGACCATAAATACTTCACATTGATTGTGAGGAGGGTAATCCTACCCATATGCAGGAACCAAATAATGGCTTATGGATGTTTACTTGCTAAGATTGCACAAATTTACTTGGAATGTGCCCAAAATGCTAATAAGTCATGCCTAGAACTTATACATTATGGGATAGGTCCTTCTGATTGTTATTCACATTACATTCACCTCAAAATGCTTCTTCTGATGCTCAAACTTGTGAGAAACTTATTAAGTTCTAATATCAACATACAATAGATTTTTTAAAAATGAGTCAAATTACAATGATTTGGGGCATCATCATTGTTTTATGTTGCTTTTTTTTCTCTTAATGTTAATTTGAAAATATATATTTCTAAGAATATATTTTTTCACATTTCAAGTTGACTTAGTGGAGAAGCTGGATCCATTGATGTAAGCATGCAGTGACCTTGGAGTAGCTAGTAAACAAAAAAATATTCATGAAGTAGGCATATTATTCCTCTGTTTTCTTGGTACCATAAGGTATTGTGTTGTTTCCATAGGAAATCTGCCACAGGAAATGCCACCAGTTCATAAAATCATACAAGTATAACCATAGGGATGTTCAAAACCAAATATATCTACTAGGACAAGTTCGCAATCAGATTTAGTGCTCTTCCTGCCCATATTTACTGCTGAAAAACATCCTTCTTTTGCTACCAATTTGCTACCAGTTTACAGGCCTTCAGAAATGTAAGAAGTCATGTTGTAGATGGGTATTTGTAGGCTTTGAGTATTCCATAAATCCAAGGAATAACACACTTATAGACATGTCTGAAAAGGCATCATCAGTCTGCTCTGTCACTGCTATTTTGTCCAAAATTTTCTGGAGCAAAACCTAAAAACATCCTTGTAGCTGCTGCCCTTAATGTCCTCTCTACAATGTGCCACATTTAGTATTTCCTGCCCGGACTACTATCTTCAAACCGACAGTCAACTCTATTCTACTAGTATGAGTGATAAATTAGGGTTCCAAAATACATACTTGAATTACATCCTAAACTCTAGAAAGAGGCTTACAATGCCATCATATCCACATAAGTTAGCCAAATGCTCAGGGACAAGGGTGCCATCCAAACCATCCCTCAAACATCAGGTATTGTGTTGTTTCCATGTTTTTCAATGTTAAGTTTCTATTTAATGTAGAAACTCATGGTCTACAACAATAAATATTTTCAATTGTTCTGATATTAAGTATTTTTTTCACTAAAATGCTTTGGACTCTTTTGCAAAGCTTCGATAGAGAGCGAAATAAAAATAATTTACGGATTATGTCCTTAGACATGATGATCATCTTACCTTATATGGATTTGGTTTGTTGTTTGTTAGAGTGGGAGAAAAATCACATGCCTGGTGCAGGATCATTATTGTTTTTCCAAGCTAGTCTTGAATTTAAATTCTACACGAAAGTCTTATCTATGGATTGTCTAGTATCTTGAAAGAACATGTTAGAATCTCCCATTATGGTTTTCAATAAGAGAGTTATGTTTATGGTAAATTTAGATTGTAATTTAGAGATGTGTTAAAGTCACATTATTAACTTGGATTGCTCCCAAGTTTGAGTTTTGTTGTGTTGTTATCTTATGAGGCTTCCTTTGCATCCCTAGAACAAGATGTTGGTTGGGAATTACTTTTGGCTCCTATAGGTCATTGATAAGTTATTTTCATCCATCTCACACAAATGTCCCCTATTTTGCAGCATGTTCCTCTACCTTGGTTCCCTTCAAGCATGAGTGTTGAAAAGGACTATTCAATACCCAACTTGAAATAAATATTCATATGATTTTAATCTTTTATAACCCCTGGTACTGTTTGTCAATTGAGTAATGGTTTTTTAGTGTCTTGTTTGAATTCATTCTTCTTCTTCTCTTTTAGAATTAGGTCCATGCATGATGAAATTGGCCCCTAAATATATCAATCTATCAAACTCTTAACGATGAATAATCAGAAAATTTTTATCTGCCCTTGGCAACTTAGTTAGAAATACTAGTTACTATACTATGCATGTTTGCAAATGGAAGGAAAAAAGCATCTGTAAATTGCTTTAGTAATTAGTATAAAGTATTATCTAATTACTAGTAGTAACCAGGGAAGTTACCCTCTTTTCATTGAAGTTTCATATCTATAATCTATAGTTATTAGATTTCATATATCATGACCTATATATTGTTATAAACATAAATGAAATGCTTAACTCTAACATCAGAAAATATTTCTCATGTTTTTTGAATTCTTTGTCAAATTGGTTTTGAGCCTTGACATGCTTCTCTGGTGATATTTGGTAAAGGAGGATGCAACTTCAAGCATGATTCTGACAATTTTATTTTGAACTCATCAGAATGTGGGAATTGAAGAATCAAATCCACAGTGTCCACTGCTCTCTTCCAGAAATGTGGAGAGTACTCCTTCAAAATCAATGAAAAAATCTAATAAAACCAACAAAGAGTTAAGTGAAACTCAGGCTTCTGAATTCTCAGGAGAGAGTATGTTAGAAAGGCAGTGGGAGACATTGAAAGATGGAAGTAGTCATCCAACCAAAAGATCTTCGAAGAGAAAGCAGGGAAGTAAGGATCAGTCCAATAATGGTTCAGCCCGCAGAAGGAAAATTCTGGGTGAAGAAAATATGGATGGTACTGAGACACAAGATGAATAAAATATTCTTAACTCTCATGCTAAAACATATCCTAAAAATAGAAATCATTTCCTGTTTTCCAGCACGCTTGTCAATGAAATCATTTCTCCACTAGCAGATGGAAATAGTAAAAAACATAGCTTATCAAAATTCTGAGTTTGTTCTGCTTAAAAGGTAGTTAGATTTAAGTTTTGCTTTGATCACATTGTTGTTTCTATCATTCCATATTCAATCCAAGCTGGTGTAGCTTGTCAGAATGCCTTCAGTATAGACTAGCATAATGGTAGGCAAGATTTGTTAGTTACCCTCTATTTATATGTATATTTGGATCCATCCAAGCCAAAAGTAATTTATATGACCAATTGGGACCAATTTTTTAATATAAAAAACAAAGGAATAGACATGGATAGAGAGATGAATGGATTAAATGCACATTGTTAGATTGAAAACAAGGCAGGCATGGGGATGTACTTAGGCATAACTCAAACGATAAGCATGTTACCATAGAGAAGTAAATAAACATTACTACAAGTATTTACCTGAGACCATGGAAGTAAAATTTAAATATAAATGACATAAACATAAATCTCGATATATAATCCCAAAATAAATTCATGTAGTCAGTAGTCAGTCTCTGCAACTTTGGCACAGGCAATTTGCCAAAGTTGTTAATACAAAAAAAAATGATTACTAGTCAAGTCTCAGTTATATTGCTTAGATGTCACAATCAACTCTTACTTATATTGACTAGAGGTTATGCACTTCAACTCATTTGTATGCTCTCTCCCATAACCAATGATTATGTGGCTAGTGCTACAGGACCCATATTTTAGATCTCTTCATACAGAGGAAAATTAGCATAGTCCAAAACCATTCAAACCTCCACCCTGCACTGGGAGGAATTAAAGCCTTTGCCTTGCTCATCTAAAAGCTTAGTGCCACCCAATTGGAAATAATACCTCTCAACCTATCTAATTATTAAAGTTGTTATTAGCCATCCTGCTTTATTACAATGATTCTCAAAGGATCACAAAAACCGTTGGGAAATTAACAGGGTTGGATGTCTTAAAAATATTGAGTGAACCTTGTATATGGGTTTGACAGGAAATCATCTCCATTACATAATGGGGAAAAATACAAACTCAACATATCCCAAAGGGACTCCAGAGTTCATGCAAGACGACTAAGAGAGTGTTATCTTCCCTCGTCTCTACGAAAACTAGGACCAACATTAAAAAATTAGGAGAGTGTTCAAATGAACAATGAAAATTTTATCTATTTCAAAAATCCATTAATAATGACAAATTATAAAACCCAGATTCACAAAATTGTCTTAGTGGGAAGTTCTACAGGAATACCTAAAGTGCAAGAGTTGCTTAAAGATTTATTCCATGGATAAAATGAGTACTGTAAGGCCATCCAATCTAATGAGGTAAACCTCATACTTTTAGAAGTCACTCACCTTAGTCCAGAAGTATTCCAACAATATCTAACCATACCTTCATATTCAAGGAGACTATTAGATATAATCCTTAGAAGTTGAGATAAGATAGAATTGATGAGACAATCATGTCATGTATACAAAATTCATGAGCTTTGGCATTAATTGTGGATAAGCTAAAAGATTAGCTCAAATGCAATATCTGAAAGACTAAATTTTGTAGAAATACTTGAGTAAATGTGAGCGATTGAGTAATGAAATGTGTGTGTGAGATCTTCCATTTGGAATACCATCTAGATTTCGTTTACTATCTTTGTCATCAACACCTTGGCATGTTCCATGTTCTCCCTCTGAATGTAATGTAACAGGACGCAAATGCAAATTAACATTCCCTACCTTTTTTTTTTTTTAAAATACATCCTATATTCTCAGAAAAATATTTACAAAAAGAAATGCAGAAAATGACTAAAGAAGAAATAACTTGTAAGAAACTATGTAGCATATAAATTGCACTCTTGACATCTTTGTGAGCCAACATGCCATTCTTCTACCTTTACAAGCCGTGGGAGAGAGCTGTCAATCATGGACACTATAGTTTTCCTCTAGAAATGATATCCTTTTTTTAAGAATACTTGATTTAAATAAATTTGTGATATAAGATGATAAAAAGGAAAAATAAAGTATGGCAAGTTTGCTCTAGTGAAGTAAAGAAGAGCACCTATGCCGAATTTTTTCCTTTAAAGGGGACAACCATCAAAACTTCCTTTCCATGTGTTGGATTGAACCCAAAGTAAACCCTCCATGTGTTGGATTAAACCCAAAGTGAGGGGAGTAGTTGCTTTGGTGACAATGATAACTCTTCTCAAGAATATGGAATATGGATGGTGTCAAAATATCAAGAATCTCAAATCATCCTTTCTTTCCCTTGATTTTTCTCATATCTACAGAGAATACAACAAGAAGGTAGATGGCTTATCCAATGAGGCACTCTCTATGGCATCTGGCCTCTTACAGTTCACTGAAATATGTGAAGGTGAAATAGTGGGGAATGGATCGATGAAGCTCTTTTAATTTGAGTCTTTGGAATATTTGATGTCTATCTTTTCAAGAGTGACATAATTTAGATTTTTTACATCCTTTGGATGTCTGAGGCAGATGTTGATCACATGTTGTATCAGTTTCTTGGCAGGTCCATAAGTGCCTCCCTGGATAAGCCATGACTGGGTTCTTCCTGTATTCCCTTGTAGACATATTTTGAAGTTAGGATGAAGATGGGATGTATTCCTTGGTATTTTGATCTTGGTGGTGAAGTTGGTTATCTGACCTCTCAATGTAGCTATCTGGAAGAGTCTCTGAACTCGATCTCTTTATATGAAGTTTGATAATTCATTTTTGGCATATTATAACCTTAAAAACACATTTTATGCATCCTATTATATGCCCCTTGCTTACAACCTAAAAGGTGACCAGTCCAATGTTGACAGAGAATATTTCATAGCATATCTTCTACATAGCTAAATTATTTAATAGAAGAAGAGTAATTTCAGAACTATATTTAATACTAATTGTCGTTACAGGAAGTTTGATAATTCATTTTTTTCAAATTATATAACATTTATAAAACATGTTATGCCTTCTATAGAATATGTGCCTTGTTTACCAAAAGGTGACCAGTCCAATGTTATATTCACAAAGGATGTGTCATCACATATCTTCTACATAGCTAAAAACTTGTGTAAGAGTAATTCCAGCACTGTCTACATCAGTTTGACTAGGTCTACAATGTTGATGATAAAAGGAGTATGCATATTAAGATTATAATGTGAAATTAAATGCCTCCCTTCCAAAATCTTGTCCATTTCTCTTTGTTACCTATCATTAGAGCTAGAATACCTATTCACAGTAATGTGAGAGATTTAGGTCGCTTAAAGTGTTATGGCTGCAATTTCATTGTGTTGTTGAGCTGTGGAAGCTCTACCAACTACGTAATCTTCACCATTTGGATGCAAAATTGATCTCAAAGATATAGGGAGTGAATTTAAGAGTTGTTGCATTTATGCGGGAAGTTTCCAAAATGGTTTACTTGAGCTTTGTGAGTGACTATTGAACAAATTTATCTCTACTTGGACCATTCTTCATTTATTAGCCGAGTTCACTTATTACTAAGTTTTTTTTCTTACCCCAAGGCCAAACACCATGTAGAATAGGGCTTAGGCTTGCAGGTTGGGAATATTAGTCAATTAATATGTTTTTATCATTTCCTAGAGTGAATTGTAATGCTTGGGGCATTTCCATAAAAAAGAACAAGACTAAATTCCAAAAAGAACAATGACCTTTGATCACCTCTATGTTTTTTCATCTCTTGTTTTGATCACCTTTTGATATTTTGCAGGTACGTTGAAGCTGACTCTTCAGTTTGGGGAGGGCTATTTGAATAAGCCACTAACAATACATTTTGCTTCAAGGTGTTTCATCCCGATAGT
>LPNX010541534.1:321462-345506 GCA_001517045.1 Pseudotsuga menziesii
CTTGAAAACTACGAGGACAAGAAAAAAGTAAGAGTGGAATGCACACGATGCAATAGATGGTTATCTTTGGAGCCGGCAAGTGGTAATATTGTCAGTTCTCTAAATGAACACATGAAATCAAAGTAGCACACTATTAATACTATAGTTGAGGCTTCACATGATACAGTTGTGTTGAGGAGTGGAACAGTTGGGAGGCTGAAGAAGCCTACCAATGAAAAGTCCCAACAAAGTTTGTCTAAGTTCTTGATCCCACCACTACCATCACCATTACGTGGGGCTTCTACACGTCCACATCCTTCTACTTCAGGTGTGGAAATTACCCAAGTTTTAATTTAATTTGAATTTGAATTTGCACATTACTTTATTTATTATTACTTGTTAGTAGCAGTTAGTATATCATTAACCAATGTGTTTTTCATCTTGTTCTAGGACAAATACCTCCCTCAATATTATTATGTTGGGGGTATTGGGATCCCTATCTTGAGAGAAGAGGGGAGAGATTGGACACAAAGGTTCTAATGGATGACCAACGTGGTGGAAAAATGTGGGCCATAGAGAAACATACCAGGAGAACACTAAATTATCATGGTATTGAATGAAGTATTAATGGTACATACAGACATATTCATTGCAAGAGGGTTTCTGAAATAGGAATACCTTTTGATTCATTGACATGCAATTTTTGTAAGATTATACCTAATTGTGATGACTTTCAAATGTGATTATATCGCGAATCAAGGAGCAACATGAAAAGACATGGGAGAGATACAGGGAAAGGGAGAAGATTGGACCATTTGACTCAAATTGAACTCAAAATTATTGCAAGAGAAGCAAATGCTACACATAGGTTAACAATGTGATCTCTTTTGTGGGAGAGGAAAAAGGTTTCTACACTGTCTATAAGAACAAGGTCTCTAAGGGAAAAGTTGTTCGAATCTGCAGGAAGGAAGGATGTGTTCAGGTTTTGCAAGGATCTGTGTGAGGCTCATAAGCAAGGAAAATTACAAGGTAAAGATGCAGTTTGGGAATTTGTTCAAGATATATTTCACAACCTAGTTCATTCAAAGTCGGGTAGAAGGTATAGTGCATCCACTCAATCCATTTATGAGATGATTAAGTTATGGGGAGGTCCTAGATTACATAGCTTTATTAGCTTGAATCTATATGGCCCTTCGATATCTACGACTTTAAGTCAAGTTAGAAAATCATTGACATATATCCTAGGGGAGCAAGAGTACATTTTTGAGACAATTAGAGAATTTTATGCTTCCTATAAAGCCAAACATGGTATAGAGGGCCCAATTCCCGTATGCCCTGCTGAAGATGAAACTGTAGTGAAAAAATATGTAAGGTGGGTAGCAAAAAGTGATACATTGGTGGGTTTTTGTGGTAAGAAAGAAGAACATAAGTGCCAATCACATTTCTTGGTGACAGTTGGTGAGGGCGTTGCAGGCTATGAGATTATTACAAATGCCTTCAAGAATTGTGTGATTGGCCATTATGCACGTGTTATTATTGCAAACCCTTTACATGAGAAGCTTCCTCATTTGGTTGTGGTTGTTCATCCAACGTGCAACAAGTTTGATGCAAATTTTGTCCCTCGACAATGGGAAAAAGTAGAAGACCTATGGAAGAAACATGTGGAATATTTTTTAGGACCTATTATTGGTCATTCCTCAGATTGGGATAGTAGGAGAAGAATGCTTATGCTGAAGGATTATTACTCAACGAATTGCATGAGATATCAAATTCCTTGGGAAGGGTGGAGACTAACTGGGTTTAATCATGGCTTTAAAGTAACATGACTTCATGACCAGGATTACATCCACAATGGCAAAAAGCTAGTCAATCCTTTGTTTAGTGGTCGACAAGATCTGATTGTTGGAAAATAGTTGATTAGTTTTAACCATGTAATAATGGTTTATAACAATTTTAAAGTGGATGACCACAAGCTTAAAATTGAGGATATAGAGAGGATTGATCGCCAAAACTGGGGTTCAGCACAACGCATTGCTTCAAGGCATGTCCAGAGGTGCTTGAAGGAAATGAGATGTACAGGTGGTAGGACAGAGAGGACATCGGGTATAGTGACCTATCTAGAAGTCATTGCTAACTATATTGATATTTTTTTGTCTCCTAGTTTAACTCCTTATGAAAGAGTGCGGAATTCTTCAAGAGTCCATCATTTCTTCACCTTATGGCTATGTTGGGTCAGAGAACAGGAAAATACTAATGTCAATATTAATTTCATTAGTAGAGAGGCATATCAAGATGTGAAAATTTCTTTCCACTTTGTGGTTTTGTTCATGAGATTATTTCGTGATCAATACTCTAACTTACCATGTGCATTGCACCTGACTGGGTTAGATGTATGTGAGAACTTCTTTAGCAAAGTCGGTGGCATGGTTGGAGTAGAGAGGGAATATGATTTTTCTGACTTACTTCATGCTATTGGAACCCTTAATAGAGTTTCTAAAGAAGAATCGAATCCCCAAGGGCTTCATTTCAATAAATCTCATAAGAAACAAATGAGTATGTGGAACAAATTGCATCAACAAACAATAGAGGAAGGTGATGTCTTGTCACAATATGATTCAGTTTTCACCGATAATAAAATTATAGAAGCTCTCAAGATAGGATTGGAGGATGCGCAGGGAATTTTACAAGGTCTTGGTATGCAACCAAAAAGACACACAAAAGATTCTTGGTGGTTTAAACCATGGATAGACAATCACAATGTTCCAACATTTGAAGATGTGGATGAAGTCGTGGATAGTTCTCCACCGGGTCATTCGACATCCATATTCCAATCTTCGTCTTTTATGGTACTCAATGACAGTGAATTGAAAACGATGGAAACTGAGTGGAGGAACGAGTTGGATGGAATTTTAGATTTCATTGATAAAAATGTAAACATATCTACCAAACCAGTGGTGGAGCTCGATGGAAAGGACATGTACAAATCTTGTTTGGTTAGTCAATTGAATGGAAACCCAAAATTATCAAAAGATAGATTGACTAAAGTGAGGAATGGAGTATAATACTTCATGAGAGATGAGAGGGCCCCCAAAAAGGGTGTTGCAATTGGTTTTGGAATTGGATTAGATTGTGCGGTGTTGTTTGAGAGAGAGTCTATAGTTGTAGCTAAACATACTACAAGAAAAGGTGTATCTCAAAGTACAAAGCACGACGTTTATTCTGGGACTTGGTACATTGCAAGATTTCAAAGAATAAGAAAGAAGGATGGTAATAGGGTGTTTGATTACCATAATGACATTGATCTTTTGGGTAGGCCTAAAGGTGTTCAGCTTCAATGTTGTTGGTACAATAGAATAAAGGGGCAACACATGTACAAGTATGATTCAATAGATCATCTATTCATACAACTTGAATATGTTATAGCAATGGCAAACCTATCATACAATATCAAGAAAGACACATACAAGTTAGAATAAGGTGACCGCAAATTTTTTGAGGATTTCATTAAAAATTTAAATAGGGTGAAGTTTTCAAACCATTCTAATTTATCTTATCTTTTGTACTACTATCTTATAACTTATTTATGAAGTAGTATTTTTTGTATTATGGTTGATTCGTTTGTATAAATTTCATACTCATTTTAATTTATCTTATCTTCAGGTGCGGTGAATGGTTCGGATGCCGAACGGTTGGGATAACTCTATGTGAAGTTATCGATTGTCAAATATTTCTCTATGCATTCTTGAAGCATGGTTCTTGAGGGTTGCTGAACTATTTGGTAGTTCAACAATTATGTTTAATATTACTTTCAAAAGGATGAAACTAGTTTTTGTTTGCCAAATTTTGGTGCCCATGCCCATATTTCTACTTCAATACTTAAATGGAATATTAATTAATGTCTCTTTCTTTAAATGTGTTTTCTAAATTTTTCTTAAATGGTATATCATGTTCTTTAATTTCGTCATGTTTGTGTGGAGTGCATATTAACTCATTAGGAAATTGTGATTGTTGTTGATTTGAAAGATGGATATGGTGTGGAAAGCTCTTGTTATAAAACTCATTGTTGTGCACCTGTTGTGGTATGGAGTGGGTATGATTGGTTCTACTTTCTATAACCAATGAATCTTATACAATGATGAAAAAAATATATAAAACAATGTACCTTGAGAGAGAGAACATATTATTGGTCTTGTTGGTCCTATAAAGGAGTTGCATGTCCACCTTATATGGTTCACCTCCACCTTTTGGGTTTGTTTTTTGTTTTGTTGTGGCCACCTGGGTTGATTCATGATCACCTCATGATCCTTTATATTACTTTGTCCATAGGTGATGTTTATTAATGTTTTGATACTTTACCTTAAGGAGCATTACTGAACTCTCTCCCTCTGCGTGATCTTTGCACGATCTTTGTTGATGATCCATGTGATATCTTGCTGCACCATCCCCGTGACTGGGATTTCCTTATTACACCTTCCATGTGGTCACTTTGCACCAGCGTGATCATCAATCTGTTGGATTTTGGGTCCTCCTCCAGCATGATCATCGCCTGTTTCTTGGGTGGACTGTGTGTTGTTCCACAGTGTAACCATGAGTCTATTTCTTGGTGGAATGTGGATCCTTCATCAGCGTGACCATGATTTGTTTCTTTGCACTTTCTTGGTGGACTGTGGGTCCTTCAACAAGGCTGAAAATTTTTTTCCTTAGTGATACCTTGAGAGGTCCTTCTCCAGCATGACTATGATCTATTTTATTGGGTGGAATTTGGGTCATTCACCAGTGTGAAAGTGATATGTTTCTTGGTGTACTGTGGGTGCTTCACCAGCATGACTGTGATCTATTTTCTTGAGTAGACTGTGGGTCCTTCCCCAACGTGACCGTGACCTATTTTCTTGGTCACGGACTATGTGTCCTTCTCCAGCATGACCATGCTGAGTTTTCTCGAGTGGATTATGGGTCCTTCCCTAGCATGACCATGAGGTGACCATGAGCCTGTTTTCTTGTGTGGACTATGGGGTCTTCCCCAGTGTGACATTGAGTTTCATTTTGTGGGTGGACTGTGTTTTTTCAAGCATGACTTTGCAAAGTATGCTCATGTGTCTCTGCAGTATGTGACTGCATCCTTACCCAGCATGACTGTGTTGACAGATTGATTGTACTGGGTATGAATGTGCTTATTGACTAAGAAGTCTGGGTCAGTATGTTGTCTATATGCTTATGCTTTAACCCTCTATGGATCTCTCGCAAGGTACATAAATTATTTTTCTATATTGACTTGTCCCTTCGGTGACAAGATCAAATCTGAAAAATTTGAGTATATGCTTGATTCAAATATTGGTTATGATTGTTTACTGTTGATATCTACTGTACATTACCTTATCATGTTTTTATTGTACATAGAATTTGATGATTCTCGAGGACCAACTTTAACGCAGTGAATAATGAAGCGTTAAGTTGAAAGAGATGAAAATTATGTTTGTTTGGTTTTATTGAAAAGTATTGGTTTTCTTGAAAAGTATAGGAAGCTTACTTTATAATTCTCTTTTCCTTTTACTTTATAATTTTCTTGAAAAGTACTTGCAGGTCTCAAGGAGGACAATGAGGTTCTTTTACAGTGGATATGACCCATGTATTAAAGTATATGCAAATGGATATTTAAATAGGGTTGATGTTCAAGAAGCTCTTCGTGCAAATGTTACAAGGATTCCTTTCAAATGGGCAATCTGCAAGTGGGTATCTGTATTCTAATCTCTAATAAGGTCATGTTATTTGTGGTTCTAGATCATTTTAACTCTGGATATATTGGGATACAAAATTTTTGAGGGGAAAATCTTTTCACTCTTTATAATGTCTGGGTAGCAGACCTTGGTCATGTGATGTGGCCAGGGAAGGGCAACTCATTTTCCAAATCCTCTGAATTTCTCTGAATTTCTCAAATCCTCTTATTGTGAGGGAATTTGACCCAAATTCATGTATGTGGGCATATGGCATGAATATATTTGACTTGCAATAATGGAAAAAGCAGGACATGACAAGGATATATCATAAATGGAAAAACCTGGTAAGTATACATTGACATTTTGCTTTTGTTATCCTAGTGCTTTATTTGTGGTTTCTACAATGAAGTGACATTAGCATTTGGTTTTGTCTAAAAATGACTGTGATGCTTTTTATCTTAGAACAAGGACAGACAACTGTGGAAACTGGGTAGCCTGACACTTGGGCTGATCACCTTTTACAACCTTAATTATGCACTAGGAGAACCCCTAATATTTAATGCCCTGGTGACATTCAACTTGAGAAAAGGAAACAAATGCATACATAGAACTTTGCTTTCTTTTCCAACCCCCATAAAGGACTTTCCTACATTGATCCTACATTCCATTAGCCAGAAAATATAGTTCTAGTACTTCTCTTAAATTTTTAGCAGCTTTGTGCAAACCATTGCAAAACAGAAGAATATCATCCACAAACAAAAGATGAGACAAAAATAATTTGGTTCCCACCTTTATACCTCTAAAAGCCCCCAATTTTTTGGCCTCTAAAAGTGCTTTGTTAGGCCCTTCTGCTACCTCAATTGAATGAAAATCTTCTTGAGCCACCCCTACAACCTTATGAATATACCATCCAGTGAACTATTTAAACTATTCTTGGAGAATGGACCTAGATGGCACAGCCTTTATCCATTTAGCAATTAATTTTGAACTAATTTTATAGATACATTTACACAATGAAATTGGCTTGAATTCTTCAGAACTAATAGGATTATCAAACTTCGGGACGAGGGCTATAGAAGTGGACATGAAAGCTGTGAGCATATTACTAGAAACCCCGGATTCCTTGAGAACCCTTAAGAGATTTTCCTACCAACACCTCAAAAAATCTTAGAAAAACTCTATTGGCCATCCATCTAGGCTGGGGTTTTTGTCTTTTTTAAAGAATGCAAAATATCTTGAAGCTCATCTTTTGTTACCTTCTCCAACAAAGTTACAATGTCCTCCTCAGAGACAAAGCTAGGGAACAGAGTTGCCATTTTACAACTTATGCTATTGTAGCTTTATTATGTTCCTTATAGAGACCATTGAAATGGGAAACCCCAACCCTGGACAGGTCCTCAAAAGTGATTCATTCTTGAGAGTAGAGAAGGACTTTTAATATCCGAATTTGGCAAGAAGAAGAGTAAAATGACCAAGAAACAATTGCAGGAGGCTGTGCCAAATTGGTGGAGGTTTCAGACTTGTAGGGATAGTTGTACACGGTTGGTCGTACAACAAGCCTTAGGCCATTTTCTGTAGGCCATACAGGGCAGCAGCAGGTGCACGGGTTCTTTTTGGGGCAGATTTGCAGCAAGAATATTTTCTCAAGGGGACAAACTAAAGTCACCTGTATATACCCAAACTCCAACAATGTACCTGGATTTCACAATGAAGCCAGGAGTTGTTCTTCACCAATTTTTCCCGTAAAATTGATCCAACATATTAATAATATCCTTTTCTGAATCCTGTTACTTCTTGCTAAATTCTAGATTTTGCACTCTACCACAATTTCAAGCTCAATGTATTTCAGTTCTTACAAAATCAAAAGCAAACCTTGGCAACTTATGTGGGTCACTGCCTGCAACAATGGTCCACCATAAGCAAAAGTTCAAATAGCATTCTTAAGAATCAATAATATATGAAAAAAAGGATTTTGTAATGTAACAATCCTTAACTCTAGTAGACAGTTATCCCATAAAATGTTATGAAAGAACCTTGGAGTTAATTTCCAAAATCATTCTACTAAATTAAAAAGTAGAATGAAACAATTTTCTATTAGAATAACTTAAAAGTTG
Source organism: Pseudotsuga menziesii (assembly GCA_001517045.1). Classification (NCBI taxonomy): domain Eukaryota; kingdom Viridiplantae; phylum Streptophyta; class Pinopsida; order Pinales; family Pinaceae; genus Pseudotsuga; species Pseudotsuga menziesii. Next base: position 329,270 of record LPNX010541534.1, read on the forward strand.
ATGACAATGCGGAATATTTTGTACCGGTTTAAAATGTAATGAATGAATTCAACAAGAAACAAACTGAGGATCAAAGACAAAACAATATATGGAAACAACTATGTGAGTGTACTTCTAAAGCATATATCTGGTGCTCTTGAGGCCATGTCAACAACAGTGATTTTGGTATCATAGTTTGAATCAATATGCTCTCTAGAGTCTATTCAGCATCACTAAGCCACACAGGATCAGAACTCCAGCCGACAGCTCTTTCGAATCCATTTTTGGAACGTTGATAGTCTTCAATAGCCTGAATTATCTCATGTTTATTGTTCATAACAAAGGGACCATATTCAACCACTGGTTCATTCAGTGGCTGGCCCCCAATTAGGACAAATCTGCAGGGAATGTTTGACTTGTTCCAGATACTCAATCCATTGCCAGATCCCAACTGAACAGTGTGGTGAGCACCAATAACTGATGACGCAAGATTTCCAAAAATTGCCTCGCCTTCTAAAACATAGACAAATGTATTCCAACCCTCTGGAACAATTTGGTGAAGAACAGCTCCTGGCTTCATTGTGAAATCCAGGTACATTGTTGGAGTTCAGGTATATACAGGTGACTTGATACATAGTTGTGCGCCCCTTATTGGAAATCAGGCATGTTGGTTTTGTGTGGCCATGGATCGACATGGATCTCATCCATTGGATCATCTCCAAGTGTCATCGCTCAAGTGCTAGCCTCTAGTCAAAGTTTGGTCAAAGTGCTGAGTTTATGGATTATAGGAATGGTGTTTGAGCGATCTTGGCCCACATTGAAACTAATAGGTCCAATTACAAACTATATTGGTTCTTGGCATGGTCTAGGCCTTGGTTATAATCCTAGTGTTAGTCAAACAGATATTGCAAAGGCAGCACTAAGTAGCATATTTTGGTAGTTAGAGTGAGTTTTGAGTCTCTTTGATTTCAGTAGTAGCGAATCTTATTTCCTGTAGTTATGTCTCTTTGATTTCAGTAGTAGCGAATCTTATTTCCTGTAGTCATTTCATTCTCTTCTAGTAATGAATCAATATTCTAATGTTGAAATTATTTAGACAATCATTGCTTCTTGACAATCTTGTTTAATTTCTTTCCATGTATGAATGGTTTGACCTCCAAGTCCCATGAGCCATCTCAATGTTGTTGCTTGCATTCTTCAATGTGGCAAGAAGTAATAGGGCTGTTCAAAACCAAACAGATCTACTAGGACAAGTTTCCAGTCATATTTAGTGCTCTTCCTGCCCATATTTACTGTTGAAAACATCCTTGTTTTGCTGCCAATCTGCTACCAGTTTATAGGCCTCCAAAAATCTAATAAGTCATGTTGTAGATGGGTATTTGTAGGCTTTGATTCTTCCATAAATCCAAGGAATAGAAAACTTATAGACATGTCTGAAAAGGCATCATTAGTCTACTCTGTCACTGCTATTTTGTCCAAAATTTTATGGAGAAAAATATCCCTGTGTCTTTATTCTCATGTGCCTTTTCTGTTATTGCCTTAGTCTATTAGCACTTGATGAAAATATCCCTAAGCCTTGTAATGATGATATAGCCCTATGATAATGATAACAATTGGCATTTAGTTCTTTTATGTTGATATAGTCCTGTGATAATGATAAAAAATAGTGTGGGATTATGGGTGATAGAATTATTTTTTCCTGTTATGGTATGGTCTTTAGTGATGGAATATTGTTTTTGTTACTCAAGGTTTCAGAGTTCCAACTTGGGGCATTGAGTGAACTTAGTGAAGAGTTTGGTTTTGAGTCCCTAGTGCTCCAGTGTGAGCAGATGAAGGATGCACTCAAGGACACGGCTCTAAGGAAGGATCATAAATTGGAATTACTCCATTCCAGTCCTGTACCCTTTTTGCAGAACTGTCTAACTTTCTCATCTGACTTGCCAATTGATGTGCAAAAGCTGAAAATTTTGCTTGAAACTGGAAAATACAGTGATGTTGATGTTTACATCGAGGGGAATGCTCTCGTTGTCCAAGCACACAAACTTGTTTTGAGTGTCTGGAGTGCTCCTTTTGCCAAGGTTATATTTTCAACTTGCTTTCCCTTAGCTCCTATTTTCATTTTCCATTAGTATATTATAAATATGATATTTTCTCGATTGCAGTCCTTTACCAAAGTTATGGAACCTACGGGTTTTCATTTAAATCTATCATCGTTTTTGAATGATATATATGTGTGCAAATAATTTATTTTCATATACAGTTTGGATATTAAACTATATACATGTATTGTACCTGTGATAGTTGTTAGACTAAAATTTCCATTTTATTTAGAGGTTATTAAATGGGACTGAGAAAGTAAGTTGTATTACTTGGCAGATGTTTACAAATGGGATGAGTGAAAGCAATGCCTCAGAAGTTTGCTTGAGGGATGATTCCCCTGAAGCATTTTTAGCTATGGTGCACTTCATGTACAGTGGGAAGTTGGATATGGATGAAAGATAGTACTGGGGTTCCTTGTTGCTTCCCCTTATTCTACTAGCAGATTAGTTTGGAATTCACCTTCTTCAACAAGAATGTTGTGAATGCTTATTTGAGTGCATCTCAAAAGTGTTATAATTTTACAACCTCTAAATTATTTTTCATGTCATAGGAGGGGTAGTTTAATTGCATAAAAGTAGGAGCGCTATGATTGTTGCTTTTGAATATTGCATCATAAAAACTCTTGCTTGGACTTTGAGGTAGTGAAAAGGTTGCAACTTGCAAGCATTGACGAAATCTTTTATAGCCAAAACTTGCCATAGAGGATGAGGATTTTACAAGGCATACCTACCTTGAGTTTCCAAGGGTTACTTGGTGGTTGGGAAACATGAACATAAAAAAAAAAGAGTTTTCCTGCTTAGGTAGTTACAATTTGGACTTAGTAATTAACATAAGTTGCTCTATACATATGTGCAAGGTTGGTGTGTTACTTACTGGAAGTAGCTTCTTCATCAGCCATTGTTTGCATAACACAAAACTGAGATAAGAGATTGTGGGCACATTTGATAACCATTCAGATGAGCTGTTGCAATTTCATTTTGGATTTGAAACTAACCTTTCAAGTTTTTTTCTTTGCAGGATTCAGTATGTCCAATCCTGCAGGTGTTCACCTCAATGCCTTCATGCGAGCCGCTTGAAGAATTATGCACATAAAATTTTTCTAAACATTTTGACTACTGTACTTCTGCCAATGCAGAATTCAAAATGTTAGAGAGGGCCTCATTTATGAAAATACTTGAGGTAGGTTTTTGTTTCCAACTTATGGAAATTCCCTAGAGTGTTCTCCTATTGCAGGATAGTATTTCTGACAATTACTCTTTGCATGCTCAATATCCACCCTGATTTTGTAGCAGGAATCCATGAATACAGCAAGGTGACTTCTCTTCCTTTGACAGTCTAGAATGTGGAGACATGGATAAATGTAGTAAACATTTGGAGTTGTGACTATTATGGCTTTTGCAGCACCCTGATTTGGCAGTGACCTCTGAGGAGAGGGTTCTGGATCCTATTCTAACTTGGGGAACACAAGGAGATGGCCTTCATGATTGGGAAGGAGAAAATCAGAAGCTAGAGGAATGCAGTCTTGACACACTCTTTGCAGAAAGGCTAGAACCAATGAATGAATTGCTTTCTCTTGTTCGTTTTCCTCTAATGCCACTTTCTTTACTTCAAAAGGTATAACATACAAGCTATCAATGTTCATAAAAAATTAATTTCAAACAGTTTTTTCTTTAGTAATCTTGATATAGACATTGTGTGATTTTATCGAATTATTAGCATGCACTAGCACTTGACACTTTTCAATTGTGCTACAGCTAGAGCAGAGCAACCTAAGAAAACAAATTCGAGTCTTTTATGAGCCGGTTAGTGTGAACACATTATTGATGTAACTTGTGTTTTGATGTAAATATTGCTTCATGAAATGAAAAATAGAAGTGATGGGCAGTTTGCCATGTAAATAGATAATAGAGGTGCTTCAGGACCTGGTGACAGATTCAAGCAATGCAACAAAGGAACAGAAGTAAGTCATTATATTAAAATTTATGTTATTTTCTGAACCTGTATTTCAATACAAGATTCAAGTGACCAGTTCTTATTTTATGTCATTGCTTTTTGGGATTACTGGCCTTTTATTTTTCTAATTAATAATACTTAATCTCAAAATATATGGCTACAGGAACCTTTCAAAATCATTTGACATAAATAATCAAGAACAACTAAGTAATTGTATCAGGTTTCAACCAAGACCGTCGAGCTTTAAGCAACTCTTGTACATATGTAATGGTGATCATAATGGAGTAATTCATTATGTTGGCACTTCATATGGAAAACACCCATGGATGAACCCTGTGCTGGCAAAGGTATTATGTGGAAGTCTCTCAGATATGTTTATTCATGCTATAAGGTTGACGTGTATGAGACAGTTTAATTGATCCGACGATAGCAACATGAAATTTTTACACTGTTATATGATAGTATTGTTTATTATAGAGTTGTGTGAAAGATGGGTGTTCATTTTTTACAGGATGTGGAATATAGAGAAAACATGATTCATACAGGTTTGCTTGACATTCAGATTGCAATGCATGTTAGAGCAGAGAGGCCACCTTGGTATCTTTCAGTGGTTGGAGGAGCACTCTATGTAAGCCTTTGAATCAGTTCAAGTTTTGTAAAACCTTGAGGGACTAGTATGTCCTGTTATTGCCTTTGTTTATCATTTACCCGATATTGAGCTCTAACATGCTCATTTTATATCAGAAAGCATCGGCGATGAGTGCCGCAATCGTTTTTGAATATATTGGGTATCTTGAGAAAGGACAAATCCCTCCCAAGGTAGGTTGTGTAAAGCTTGTACCTTTATGGAAGGAAATTATTACATTTATAGTGTACCTTTATGGAGGGAAATTTGTCAGAGACGTGTCTTATGTGACATTGTGGCCCTTTTAATCTTTTAAATTTGTATTAATGTATGTTTTTGAAATGCAGAATATCTCTTTGGTAAACTCTATAGTGTCTCTCAACATTGAAGGGACAAAAAATATGGTATTCATTCCTTTAAAAGTTGACAGTCAGCTCTATCTGTTTTGCTAATTAGTTTATTATTTCAAAGTGGAATAACAGATATTATTTCACAGTGGAATAACATAAGCTCTTTGTATATGGAATTTCATCTTTATTTGTAGATTGAAATGGTAAAGGAAGGACCAGGCAGCTGTAGACTAAGGCTTAACCAATCAGAAGTTGAAGCTGATATACACACACTACGTGATGGAGGGATACTAATGCAGGTGCCTCTCTCTATTTCCTTATGTTTTACATTCATACCCTTTGCATTGTATGTTACAAAATAACCTCGGGATATTTGTCCTAACGTGGAGTTTTTTATTTTTCCCATTTAATTTTGTTGAATTGAATGGGAAAAAGAAAATTGAGCCTTCAAAACATTTGAAATGCATAGCAACTGGCCTTATGCAGATATGATAGTTGATATGATAATTTCTCTCAAGTGAAAGGTTTGATTTTTTGTTCTTGTTCTCTGATAGTTATTTGAACATTGATTTGCTGATATCATTTGACTTCCCTTCTTGCTATGGTGAAATTTCATGGTGCATTACAGTGGCTTCATTTTGAAATTATTTCAGTCTTCTTTTGTAATGTTTCTTTTCTAATCAGTCTTAGCCAAGGTCAAGGATATTCTAGACTTTATCATAGTAGGTAAATATTTGTGTGTTTGAGGGTGGTTTGAGGCATACATGAACACCTTCAAATACTTGTAATATGGAATAAAATATAATTAAATTAACGGAGTAATAGAAATAGTGAAATGTAGTGATAAGGAATGGAGGTGATAATTCTTGTAGTAATTAGCTATACAGTTCTTTGTGGCAAGAAAATTTGTAATGAATAGGATGTTTTGCTTCTAAATAATTGAAAGTGATTATGAATTTCAGAACATGCAAACACCCATGTCTACAAGAAAGTCCAGAATGATAAGAAAATACACAATTGGAGAAATGGTAGATAGGGGCAAGTCGGAAGTTCGCGATCATCAAGGTTTGCTATGATGAAACATGGTTTTATTAAAATTTCCTTGTTTTCCTACCAACTTGTTAACATTTGGATCATGGGTTGCAATGTTATATTTGCAAATGGCACTGTTGTAGGCTTCTGTGAAATGTTGGATGATTATCTTGAGAGAGCAGAAATTCCTGGAGAAGATGAAGGTGAAGAGGAGGGTGCGTGGCTTCCTCTTTCTGCAATAAAACTTCTTGCAAATGAAATCATGTATGCATATTCAAGGAATACTTCACATTTGGCCCCAGTCAACACTATTGTAAGACTGTTAAGTTTACTTGATTGTCATATACGGTGTGGGCATGACATGAAAGTGGATGAAGAAGATGATGTGAGTCTAGATAATAATATGTTCAATTGAATTTTATTTTCAAATTAATAGCATGGCTCACAGTGTGTGTGTGTGTGGTGGGGGGTCCTCTTAAAAAATTTATTTAAGTTCTTCAAGAAATTCCTTATGTCCTATAAATGTTATTTTCTTCATTTTAGGCATTGTTAGCTAAACACATTGTTTGACATCTATTACACAAACTAGATTACCAAGGAGCTCAGGCATGGTAGTACTGGGTGATAGAAATCATCCTTCTAGGTAATCTTTAGGCTTTAGGGTGACTGGAAGCAAAACTGCAAGGTTTCAGGTGACAGGGTAGGCTATTCTTTAGGCTGTTCCACAAAGTCTGAGGTACATACTCTGTTGAATAAAGAAGTGAATTAAATTTTAGGCTTGGATTGTTGAGAATCCATTTTTTTAAGAACGCCACTGTAACACTATTTCATGTGGATGGTCCCACAACTAATATAAGACTTACACTTGTCTAAGCTTGTTTGATTTTTCTAAATGCAACTTACAGAGGATTGATCGCAATCCATTAATCTTATGGTCAAAGAAAAATACTAAATAGTAAGGTTTTGTTGTAGAATAAGTAAGGAACTCAAAATTTATACTAACATACTATCATGCAAGCTAATAGTGAACACCCTATGGCAAAGGCCGTAGTGGATTATACCCGAAAACTGAGAGGCAAATATGAGTCATTTACTCATAGTCTTCATGGTCCATGCATGTCCACTCAAAGTGAATCATCATAAATGAGGAGGATTATTATTTTCTTCTCTTGTTCTCCTTGTTTCCATCAGTATCATGTGCTAGGTATTTCAACAAGGGGTGGCTAGTCTCTTGAGAAGGTCTCATATCCCATAGATCAAGGAGAGGAGTGCATATCTTTGTGTGGGCGGGGGGGCATAAAGTTCATTTTATTGAACACAGAGGAGAAATACCATAGAGGGAGTAGCCTTAGTTCATTGTTAAGGAACCCTACACACTTATGAATAATTATTTTGCATGGTGAGGGAAAAGAATGAATGTCGAGTATCATGTCAATATACTAGGTAGAAATCTAAAGGGGTATAAAAAATGTAAATGAAGAAATTGATACATGCAATATACAGTGAAAATAAGGTTTTTTAAAAATTCGGAAGGCATATTGGGAGGGGGTTAAAAAAATTGATTTTTGGAGGTATTTCCAATATTTTTTGAAAATAGGGGTATTGTTTCATATGCCATGAATGAATTTTCTATGGAATGGTTTCACTAAGTGAAGACCTAGTGCAAAATCCCTACCTGGGAAAGAATTACCCAATCCATGTCACTCCTCCACCCTTTATAAAATATCAACATCCTCAACATATAAAGAATCAAAAAATGATGTCCTTGAAGAGTGTCTTCTACATATTTGAGAAAGATAAAACCTCCATAAACTACTAAGTCCCCAAAATACGTAAATCTAAGGAAGGTTCAATACAAACTTGGGAACAATCATTAAATTCCAAATCCATAATGATTGGTAATATCTCCAAGCTAAGGTTCTCCAGAGAAAATGACATATCTTCCAAGAAGTGACCAAGGTAGACTTCCTTCAAATGACCAGTTTGGTGACACCTATGTCACCTAAAGGAAATGTGCTAATAGTCTAGTTTCTGAATGTGATTCCTATCACCCCACTATATCTCAACCTCTATGGGAAATCCATTGATGCATATCTAATTCCATCAAAACCCAAGCTATTATCTTTCCTTCCTTCTTGCGAGTGTCCTTGTCAAAGAATAAAAAATTTCCCACCGCATTCACCATAGAAATGATAGAATTCCTTGACCACAACTCAATAGGTAATCAGGGAGTAGCATCCAATAATGCCTCATCTAGAAAGCCTCTTTACAAGGATTAAGCCCCGAAGACCACTATTTAAGCATTAAATGACCTTTCCCCTTTACCCATGGGTGAGAAAGTATTTTTTGGATATCCTCTTTTGTTAGAAATTGAATGTAGAATAATTTATTCATTAGGATGTGTATTTTGGCACAGGTACCAAGAAACAGCTTCTAGTTAATGACAATCTAGGTTAGAATATCCAGATGATTCAACGTGAGTTAAACAAATATTCCCACTATGATGGACATGTAAATTTTGGTAACTTTCTTTGTTAGGTTTATGACCTTGATGACACTAAATATCAATGTAAATATATAGTTATTTAATATTTTTAATTAAATTTATGTACAATTATGAGCATCCTTTTTGTGAATTGACAGAACTCTCATTTAATATCAATAGTTGAAATTTTACTCATCCCTAATGTGACAAGTGTCCAAATGGGGAACACGTAGTTACTATCCAAGAAAAGTCTTAGGCAAATGAAAAGCATGGATAAGGGGAAAAACCCCCAAACCTTTAAGAAAAGAGGGATTCTAAGCTTTGTGTTAAGTGTGAGCTTCCAGGATCTATGTTATGTGTGAGCTTCGAGGCTCTGTGATAAATGTGAGCTTCAATGATTTGGGAAGATTGAGAGCTATCTAACTCTATGGAATTAGAGCTACCAATCTCTGAGAGCTTTCACGATTTGGGCAGTAACTTTTCCTAGTTATTTTGGTGGAATTTGAAGAGAAAGGTTAACTTGATTGATTTGAGTTCTAGGTAAGGGGGTGGATACTTGCAGGTCATTATTGACATCAAGTGTCACATGCCCCAACTTGCAAAACAATTTTATGTTTTTGAGGAACATTATGTTATATTTTATGTTAAAGTTTGTAATTAATGACCAAGTGAGGTTAAGGATAATTTAATGTATTGCAGAATGTTTTATTAATAAATAAATTAAAGATGAGACAACATATTAGGGAAGCTGTTAAATGAGTGTTTACTGGTCACTTAGTGGAGGGGGCTGGGTTGAGAGCATATTGACATGTGGCAGCATCCTCAAACTACTTCTAGTTGTTGCAGCTAGAAACTTCCCTATTTTTGTGGTCATGATTCCCCAAGAAAGTGGAACATGAGTAGGTGGATCATTAAGTAAAAACTGACCCAAAATACCTAGGCATGCTAATACAAACTTCCCTTTGAAGACAACTGAGGCTGCTCATTCTGTATTTGTGATCATTCTGAGTGAATGAAGTGCACATGTGAATTTGATGGAGGGGATAAGTGCTAAAGACCTAAACTAGTGTATCTATTCTAAGATGAGTTCATATTGTTGTAAGCAGAACTGAGTTACTGCTGAACACTCACTAGATTTGCAGAGGATTTCAAGACTACATCTCTCACCTAGTACTTCTACCAGGAGGACCAGGAGACAAGCTCGGGGGTCCTGAGAATTGCAGTCCAGCTCTTCTCCAGGAGTTGGTTGGGAGGAAAAGCTTCCTTAAGGTGTTGTCACCTCATGTACACTTCCAGGTTTTGCTTAGTTCAGTTATTTAAATTATTCACTGTATCTGGAAAGTTTAAGAGTTTTTCATTAATATAATATATTTTTGTTTTATTCCTGTTAGGGATAAATAGGAGAATTATATATGCTGTGAAAATTAGTAACTAGCTATATTAGGGTAAATTCGTAAAGAAATTTCTGAGTTAATTGATAGATAGATAAATGACCTAAACTGTATTTTTCCCCACCTTTTGCGAGGCAGTACTCTAGTACAGTAGATTTATTTATTTTCAAATAAGTAGGTTCAATAAAATATGAATGCAGATGCAAATGGTTACTTTCTACAAAACTTTGTGTAAATTATTTATAGATCTTCAGTTGTATTTGTGTTATTTACTTAAAGTATGTAAATAAACTAAATAAAGATAGAAGAACAAGCCTAAGTAATACACACTAGTATATGTAATATTTTATACAGTAAAACTAGCAAAGTTACATATTATAAACCTAGTATGTAATTCTAAATAGATAATATAGGAAGAGTAAATTATCTATACTAGGTTTAACTTAGTAAAATAATAAATTAGGATAAATAATTACCGAGTTAGCTTACTTATGTGAAAATGTAAACTAGGGTTACTAAAACAACATTACTAGCTCTGTAACTTTAAAGAAGATTTAAGGTTTATAAAAGAATTTTTCTTTTATAACCAAATAAAATCATAAATTATAATTATCAAAAATCTAGAAGTAAAATCCAAAAACTACAGAAGATAGGTAATTTTGTTCACTAATATCATTTCTCTGTTCTATCTTCTGAATTCATATCTGCATTAATAATAATTCTCTTATCAAAGAATTTCATTGCCAATTGCCCTCAAATCATAATTCATCTGAAAGAAAACAAATTTAACTAATAATCCACTTAACCTAATTCCTCAAAGGTATTTAATAATAAACACAACTAGAATATAAAAAAATACAAATATTAACCAAACAGAGATACTATTAATTCACCTTTAAGCCGTAATATTTCTTATAAATATTAAAAACGAAACTGAACAAACTAACCAAATAAAATCATAAATTATAATTATAAAAAATCTAGCAATAAAATCCAAAAAGTATAGAAGATAGGTAATTTTGTTCACTAATATCATTTCTTTGTTCTATCTTCTGAATTCATATCTGCATTAATAATAATTCTTTTATCAAAGAATTTCATTGCCAATTTTCCTCAAATCATAATTCATCTTGAAGAAAAATTTTTTAACTAATAATCCACTTAACCTAATTCCTCAAAGGTATTTAATAATAAACACAACTAGAATAAAAAAACATATATAGAAATATTAACCAAACATAGATACTATTAATTTAGCTTTAAGCCGTAATATTTCTTATAAATATTAAAAATGAAACTGAACAAACTAAGTCTCGACTCACAGCCTTTACATTATCATTCAAAGCTTAAAATATTGCATAAAAGTATCTATACATAAACAAAGTTCAAAAAAAAAACCCATTTGTTTCGGCTACAAAACCCCTTTTCCAAAAACGAGAAATGTTGTAAGAATAGCCATTAAGTTTTTCATTAAAAATCCTAAACAAATCCGCAGCTAATGACTCAATGGACCAACACTAAGAGTCATGGCTTAAAGCAAGTTCCAAACAATATTTTTTTAAGTTAATCATGTCCGAAAAGGCTCAGAAAAACTAATTCTTTAAGTCTCGGCTGAGAGAGCCTGATTCGTCCATTACAAAACAACCACTAGGGATTTTTAAATAAAAATAAAAACAAAAGAGAAAATAGTGTATCTAAAAGCCACGGCTAAACCAAAACCATCTTTCATGCCAACGAACTCTCCTAAAAACACCATACAACCCTTGCAGGAGTACCTCAGGTGAAACCGAGGCTTACCGGTTTGAATGCCTTCACAAAAGATCTGTTGATGGAGTTTAATAGAAATTTGAGCCACCATTGGGGAGCTACACAAAATTAAAAGAAAATGAATGTTAATACATAATCCCACAAATTAAAAATTTATACTTATGCAAAATAGTAAAACCAATTTTAGTTTTTACCAAAGGAACAGTGCAGCTGTTGGAAGTTGCAGTCTCACCCTAGCCCTTTTCATGAGTTTCACGAGCTGAAATGGATCCCTACTGACATGAAAATGTAGTGTATAGTATTCAGAGGTGAAGTCTCAGGCCACAACGAGGTAAATACCAAACCGTCGTTGAGGAAACGAACAGCAAACAAGAACTTAACACATTTTACTCAATGACTCCCTTCACACTGGTAATGGTCAAAATCTCATAGAGTACCAAAACTCACTCAAAAAAACAACGACAAAGACAGCCCAACCTTCAACACACTTCTTTGATAGTCAAAACCACCTCACGATAGTGTTAACACCCAAAAATGGTTAACTACCTCATCTACCCCATTACATGGCTCATTTGTCCACTTTCCTACCATATCTCCATCAAAAACCCGTAAAACCATCTAAAAGGTCACCAAGAAAGCATAAAATGCCTCCAAAAGGCTATAAAATCCTTTTTTCCTCCAAAAATATCCAAAAAGGAATAAAAAAATATAAAATAATGAGGAAAAAAGAAGAAACCCTAATAGCTGAAACCCTAAAATAGCTAAAAGCCTAAAAAGCTGACCTAAACATGATTTTATAAATAAGTGATGGAGACCCATTATTCCATATCCATTATCATAAGCATCCTGCCTCTGCCGAAATTATTCTCGAAACCCTAGCTTATCAACAAGCTACTTTCACCATTGAGAACTCTTTTTGACCCATTTCCACCACCGGAGAAGGAAAAGAAGCATCTCATAGCTCGAAGCCACCGACATCGGACCAGCGCAATGGACTCCATCAACCTCCTCATTGGAGGTAACATCAATAAAAACCATTATCCATTTCTTTACCGTTTCCGCTTTATATTATTTATTTTTCACTGTATTGTTTCATGTTATTTGCTTTTTACTGTTTTAGCTTCAAGAACGTAGTTAGATTGGTTTTTTACTTCATTTTATCATTATTTAATTCATATATCATTGAACTGCTACTAAGGAATCCAGTTTCCTTAGTAGGTGCTCATCAGCACAAGCTAGGGTGAAAACCCTAGCTACAGTTTTGGCGACTCCGCTGTCTTTTTTAATTTTATTTTTCCGTACTGTACTTTCGGCTGTCGTTTTCGGCCACCGGAAACCGCACTTTTTTTTCCACAGTCGCGGCCCAACCGCGCATTTCAGGCCCTAACCTACGACCAGCCCGCCGCTGTCAGCCATTTTCCCGCGTCCTGGACGCGTTTTTTAACTTTCCCAGTTGCGCCCCGACCGCGTTTTTTCAGCCCACAGTCGCGATCCGACCGCGCCTGTTCATTACACAGTCGCGCTCCGACCGTCGCTATCAGCCAGAACCCCGCGACCTAGACCGCGCCTGTTTCCTTTAAACCCGCGATATGCGCGCGACTGTTGCTTTCAAACCCGCGGTCCGACCGCGCGAGTCCGCCCCATACCCGCAGTCCGCGAACTGTTTTTTGCCCTTGTAACCGCGCCGAAACCCAGCCACTTTGCCTCCATTTTTCCTGCACTTGCACAGCCACCTGTCCCACTTGCATCCCTACAGCCATTTCTGTCCCTTGTTTACAGAATTGTTTAGAAAATTTTTAGCATTATTTATTTCAAAAAAAAAAAAAAAAATTTCGCATGGTAAAAGTTTTCAAAGTTTTTCATACAGTATTATTGTTATTGAGTAACTATTTTGGATTCACAACCTCACATGCACACAATATATCCCCTAATTCAAGTGAGACCTAAAATCTACTTAACTCAACCAAGACTATAACCTCATTTGAGGAACACAAAAGAATCTTGTAGTTAGGTAGGATCGGGGGGATAGGCTTCCAATAACACCCCTCGGTTATTTACACATGAGACATAGTTGTTGTCCATTAGGGAACCAAAATCCCTTAGTATTTTTTGACACGGTCACCACCGGTTTATCAGAGGGCCTCTCCCTTAGGAGGGTTGAAGTCGTGAGATTGGTTCCGGAAGACTGAGTGGAATACTGAAATCCATTCAGTAACTGAAGGGCTACCTTTCGCAGTTCTCGGAATATCTCTGTATAGGGAATATTGCGGTTAAAGGACCAAGCGGCAGATTTACCTTTCTAGACGTGTCATGAACGGGGTATCTTAGTTGCCATACTTCTAGGTTTGCGTACCCGGTGTCCCTCCCGGTAGGGGAATACTTTAGCCATTTGACTTTCCTATTTATATTGTCTGAGTTGGATTTCATCACCTTGCAGAGGATATACTTAGTTGAGTCATAATACCATTAGTTAGGTGTTTGCATGCTCCCTTACCTCCTATGGGTCTAGTGCGTACACCGATTTTTCTTTTTTAGGAAACCGACTGCTTCTTGGTATTCTGACCACTTTGTTGACACTCTGCCTATTGTAGCACGCAATTACACTAGGTGTTTTGAGTTGCTTTTTGGCCTGAGTGCCTTATTTTTCGAGCTCTCCTTCTTTCGACACCACAACCCACATATTTCAAAACCACTTGTCACCATTGACTCTCCGAGAAATTCTCGTCGCCTCAGAGGTGAGCCCCCACAGCACGGTTCACTTGACACCACCCGTCATCACCGTAGATCTCGATCCTTGTCACTTGACTCCACTCGTCAGCGACATAGGACCCCGTCACCAGATTCCGAGAACACTCTTTACACTGCCCCCACTAGCCCCATGGCTGGCGTGAATCCCAATCCCTTCATTATAGGGACCACCGGTGGTACACCCACCACTATACCAGTTACTACACCTATCATGGGTATGCCCTCCACAGGAGGCCCGTCTACCATTCCCCTCACCGTACCTATTCCTACGGCAGGAATACCCATACCTACTCCATTAGTAACTCCTACCACTGTAGTTCCCCCACTTGGGGGTAACATCCCTTACATCACCCCTCCACCTGGGGGCATGGGCCCCAACGTGGTCCAACCCACTACCGTATCACACCCTCCATCCAGTTTTCCCTATATGGCTAGCCTCAACCTACCTGACCTAGCCAGGTTAACCAACGATCCCATCCAGCACAACCCTGTGTGGCCCCACATGCCTACCAAACTCCCCTCTGACATCCCTAAGTTTGAGGGTAAGGCAGGTGAGGACCCACAGAACCATATCATGTCTTTCCATCTATGGTGTTCTTCCAATTCCATAGTAGACGACTCCATTCGCCTCCGTTTATTACAACGCACTTTCACTGGCTTAGCTGCCAAATGGTATATCGAGCAACCCCACGGAACCCACACCACCTTTACGTCCCTGGCCTCGACCTTCCTCCAGTTCTTCCAGTTACCTGTTCGCTATGACGCAGGCGTCGAGATCCTTCTATCATGCAGACAGAACACGGCTACCCACATCACCGACCACATCCATGAATGGCGGCGACGCCGTAGCCTATGCAAAATCAAGCTAGATGACCGGATCTTCCTAGATTGGTTCCTCAAGTCCCTCCTTCCGCTCATTGCTAAGGATGTGGAAGCCGAAAGACCCCAGTCGGAGGAAGAGGCTATCCTTAAGGCCCAGCAGTTTGATCTCATTTACGCCCAGTCGGGTTATCTTTACACCATCATACCGAACGCCCCTCGAGGCGATCCCCCACATCACGATGCGCCGGGGGCATCCCACGCTGCCGATGGCATCATTGGTCGCCTCTCTTCGCAGCCTCATCCCTTTTCCATAACCCGTCCTACTCCTGGACCTGAACTTTCGCGGGTTACATCACAGTCCGGAGCAACCAACTCGTATGCTCACATGCCCCATCAACACCATACCCATGGACCCTCATGTCCACCTCAGTGTTTCGGAAACATGACTTCCGTTTACCCCCCCCCGGTCGCACCTCAGCGATACTACCACCAGCAGGCCGCACCAGCTCTTGCGCCGCCACAATCCCAACCTCATTATTATCAGCCACAGCCAGCCCCTACGGCAAACCCACAACCCGCTCCACAGCACTATCAACAACCCCCTCAAGCAGCCGTGCCAGTGCAGCCTCCACCTCCATATTATCCACCGCAGCCCGCTCCCGTACCTGCGCAAACTCAGACTCCACCTACTACCCAAGGGCAGGTTTACGCCCAAGAAAACCCGCCGCAAAACCAGAATAACCAACGCAACCAGGGCCAACAAAACCGTGGCAGGGGCCGAAATCGTGGGAACAACCAGCAGACCGAGCAAGCTGGTCAACACCCTAATCCCCCTGCTAATAATAACGCGACCCCTACCAACCAAAACCTCGATCGCCTGCCCAAGCAGGCTAAAAACCCCAACCTGCGAACCAACTTCCCTTGTTCTGTTTGCGGGGTCTATGGACACTACACACATTTTTGTCCGCATATGGAGCGCGTTCAA
>LPNX010541534.1:353757-366631 GCA_001517045.1 Pseudotsuga menziesii
CTTCAAGTTCCCTAACCCATGAAGCAGTCCCCCCTGCGCCTCTTGGTGCTATGATCGATCATCTCGGCAGCACCCCCAATCAGGTCGCCTTTGTTCAGAGTATTCTGCAATCTCCTACCATTTTACCACAGCTTGAGTCTTCCTCAGTCCATTCACCCTCAGATGCTATACCGATATGATCCCTTTACCCCCAGTCAGGTTCATATGCTGCCCGATCATCCCCACCATCATACTCTGAACAAAGGAAGTTTGAGTCCACCTACTCTACTTGCCCATTTATTCCCCCCAGTTTGTCACCCCTGCCACCAGTACTATCACATTTCGGCTTTGCACCTCTCGCTCCTGTCAAGGAAACATCATTGCCTTGATAGTTGCAGGTCTCCCTCTGTCGACGACAGCCCCTCTATTCCAGAGGATAGACCCAGAGGTCCCTGCGTCTTGGACCCATCACCATCTGTGGTGAGTGCCTACGGACCATTTTGAGAGGAGTCATCATTTCCTCTCCGAATGGTTGTTTCTCACATGCTCGACTTCAGTACCTTATTCGCATCGTTGAGAATCGCACAGGATATATATCCTTTCCATTCTGTGTCGAAGACCCCGGATTTCCCCGCGACTCTAGCACATTGGTGAGTCACTTCGGAACGCCCAATTATATGTTCCCATGGATATCCGGGCTGTGTTGGCGATTGTATTTGGAAGCCATCCAGTTCCATGCTTCCTCGAGTACCCAGTTCAGTTCCAGCTCAGTGTACCATTGCACGTATGACCGTTGTCACTCTGATCCAGCAGCGCATCAGTTCCTTCAGAACCACATTCAGTAGCACTGCTGCCATTCCAGTATATCAGTTTTTTCAACTCAGACATGGTCAGCTCAGCAGTATGTTCCAGATTTGTGTCCCCTCTGGACTCTCATGATATGCACAGTGATTATCTACTCCAGGTCTTTCATTTTGGGCCTCACAAGTGATTTTTATGTATCTTGATACGAGCATGGGAATGCTCGCCTCGTCCATATATTGAGATATTTTTTCCTCATCCAGTATTCGAGGACCATTTATATTGTTATGTTATATTCTGATACGAGCATGGGCATGCCCGCCTCGTCCATATTATCAGATGATCCCTCATCCATTATTGAGGTTATGTACTTTTCAGTCCTTGCAGATGGTTCGAGATCGGTGTCCCGGAATTCAGTTGCTTCCTTCTCTTCTCCACACCCCAAGACAAACCACATATGACTCATGATGTCCATCAGCCATACGATGAGCTCCTGCCCTCACACATCAGGGGGCAATCTGTTAACACCCAAAAATGGTTAACTACCTCATCTACCCCATTACATGGCTCATTTGTCCACTTTCCTACCATATCTCCATCAAAAACCCATAAAACCATCTAGAAGGTCACCAAGAAAGCATAAAATGCCTCCAAAAGGCTATAAAATCCTTTTTTCCTCCAAAAATATCCAAAAAGGAATAAAAAAATATAAAATAATGAGGAAAAAAGAAGAAACCCTAATAGCTGAAACCCTAAAACAGCTAAAACCCTAAAAAGCTGACCTAAACATGATTTTATAAATAAGTGATGGAGACCCATTATTCCATATCCATTATCATAAGCATCCTGCCTCTGCCGAAATTATTCTCGAAACCCTAGCTTATCAACAAGCTACTTTCACCATTGAGAACTCTTTTTGGCCCATTTCCACCACCGGAGAAGGAAAAGAAGCAGCTCGGAGCTCGAAGCCACCGACATCGGACCAGCGCAACGGACTCCATCAACCTCCTCATTGGAGGTAACATCAATAAAAACCATTATCCATTTCTTTACCGTTTCCGCTTTATATTATTTATTTTTCACCGTATTGTTTCATGTTATTTGCTTTTTACTGTTTTAGCTTCAAGAACATAGTTAGATTGGTTTTTTACTTCAGTTTATCATTATTTAATTCATATATCATTGAACTGCTACTAAGGAATCCAGTTTCCTTAGTAGGTGCTCATCAGCACAAGCTAGGGTGAAAACCCTAGCTACAGATAGCAGTAAGCTTCTCACTCACTCCTTCTACCCCAACTCGTTTTGGCTCACGAAGGCCTACGTGCAAATGAGTCGAGGTTTGACAACAAGCCTGGCGGCCATGAGCGCACAGTTCGAACACCGACAGTAAAGACAAACAATAATGTGAATTTAGGGTTAGGACAAGGCTTTTCTTTCCTCCAAAGTCAACACAAAACCTAATCATCGACCACCAACCACGTGTCCTCCAAATTATTTGCAGGTGGTGGGTTTCATAATATAGTTCTAACTCATCAATCCTGCAAAATCATTGTTCACAAGTCAAAAGCCTTATGGTATCATTGCATAGTATCAATATTATCCTCGTTTGATTTCTTGTTTCACTAATCAAAGACTTTGTGTTAGAGAAATGTTTATTTACACTAGGGTTATATGCATAACTTTAAATTATCTATGTTCTCCTTATTGTTTTAAAATAATGTTTAGTTTTGATAATAGTATGATACCAATGATGGAGGTGTACTAACCTTCCATAGAAATACATAACCATATATATCTTTAAGATAGGTTTTAGTCTATGCATAGTTTTTAAATTCCAAATATATGCTTTATAAGCAAAAACTCATATGAAATGAGATTTCTGACACAAGGAAATCAAATATAAATACTTGATCAAGGAAAATCACTAAAATAGAATGTTTAAAGTTTAGAAAGAACTCAAAAAAATATAAACAGTACTTTATATCAAGCACTGATGATAAATATGTAGCTTTGGTTGCAAATATGTTTAACATATCTTCTAGTTTATAGACTTTTTAGGCCACTATGCTCTTAATGGCGGGAGTAAAACTGTCCTTAATATACGCCGCCTAAACATGAAACACAAGTCTATAACTGAATACACAAGGAGGATGATCAAGGGAACAAGTACTGTGGTAGTAAACATAACTGCACTAGACCCATTATTTTACAATAGTGTTATTACAAACATTCATGCAGATTTCTAACAATAGAAATACAAACAGTACCTTTTTACGGGGACAAGCTGTAAAACAAACAATTTAACTAGCATTTTATGCTATGCTAGTTGAGTGTTATTCTTGATCTGGAATTTACTGGTAACAAAACTGCTTACATGTTTAGAACCTGTAAAAGAAGCATCACTTCACTGCATTAGCTGTAAGCTAAGTAAGCCCCGATCTCATCTAAGTTTCTTTCCTACTTGACATAAGACAGTAATAACACGCTTAGCATCGGATTCAGATGCAGTTTTCTTTTTTGCTCTTTTTAAACATAAACTGCTGAATTTAACATCTGTGACATGGTACTTCAAGATAAACAAATAATTTATATAGAACTAAAGAATTACAATGCTTAATTCTAGTTACTATTGTTTGAGTAACCGCTAGAAGTTATTGGTTCATAGATAGAGACATCCTTGAACATTTTATGTTACTTGAAAAAAAATATTTATGAATCATTGGGTTATTACATGTGCTATCAGAGCACAAGGTTCAGACACTAGGCCTGAATGTGGCTCAACTTGCATCAATAAAACGGTAGATTTAAAACATGCATACTGATTTTACTTTTCTTTTGAATTATACTTATAGAGAATTTTTCTGAGTTAACTGCAGGTATGGAAAGATTGGAAGAATATACGGATGAGGAGTCCCCATTTACTGAACGAAGTAATTCTAAAAGAGAACCTATATAAGAATAAATAACTAATAACTAATATAAATTGTTACAAACAGTCAAGGAACTAAGAACAAAGATGGAAACAATCAAAAAGGAAAATGAGAGAATTTTGAGATCTCGGGAGGAGCTAAATTAGATTTTAATGGAAAGATTTCAGAATGAAGAAAAAGATAAACGAACAGAGTCTAAAGATATGCATTATCAACATAAATATAAAAAGTGTAAATAGTTTAAAATTGAAAGTAGCTCATCTTCTAAGGTTTATGGAAATCCACATGAAAAGAATTATCAATATACTAGTGATAGTAACGAAGATAATCATCATACAAGAAAGAGAAAGTTTAAACCGTACGAAGAAATCTCTGGAGAATTCAAGAAAATCAAGCCACCAACCTTTAATGGTGAAACTGAGAAGGGAGAAGAGACTGAATCATGGCTATTTGGGATGAAGAAATATTTTGAAATTTATAACTACTCTAATCAACTGAAAGTCAGAATGGCTATTTATAACCTCATTGGGAAGGAAGATATTTGGTGGCAAGACTTAAAAAGAGTAAAATGAATTAAGGAGAAAAACATTAACTGGAGTATGTTTAAGAAATATTTTAAGAAGAAATTTTTGTCTCAATAGTACCACAAGGAGCAGGCTAAGGAATTTTATAAATTAAAACTGGGAACAATGAACATAAAAGAACTAAACAGTAAATTTCTAAGTCTGCTCAGATATGTGTCGTATATTGTGGACGAGAAGCCTAAGGTACAACGATTTCTAAGCTGCTTACCCTTTCATATAATAGATAGAATTGAATATGACAATCCAAAAACTTTAGAAGAAGCAATGAGAAAGGTGAATTTTTATTATGAATAGAATCGCAAAAAGGAAAGTATGAGAAACTGGAAAGCTAAAAGAACTAATAAATTTGAACAGAGGAAGAAAGGTTTTGTACCTAACCGAAATTTGAAGAATAATAACACGCGGAATTTTTCTAATAAAAATTTCCAAGGGAACAAAATTAATTCACAGTTAAATCCAAATGGTCAAAGAAGTAAATAATCTATTAATAATCACAGTAACTATACCACGAATTTTGAACGAAGGGAACTAGTAAAGTGCTGGGAATGTAATGGTCCTCATTATGTATTAGTTTACCCCAAGTGGAAGAAGATTGTTAGCAACATACATACAATACAGGAGGAGATGACTGTCAGTGATCTAGCAAGGACAATGGTCAGGATCAATGCAACACTAGAGAACAGGCAGGTGGATTACCAAACTTCCATGGTGGATGTTGAAGGTAAGTTGAATCAAATACATCATATCTATTTTAATTGATCCAGGGGCTAGTTTACGCTATATTTCTCCCGATTTAGTAGAAAAGTGTAAGTTATTAGTAGAAAAGTTTGCAAAGTCTTTGTTAGTCCAGTTAGCTACTGGTGCAAAAAGAAAGGTGATCAGCTTTGTTAAGAATTGTACAATAAAAATGGATCGATTTGAAACCTCTGCTAAGCTTAATGTTTTACCTTTGGGTTCTTATGATATGTTAATAGGTATGGATTGGTTAGAACAGCATAGGGTAGTGCTCAACTGTTTTGATAAAACATTTACTTGCATAAATAACGATGGAGAAATAGTAAATGTAAAAGGAATCTCTAGGAAAATAGCTGTAAGACAGATTTCTTCTTTGCAACTTAAGAGAGTTGTTCGGAAGGGCTATAAAGCCTTTGCTGTAATAGTAATTAATGAAGAAAATACTAATAATGAAGAAAATTAAAACTAGAAGATATTCCATTCCTAAGGGAGTATTCGAATGTCTTTCCGGAATAAATTATAGGACTTCCTCCGAAGCGGGAGTTTAAATTTACTATTGAGCTGGTACCTGGTGCAGTGCCCAGCTCAAAATTCCCTTATCAAATGAATATACTGGAATTAAATGAACTAAAGTCGCAGTTAAAAGAACTCATTGATAAGAATTATATTAGACCCAGTGTGTCTCCTTGGGGAGCATCTGTTATTTATGCTAAGAAGAAGGACGAAACTCTACGATTATGTATAGATGATCATCAACTAAATAAAATGACTATAAAAATCAAATATCTGTTACCCTGCATAGATGATATGTTTGATCAGCTACGTGGAGCAACTATATTCTCGAAGATTGATTTCTGATCTGGTTACCACCAAGTCCAAATCAAAGATGAAGACATCTTTAAAACAGCTTTCAGGACCAGGTATGGTCATTTCAAGTTTATTGTTATGCCATTTAGGCTTGCTAATGCCCCAACTGTTTTTATGTGTCTGACGAATAATGTAATGCATAAATACCTTGAAACATTTTTGGTCATATTCATTGAATCAAAGTCTGAAGAAGAACATAAAGAACATTTAAAAATTGTCTTAGAAGAGTTACGAGAACATCAACTCTATGCAAAATTTAGTAAATGTAATTTCTTTAAGGATAAAATACAGTATCTCAATCATGTAGTGACTAAAGAAGGAATTTTCGTTGATATCAAAAAGATAAAGGCAATAGAAGAATGGCCAATCCCAAAAGACGTAACTAACATACGATCATTCATGGGGATTACTGGCTATTATCAAATATTTATCTAAGGGTTTTGAAGAATTGGAAATCCCATAACTTATTTACAAAAGAAAGGGAAGAAATTCGAGTGGAGTCAAAAGTGTGAAGATAGTTTTAAAAAGTTAAAAAAATTATTAAACACCGCACCAATCTTAAGAATTGTTGACCTTAATAAAGATTTTATAGCATCTACTGATGCATGCAATGACAGTTTAGGTGGATTTTTAACTCAGGAAGGACATGTCATTGCTTATGAGTCTAGGAAACTGAAGATTCATGAGAAAAACTATGTGACCTGTGACTTAGAATTGGCTGTTGTCATACATGCCTTAAAAATGCAGCGTCATCATTTAATCAAAAGAAAGTTTATATTAATGACAGATAATAAAGGGTTAAAATATCTGTTGGATCAACCTAACTTAAATGCTAGGAAAGCTAGGTGGCTAGCTTTCCTCAGCGAGTATGATTTTTAAATCCAACATATTAAAGGAAAATAAAATAAGGTTGTTGATACTTTAAGCAGAAATGCAAAATTGAATTTTACAGCAGCAATCAACACCTATAAAACAGATCTAGAAGAATAGCTAGAAGAAGGAATATGACAAGATGAAGATCATCAGAAATTACAAGCAAGTGTAAGAGAAAATTTAATTGAAAGTTTAAGTATAGGGTATAGTTTAAATGAAAAAGGATTATTATTATATATAGATAGACTATACATACCTAATGTACCTAAGATTAAGTTGCTGGTTTTAAATGAAGTTTATAAGACCCCTTATTCAGGGCATCCTAGTTATCAGAAAACTATAGCTATGCTAAGAAAGGATTAATTTTGGCCAAACATGAAAAATGAATTGGAAAAATACATTGCTAAGTGCTTTGAATGTTGGCAAGTAAATATTGAACATCAACATCCAGTTGGGCTACTTCATCCATTACCTATTCCTAGCTGGAAGTGGGAGATAATCAGCATTGATTTTATCATGGGACTACCTAGAAATCAAAACTTGAATGACTCAATAATGGTTGTTGTCGATAAATTAAGCAAGGAAGCTCATTTTACACCTGTAAAAACTACTTATAAAGCTACAAATATTGTTGATATTTGCTTAAAACAAATTTTTCGTAAAAATGGAATACCGAAAGTAATAATTTTAGACAGAGACCCTAAGTTTACGAGCAAATTTTGGAAATCTTTGTTTAAGGGACTAAATACTACATTAAACTTTAGTACCTCTTTCCATCCTCAGACAGATGGACATACTGAAACAGTAAATTAGGTATTGGAGGATCTACTCAGAATGTATGTAAAAGAAAAGCCAAGTAAATGGAAAGATTACTTATACCTAGTAGAATTTTGTAACACCCCAATTTTGACCCCATTGCATTTGATGTATATGATGTATATATTGTAAATAATCTGTTACCCTGCATAGATGATCTGTTTGATCAGCTACATGGAGCAACTATATTCTCGAAGATTGATTTCTGATCTGGTTACCACCAGGTCCAAATCAAAGATGAAGACATCTTTAAAACAGCTTTCAGGACCAGGTATGGTCATTTCAAGTTTATTGTTATGCCATTTAGGCTTGCTAATGCCCCAATTGTTTTTATGTGTCTGACGAATAATGTAATGCATAAATACCTTGAAACATTTTTGGTCGTATTCATTGAATCAAAGTCTGAAGAAGAACATAAAGAACATTTAAAAATTGTCTTAGAAGAGTTACGAGAACATCAACTCTATGCAAAATTTAGTAAATGTAATTTCTTTAAGGATAAAATACAGTATCTCGATCATGTAGTGACTAAAGAAGGAATTTTCGTTGATATCAAAAAGATAAAGGCAATAGAAGAATGGCCAATCCCAAAATACGTAACTGACATACGATCATTCATGGGAATTACTGGCTATTATCAAATATTTATTGAAGGGTTTTGAAGAATTGGAAATCCCATAACTTATTTACAAAAGAAAGGGAAGAAATTCGAGTGGAGTCAAAAGTGTGAAGATAGTTTTAAAAAGTTAAAAAAATTATTAAACACCGCACCAATCTTAAGAATTGTTGACCTTAATAAAGATTTTATAGCATCTACTGATGCATGCAATGATAATTTAGGTGGATTTTTAACTCAGGAAGGACACGTCATTGCTTATGAGTCTAGGAAACTAAAGATTCATGAGAAAAACTATGTGACCTATGACTTAGAATTGGTTGTTCTCATACATGCCTTAAAAATGCAGCGTCATCATTTAATCAAAAGAAATTTTATATTAATGACAGATAATAAAGGGTTAAAATATCTGTTGGATCAACCTAACTTAAATGCTAGGAAAGCTAGGCGGCTAGCTTTCCTCAGCGAGTATGATTTTTAAATCCAACATATTAAAGGAAAATAAAATAAGGTTGTTGATACTTTAAGCAGAAATGCAAAACTAAATTTTACAGCAGCAATCAACACCTATAAAACAGATCTAGAAGAATAGCTAGAAGAAGGAATATAACAAGATGAAAATTATCAGAAATTACAAGCAAGTGTAAGAGAAAATTTAATTGAAAGTTTAAGTATAGGGTATAGTTTAAATGAAAAAGGATTATTATTATATATAGATAGACTATACATACCTAATGTACCTAAGATTAAGTTGTTGATTTTAAATGAAGTTTATAAGACCCCTTATTCAGGGCATCCTAGTTATCAGAAAACTATAGCTATGCTAAGAAAGGATTAATTTTGGCCAAACATGAAAAATGAATTGGAAAAATGCATTGCTAAGTGCTTTGAATGTTGGCAAGTAAATACTGAACATCAACATCCAGTTGGGCTACTTCATCCATTACCTATTCCTAGCTGGAAGTGGGAGATAATCAGCATTGATTTTTATCATGGGACTACCTAGAAATCAAAACTTGAATGACTCAATAATGGTTGTTGTCGATAAATTAAGCAAGGAAGCTCATTTTACACCTGTAAAAACTCCTTATAAAGCTACAAATATTGCTGATATTTGCTTAAAACAAATTTTTCGTAAAAATGGAATATCGAAAGTAATAATTTTAGACAGAGACCCTAAGTTTACGAGCAAATTTTGGAAATCTTTGTTTAAGGGACTAAATACTAGATTAAACTTTAGTACCTCTTTCCAGCCTCAGACAAATGGACATACTGAAAGAGTAAATTAGGTATTGGAGGATCTACTCAGAATGTATGTAAAAGAACAGCCAAGTAAATGGAAAGATTACTTATACCTAGTAGAATTTTGTAACACCCCAATTTTGACCCCATTGCATTTGATGTATATGATGTATATATTGTAAATAATCTGTTACCCTGCATAGATGATCTGTTTGATCAGCTACGTGGAGCAACTATATTCTCGAAGATTTATTTCTGATCTGGTTACCACCAGGTCCAAATCAAAGATGAAGACATCTTTAAAACAGCTTTCAGGACCAGGTATGGTCATTTCAAGTTTATTGTTATGCCATTTAGGCTTGCTAATGCCCCAATTGTTTTTATGTGTTTGACGAATAATGTAATGCATAAATAACTTGAAACATTTTTGGTCGTATTCATTGAATCAAAGTCTGAAGAAGAACATAAAGAACATTTAAAAATTGTCTTAGAAGAGTTACGAGAACATCAACTCTATGCAAAATTTAGTAAATGTAATTTCTTTAAGGATAAATACAGTATCTCGATCATGTAGTGACTAAAGAAGGAATTTTCGTTGATATCAAAAAGATAAAGGCAATAGAAGAATGGCCAATCCCAAAAGACGTAACTGACATACGATCATTCATGGGGATTACTGGCTATTATCAAATATTTATCTAAGGGTTTTGAAGAATTGGAAATCCCATAACTTATTTACAAAAGAAAGGGAAGAAATTCGAGTGGAGTCAAAAGTGTGAAGATAATTTTAAAAAGTTAAAAAAATTATTAAACACCGCACCAATCTTAAGAATTGTTGACCTTAATAAAGATTTTATAGCATCTACTGATGCATGCAATGACAGTTTAGGTGGATTTTTAACTCAGGAAGGACACGTCATTGCTTATGAGTCTAGGAAAGTGAAGATTCATGAGAAAAACTATGTGACCTATGACTTAGAATTGGTTGTTGTCATACATGCCTTAAAAATGCAACGTCATCATTTAATCAAAAGAAATTTTATATTAATGACAGATAATAAAGGGTTAAAATATCTGTTGGATCAACCTAACTTAAATGCTAGGAAAGCTAGGTGGCTAGCTTTCCTCAGCGAGTATGATTTTTAAATCCAACATATTAAAGGAAAATAAAATAAGGTTGTTGATACTTTAAGCAGAAATGCAAAATTGAATTTTACAGCAGCAATCAACACCTATAAAACAGATCTAGAAGAATAGCTAGAAGAAGGAATATGACAAGATGAAGATCATCAGAAATTACAAGCAAGTGTAAGAGAAAATTTAATTGAAAGTTTAAGTATAGGGTATAGTTTAAATGAAAAAGGATTATTATTATATATAGATAGACTATACATACCTAATGTACCTAAGATTAAGTTGCTGATTTTAAATGAAGTTTATAAGACCCCTTATTCAGGGCATCCTAGTTATCAGAAAACAATAGCTATGCTAAGAAATGATTAATTTTGGCCAAACATGAAAAATGAATTGGAAAAATACATTGCTAAGTGCTTTGAATGTTGGCAAGTAAATACTAAACATCAACATCCAGTTGGGCTACTTCATCCATTACCTATTCCTAGCTGGAAGTGGGAGATAATCAGCATTGATTTTATCATGGGACTACCTAGAAATCAAAACTTGAATGACTCAATAATGGTTGTTGTCGATAAATTAAGCAAGGAAGCTCATTTTACACCTGTAAAAACTACCTATAAAGCTACAAATATTGCTGATATTTGCTTAAAACAAATTTTTCGTAAAAATGGAATACTGAAAGTAATAATTTTAGACAGAGACCCTAAGTTTACGAGCAAATTTTGGAAATCCTTGTTTAAGGGACTAAATACTACATTAAACTTTAGTACCTCTTTCAAGCCTCAGACAGATGGACATACTGAAAGAGTAAATTAGGTATTGGAGGATCTGCTCAGAATGTATGTAAAAGAACAGCCAAGTAAATGGAAAGATTACTTATACCTAGTAGAATTTTGTAACACCCCAATTTTGACCCCATTGCATTTGATGTATATGATGTATATATTGTAAATAATCTGTTACCCTGCATAGATGATCTCTTTGATCAGCTACGTGGAGCAACTATATTCTCAAAGATTGATTTCTGATCTGGTTACCACCAGGTCCAAATCAAAGATGAAGACATCTTTAAAACAGCTTTTAGGACCAGGTATGGTCATTTCAAGTTTATTGTTATGCCATTTAGGCTTGCTAATGCCCCAATTTTTTTTATGCGTCTGACGAATAATGTAATGCATAAATACCTTGAAACATTTTTGGTCATATTCATTGAATCAAAGTCTGAAGAAGAACATAAAGAACATTTAAAAATTGTCTTAGAAGAGTTACGAGAACATCAACTCTATGCAAAATTTAGTAAACGTAATTTCTTTAAGGATAAAATACAGTATCTCGATCATGTAGTGACTAAAGAAGGAATTTTCGTTGATATCAAAAAGATAAAGGCAATAGAAGAATGGCCAATCCCAAAAGACATAACTGACATACGATCATTCATGGGGATTACTGGCTATTATCAAATATTTATCTAAGGGTTTTGAAGAATTGGAAATCCCATAACTTCTTTACAAAAGAAAGGGAAGAAATTCGAGTGGAGTCAAAAGTGTGAAGATAGTTTTAAAAAGTTAAAAAAATTATTAAACACCGCACCAATCTTAAGAATTGTTGACCTTAATAAAGATTTTATAGCATCTACTGATGCATGCAATGACAGTTTAGGTGGATTTTTAACTCAGGAAGGACACGTCATTGCTTATGAGTCTAGGAAACTGAAGATTCATGAGAAAAACTATGTGACCTATGACTTAGAATTGGTTGTTGTCATACATGCCTTAAAAATGCAGCGTCATCATTTAATCAAAAGAAAGTTTATATTAATGACAGATAATAAAGGGTTAAAATATCTGTTGGATCAACCTAACTTAAATTCTAGGAAAGCTAGGTGGCTAGCTTTCCTCAGTGAGTATGATTTTTAAATCCAACATATTAAAGGAAAATAAAATAAGGTTGTTGATACTTTAAGCAGAAATGCAAAACTGAATTTTACAGCAGCAATCAACACCTATAAAACAGATCTAGAAGAATAGCTAGAAGAAGGAATATGACAAGATGAAAATTATCAGAAATTACAAGCAAGTGTAAGAGAAAATTTAATTGAAATTTTAAGTATAGGGTATAGTTTAAATGAAAAAGGATTATTATTATATATATATAGACTATACATACCTAATGTACCTAAGATTAAGTTGCTGATTTTAAATGAAGTTTATAAGACCCCTTATTCAGGGCATCCTAGTTATCAGAAAACTATAGCTATGCTAAGAAAGGATTAATTTTGGCCAAACATGAAAAAT
>LPNX010541534.1:366874-400472 GCA_001517045.1 Pseudotsuga menziesii
AATATTGCTGATATTTGCTTAAAACAAATTTTTTGTAAAAATGGAATACCGAAAGTAATAATTTTAGACAGAGACCCTAAGTTTACGAGCAAATTTTGGAAATCTTTGTTTAAGGGACTAAATACTACATTAAACTTTAGAACCTCTTTCCAGCCTCAGACAGATGGACATACTGAAAGAGTAAATTAGGTATTGGAGGATCTGCTCAGAATGTATGTAAAAGAACAGCCAAGTAAATGGAAAGATTACTTATACCTAGTAGAATTTTGTAACACCCCAATTTTGACCCCATTGCATTTGATGTATATGATGTATATGATGTATATATTGTAAATAATCATGGTGTGGAGCTAAAGGCCAAGGCCCCACCATCAATTGATTATGCTATGTTCCAGGTTGAAATTGTCACCGATGGTATATCGGGGCATGCAGCATACATATTGAGTTTTTATCATCATGTAAATATGCATCTTTAATTAAATGAACCCCAACCAACTACGTTCGTGGAAACTAAATAGAGAAGGGGCATGATTTTCACAAGGATAAGGGGGGGATTTCAAACCTTGGGCAATGGGGGAAAAAGCCATGTGTCACCTTCCCTTGTCTTACCCAACTACCACCATTAAAAACTGTTGTTGTTAGCTGAGGCAGTTATGGCTGGGAGTGGAGTGTGGCAGGACTGTCAGTCCTTTCCCACACACACACTCCACCAAGGGATTGAACCTCACGATGGGCAGAAGAATGACTACGCCCCTCATTCCACTCTCTCTACTATGCATTCTCCTTGTTGTCTGTTCATCCTCATGCAAAGGAGGTAGTCTGATTGTTCCCACGCACAGGCTTATTTCCTGTTTTGGTGTCACATAGTGAGGAGAGAGGAGTCATCTCCACTGTCATTCACATTTTCCACACAAAGGAATCGAGTGTGTTTCAATTTGTATTTTGGATTTGGCATGAATCTTCTCTCACGCATCGGGTTCTACGTTGTTATTTTTCACGCAGCAAGCTACGAGCTGTTCGGTCACTATCACCCATGATTTTTCCTATGGAGAGCCATTTTTATGCTCAAGGACTATGTGTAAGTTTTCCCTACCAATTTTTGGCTCGTGCATATGTTTTTCCCGCTGTATTTTGGGGTCTAGTGCCAGTTTCCCTCATGCATAGGTTGGGAGACTGTATTTTCTTCCCTAGTGTGGTTTGTGTAAGTTTTCCTGGTGACTTCGTGATCCAGGACAAACTATTTTTCCCCCATGTCGTGAGCTGTTATTACTGATACATTTTGGGACTCTTGTAATTTGCTTGGGAGTCATTTTGGCCACGATGGGGCAAAGAACAACTCAGGAGTTGTTTCCTTGTTTAAGCTATAACTGCTGATTGATTGCATGCGTGCAATGGTTGGTCTTCGGATTGTGTAGGGAGTAGGGATGGGGGCTTGGTTTGCTTGATAAACATGGTGTGTTTGTAAACCACACAGACAAATATAGAGGGTTGGATTTCTTCTCCACAACCCTTGAATAGCACTGGAAGGGAAGTCAGGGCCTGAGGGACTATGTAGCAGAGAAGGGACTGATTCCTTGTGTTGGGGGTGTGTGGGTGTCTTAGAATTCATGCTAATTCTGATGTAGGTGTTCCTAGCTCTGTAATGAGCTCATCAGCTTAGCATTTAGCCTTTCCCAACTCCTGGATGGCCTGATAAACCCAACTGTCTTGGCTTGGCTGTGTTTTGTGTATCCTTGGATATATGTAATCCAGCTTGTTCCTTATTCCTTGGGGAATCATTCCCAGCTCGGGGGTGGCAACGTTGCTGAGAGATTAAGGAGCACCCTGGCCTATATTTGGGTGGAACGTTGTAGTGACGTAGCTGGTTGCGGAACACGTTCTTCATAAGATAAGTAACCTTGTATATTTTACACTTGCAAACATTTTTTTAGTTGATGAATATGGTGAACATGTTGAATGCTTGTATGAATGTATGATGCTTCTATTGTGTATGATAAATAAATGTATCTGTGTATGTTCTACTTCAATGCATTTTGTTTTCAACATTTTATGAATGCACATGTTCATGGGGCTGGTTTCTCGGATGGTTAAGGCCATGGTAGCATCCTCTTCACCGGTCGGAGGGTCAGGGACGTTACAAATTTGCTTACAAGAATCACTGCCAAGCCTCAGCAAGATATAGCCCTTCTGAAATTTTGTATGGTAGGAAGTGCAATACCCCCATCTCATGGAGTAATCCAGTTGACAAGCTAGTATTATCACCTGAATTATTAAAAGAGATGGAGTTAATTGTAAAATAGGTGCAAGGTAACTTGAAAGTTGTGCAAGATCGACAGAAAAGTCAAGCAGATCTTAAACAAACTCAAAAGGAGTTCTAGGTAGGTTAACATGTCTTTATTAAGGTGAGACCTAAAAAGAGTTCTCTGAGGTTAGGAATTTGTGCTAAGTTAGCACCTCGATATTGTGGACCTTTTGAAATACTGTCCAAAATAGGACAACTAGCATATCAGTTAGCTTTACCGCCAAACTTAAAGGTTCACAATGTTTTTCAAATTTCTATATTAAAAAATTATGTATATGATGCTACTCATGTTATTAACAGGAATG
Organism: Pseudotsuga menziesii; assembly: GCA_001517045.1. Taxonomy (NCBI): domain Eukaryota; kingdom Viridiplantae; phylum Streptophyta; class Pinopsida; order Pinales; family Pinaceae; genus Pseudotsuga; species Pseudotsuga menziesii. The sequence continues at coordinate 369,482 of LPNX010541534.1, forward strand.
ATGTCCAGGTGGAGCCCAAAGGTTATTTTTTGGTGGAACCGAATTGTATCCTCGAAAGGAGGGAGATCTTGCTTCGGAATCACACCATTTTTCAGGTGAAGGTGCAATGGAAACACCTTAGTCCAGAAGAAGCCACCTCGGAATTGGAAAGTCATATGCGGGATGCATATCCAATTCTATTTCAGGGAAATTATGAGGATGAAGAATAAATAACATCGAGGACGATGTTATAAATTAAGGGGGTGTGTATGTCACATGCACCAATTTGCAAAACAATTTTATGTTTTTGAGTAACATTATGTTTTTTTTTATGTTAAAGTTTGTAATTAATGACCAAGTGGGGTCAAGGATAATTTCATTCATTACAGAATATTTTATTAATAAATAAATGAAATATGAGACAACAGCTTAGGGAAGCTATTAAATAAGTGTTCACTGGTCACTTGGTGGAGGAGGCTGGGTTGAGAGCAGATTGACATGTGGCAGCATCCTCAAACTACTTCTAGTTGTTGTAGGTGGCAACTTCCCTATTTTTTTGGTCATGATTATCCAAGAAATGGAAATGGGAGTAGGTGGCTCATTAAGTAAAAACTGACCCAAAAGACCTCGACATGCTAATAAAAACTTCCCATTGAAGACAACTGAGGCTGATCATTCTGTATTTGTGATCATTTTGAGTGAATGAAGTGCACATGTGAATTCGATGGAGGGGAATAGATGAAGTAAGTTTGAGGGGATAAGTGCTAAAGACCTAAACTAGTGTACCTATTCTAAGTTGATTTCATACTGTTGTAAGCAGAACTGAGTTACTACTGAGTACTCAGTGGAGTTGGAGAGGATTTCAAGACTACATCTCTCACCCAGTACTTCTACCAGGAGGAAGAGGAGACAAGCTTGGGGGTCCTGAGAATTGCAGTCCAGCTCTTCTCCAGGAGTTGGTTGGGAGGAACAGCTTCCTTAAGGTGTTGTCACCTCATCTACCCTTCCAAGTTTTGCTTAGTTCAGTTATTTAAATTATTCACTGTATCTTGAAAGTTTAAGAGTTTTTCATTAATATAGTATATTTTTGTTTTATTTTTGTTAAGGATAAATAGGAGAATTATATATGTTGTGAAAATTAGTAACTAGGGTAAATTAGTAAAGAAATTTTTGAGTTAATTGATAGATAGGAAAAATTGCCTAGACTGTATTTTTACACACCTTTTACGAGGCAGTACAGTAGGTTTATTTATTTTCAAATAAGTAGATTCAATAAAATATGAATGTAGATGCAAATGTTTTATACAGTAAAACTAGCAAAGTTACATATTATAAACCTATTATGTAATCCTAAATAAATAATATAGGAACAATAAATTATCTAAACTAGGTTTAACTTAGTAAAACAGTAAATTAGGTTAAATAATTACCCACCTAGCTTACTTATGTGAAAATATAAACTAGGGTTATTAAAACAACATTACTAGCCCTGTAACTTTAAAGAAGATTTAAGGTTTATAAAAGAACTGTTCTTTTACAACCAAATAAAATCATAAATTATAATTATAAAAAATCTAGCATTAAAATCCAAAAAGTACAGAAGATAGGTAATTTTGTCCACTAATATCATTTCTCTCTTCTATCTTCTAAATTCATTTATGCATTAATAATAATGCTTTTATCAAAGAATTTTGGTGCCAATTGCCCTGAAATCATAATTCATATTGAAGAAAACAAATTTAACTAATAATCCCCTTAACCTAATTCCTCAAAGGTATTTAATAATAAACACAGCTAGCATAAAAAAAGAATAATATACAAATATTAACCAAATAGAGATACTATTAATTCGGCTTTAAGCCATAATATTTCTTATAAATATTAAAAACGAAACTAAACAAACTAAGTCTCAGCTCACATCCTTTACATTATTAGTCAAACCTTAAAATATTGCATAAAAGTATCCATATACATAACCAGAGTTCAAAAAAAAGAAAACAACCATCTCTTCCGGCTATGAAAGCCCTTTTCCAAAAACGAGAATTGTTGTAAGAACAACCATTAAGTTTTTCTTTAAAAGCCCTAAAAAAGTCCACATCTAAAGACCCAATGGAATGACAGTAAGAGTCATGGCTTAAAGCGAGTTCCAAACAATACTTTTATTAGTTAATCATGGCCAAAAAGGCTCGTACAAATTGATTCTTTAAGTCTCATCTGAGAGAGTCTGATTCATCCATTACAAAACAACCACTATGGATTTTTAAATAAAAATACAAAAAAAGGAACAAGCTCTGTATCTAAAATCCATGGTCGAACCAAAACCATTTTTCACACGGCAGAACTCTCCTAAAAACACCATACAACTCTTGCAGGAGTATGTGAGGTGAAACCAAGGATTACCGGTTTGAATGCCTTCACGAAAGCTCTGCTGATGGGGTTTAACGGAAATTTGAGCCACCATTGAGAATCCTGCACAAAATCAAAAGAAAACAAATGTTAATACATAATCCCACAAATTAAAAAATTATACTTATGGAGAACAGTAAAACCAATTTTAGTTCTTACCAAAGGAACGACGCAGCTGTTGGAAGTTGTAGTATCACCCTAGCCTTCCTCGTGAGTTTCACGTGCTGAAATGGATCTTTGCTGACATGAAAATGCAGTATCTAGTATTCAGAAGGTGAAATCTAAGTTCATGGCAAGGTAAGGACCAAACCCTCGTTGAGGAAACGAACAATAAACAAGAACCTATAACATTTTACTCAACGACTCCGTTCACAGTGGTAATGGTCAAAATCTCAGAAAGTAACAAAACTCACTCAGAAAAACAACTACAAAGATATCCCAACCTTCAACACACTTCTTTGACAGTCAAAACCACCTCACGATAGCATTAAGCTTCTCACTCACTCCTTCTACACTAGCTCATTATGGCTCATGAAGGGTTGTGTTCAAATGAGTGGAGGTTTAACAACAAGCCTAGTGGCCATGAGCTCACATGTCGACCAGCCATAGAAAAGACAAACAATAATGTGAATTTAGGGTTAGGACAAGGATTTTCTTTCCTCTAAAGTCAACACAAAACCTAATCATCCACCACCAACCACGTGTCCTTCAAATTATTTGCAAGTGGTGGGTTTCATGCTATAGTTCGAACTCGTCAATCCTGCACAATCATTGTTCAGAAGTCAAAAACCTTATGGTATCATTGCATAGTATCAATATTATCCTCATTTGATTTCTTGTTTCACTAATCAAAGACGTGTTAGAGAAATGTTTATTTACACTAGGGTTATATGCATAACTTTAAATTATCTATGTTCTCCTTATTGTTTTAAAATAATGTTTACTTTTGATAATAGTATGATACCAATGATGGAGGTGAACTAACCTTCCATAGAAATACATAACCATATAGATCTTTAAGATAGGTTTTAGTCTACGCATAGTTTTTAAATTTCAAATATATGCTTTATCAACAAAAACTCATATGAAATGAGAATTCTGACACAAGGAATTCAAATATAAATACTTGATCAAGGAAAATCACTAACATAGAATGTTTAAAGTTTAGAAAGAACTCAAACAAATATAAAGAGTACTTTATATCAAACATTGATGATAAATGTGTAGTTTTGATCGCAAATATGTTTAACATGTATTCTAGTTTATAGACTTCTTAGGCCACTATGCTCTTAATGGAATAAGTAAAACTATCATTAATATATGCCATCTAAAGATGAAACACATGTCTATAACTGAATACACAAGGAGGATGATCAAGGGAACAAGTACTGTGGCAGTAAACATAAATGCACTAAACCCATTCTTTTACAATAGTGTTATTACAAACATTCATGCAGATTTCTAACAATAGAAATACCAATCGTACCTTTTTACGAGGACAAGATACAAAACAAACAATTTAACTAACATTTTATCCTATGCTAGTTGAGTGTTATTCTTGATCTGAAATTTAGTGGTAACAAAATTGCTTACCTGTTTGGAACCTGTAAAAGAAGCATCACTTCACTGCATTAGTTGTAAGCTAAGTAAGCCCTAATTTCATATAAGGTTCTTTCCTACTTGACATAAGACAGTAATAACACACTTAGCATCAGATTCAGATGTAGTTTTCTTTCCTGCTCTTTTTAAACATAATCTCTTGAATTTAACATCCGTAACATGGTACTTCAATATAAAAAAATAAATTATATAGAACTAAAGAATTACAATGCTTAATTATAGTTACTAGTGTTTGAGTAACCCCTAGCAATTACTGGTTTATAAACAGTGAGATCCTTGAACATTTATGTTACATGAAAAAAAAATTAAATTTTTATGAATCATTGGGTTATTACATCAAGATCGTAAGGATGGGTGGAGCATGGATGCTCATTACCGAAAACCATTGTTATTTGCAGTTAAGTTTTAATTATTATCTTATGATTATAGTTATTAAAAATGCTCGTTGACTATGTCATTATTATTTACAACTGTTAGCATGGATCACGTAATGATTGAAAAATATTTCATTATGTTTAGTGATTATAATTAACTAACTACTATGTCTCCTGCATTAAATATTCCATTGGTTTGTTTTAATTGTGGTGTTAATGTTATAAATTGTAAATGGTTTCTCATTTTATTTTGATAGAAGACAAATCATGACGAATATAATATATAGATAAAATATTCATTAAGAATCGTTATATAAATAAGGTATAGGAGATAATATAATAATCTAGAAATTCAGGTAGAATTAAAAAGCATAGTGAAAACCCTAGGTTTCAAACCCTATGGAAACACCATGAAATTAATGCTTTATTCCGTTATCTCTCGAACACAAATTTAATAAGTTTTCAAGACCTAAAATCGAACCTAAGAAAAGGAGTAAGGTTAAGAAACATTAGTATCAAGAAATCAAGCATACTTATGTTGTTACCAAGTATCCAATACTAGAATCATCACGTGTCCCTGAAGTATGGAGCCAAGTTCACATGAGTGGACATAACCTAAACCGTAGGTATGTGTTAAGCGCTTTTGGATTTTAACAAATCCTGTAACAAGTCGACATAACTTATACTATTTTATTTGCATTTAAAAATAAAACAAGGATTTATTATGCTTAGGTATATCATAATAGGCACCCAAACCATAACTGTATGAAGGGAAAGACTACTCTAAACAATGAGTCAAGAATTTATAAACCCTAAACAAGTCTCATGATGAGCTAGATAGGACTTAAAAGTTTATCTCTCTCCTACTCATAATTAAGAGGACAAGTATTCGTTTTATATGGGGAATCGTACCTGAGAAGGTAATAACAAGTGTGTGCATATTGATTAAGCTGAAGCATATGTTGTTATTAACATTTAGGAACAATCATTTCTGGATTAACATATTAGTAAAGATACATTTAAAATCCAAGGATTACTTTCCAACCATTAAGACTAAACTTAACCGCACAACTAATTAAATTAGCAGCTTAATACAGTACAACCCAAAAAATAGGCATTGAATGAGTCATGAATATAATACTAACCGTTAATAATATTTTCTACAACCGAGTAGTTAACTCTTCGCAATACAATTCTTTAGAATATTAGGTTAAACTTACATGTTATTAATATGTTTAGGTATTAGATAGTTACCATACAGAAGATGAATGAAGGCTATGTTAGCCATTCAACTAAGTAAACTTAGATTGAAAACACCCTTTCTTTAGTAGATAGCATGAACTTCACATAATGATTAAGTGGGATATGGATTCTATACTCTTTTATTTAAAAAAAATTGCTTTGGAGATTTCTTAAAATATATTAAGATATTTTTACTAAGTTATGATAATTCAAGTGGTTTTGTTATAGTCTTCCACCCACGTGGTCTTCACTTAGTGAAACCATGTCATAACGCCTTCGTTTATGGGATATTAAAGAATACCCCTAATTTCACTACATATTTATAATTACTTACAAAAATCTTTTTGTTGAGCCCCCTTCTCAATACATATTTACAATTAAAAAACCCCTATGTTTACAATATATTCCTTATTTTTAGTACAAACCCCTTTTTATAACCTCTCAATACCTATAAAACTCTATAACCTATTCCCTGCCCCCAATACCTACAATATATTGACCTTATTTTTCACAATTAAACCCCCCATTTATGAATGAACATGATAAGATATTTCTCAACAAGGTGAATCCCCTGTGCTCCTACGAGATGTGCAATCAAATGTTTTTTATATTACGCCGAAGGATTTTTTTAAGGGAGTGGTTCCCCTTAGGCTTTCTTCGTCTTTGGAAGACCTATGAGGAGTCGCCTCCCTATCATACCCGAACATCAACTAACCCTTGACTAACCCATGCGTCAATGATGAAAGAAGTGTGCATATTCGACAAAGGAATTGTGTAATCATTAAAACCACACATGAAAAAAGACATGGGATTGTTATCCTATGTGTTGCTTTTTATCTTTCCTTTCCTCTACACCTATTCTTGTAACTTAGGAAGAACCCACAGCGTTGGCAACAGTCGATGCCAATGCTTTCCTTCTCAGAACAATCATGCACCCATTAGTAACCACACAACATTCTTCTTCTTTCGTTCATGAGATGTGATCGAGGAATACATGTCTTTCATATTACTCTCAATAACTATCCTTGCAAATTTATCCAATCATTTATCTCATTAGATTGCTTATCACCACTCGTTCTGTGAACATCATCCGCGACATCTTTTATGGTAGGGTGTATTAAAATTTCAGTAGCAAGGGAAAAAATGAACATAACCCCCTCCATCTGTATGCCTGATTTCCAAGCCTCTAGAAGCTCGATACAACTCATAGACGCCTCTACATATTGCTAAAGAAATTTCCCACTAAAGTCCTCTTTCACCATATGTCTAAAATCCGTCGTAGCCTATAACGGACTGTGAATTCATTAAAAGTTAGAACCACTATATTTTCCCACAGACCCGCTATATTTTCCCTCAGAACTGCTATATTTTCCCTCAGTTATTCATCAAGTTTCCTCATGTCCATCAAGTGAGCAGTTTCATTGGAAGGGTCGAGTTCTTCTACAACTTGTTCAACGTGTGACGATAGGAAGGGACCCCTCCATCTGGAATGAGTCATCAAAATTCGTTCCAGAGAGATTTATGGATAGTAAGACGTATAATGTGGATTACAGGGGACACCACTTCGAGCTGATTCTATTTTGAGCAGGAACTAGAATATGCACAGGGATTTCGTTAGCATAAACAATTCAAACCCCAAATTATAAGATCCAAACAAATTTTTTTGTTCTACACTAAGCTATTAGATCATTATTTGTTAAAAGGAACTTGGTGAGAATCGGGCCAACTAGATGATCGCTATTTAAAAATATGATCTCGATATAAAAGATGTTACTAGTCACATTATTGGCTAAAAGCCATTTGTGTTTTCGTAGGGCCCAACTACAAAATCATTTATTGGACCAGAAGAATGGGCACATGGGCTATTATGTGAGATGAAGAAACTGTGGATGTCTAAGAAATGGGCACATGGGCTATTATGTGAGATGAAGAAACTGTGGATGTCTAAGAAATGGAGGGAGCTAATTGAGTGAATAAGACAATTGAGGATTGACGGAATAAGATACAAGAATAAAAAACTGAACTATATTTATTTAGTTTGATATATAATAATAATTTTATATATAATAATGCAAGTAGTCCACACTTAAAATAATAAAAAAGAGGGATGTACATCATTTCTTAGTAATAATAAATGACATTGTAAAATCCCATGTTTCATTATAGAGTGGGATTGGTATTAACTAGTGGTATTAATACAAGTAGTCTAGTGTTGTTGGAAAAAGGCAATGCTATCTTGTTTAGGAGAATTCTTTTTAGTTACAATGTTTGACCCAAATAAGTTATAATGTTTGAGACAATTAAGGAGACTATTTTTCTAAAGTAACATGTTATTATTTAAGCAATTTAATATTGTTATTTTTCACAATATTGTTCAATATTTTAACTTTGTGTTATAAGAAAATTGATATAAGAAAAACGGTAGAAAAGGTAGATATAACCCAAGAAAAGGTAACTAAAGGTTGTCAATTCTCTTGATGGCAAGAAAAAATGCAAAGGAAGTGGAGGTAATTAATTGTATCTTGTGAATAAAGTAATCTAAGTTATGCATACGATCATATGGTGTTATTGGAAAGTAAGAGGAATTTTTGTATGTTCATTTGAGTTCAAACATCAATGATGTTTGTTTTTATAGGAAGGTAGGGAAGTCCATCCATGAAAGGGTTTCAATTTTTCATTTTAATTGAGTTTAATTTTTTAATCTTATAGAAAACATGAGATATCTATGGCTATACTCGTATTTACATGATATAAAATTGGTATATTGGTAGGCTGTGGTGTGAAACATTTGCAATTCTCATCTTTCCTAAAAATTGTACTATTATTAGAATATTAGTATTTTACATTCTTTGTTACATTGATCACTTGATTGGGTTGCCTTTTACTCCTCATTACTATGTTGTTGGGTCTTCCACTATCCAACGCTACAAATTGATTAGTGGCCTCTACAATCTTGATGGGATCATTATTAGCATTATACTATTATTTTATTTAGCATCATGTTTTCTTATACCTTGATGCATTAGAGATTATATTTGTCACAAATTGAAAATATGATATAAAGGGGGTATTAAAAATGGGTTGATAAAAATGGATACCTACATTATATGGTGAAACTAGGGGTTTTCTTAATTGAAAAGGTATATTGAGAGGGGGGTTCAACAATACAATTTTATGAGGTATTTTCCAATATTTAGTGAAATTAGGGATAGTCTTTAATATTATGGGAAAGATTGTGCTATACAACAAGCTCACTGAGTGAACCACTAGTGGTGCCCCTTTTTAACCAGCTCTTGAGATCTCATTAGTCTTCACATGCATGTGTCCAAAAACTAGAGTTCAAAATCATGTTACCATTAATTTGATGTGTTGAAATTCTAGGTTGTGCAAAAATTTACACATCACATTAAGTTTGCATGAAATTATTTTTTTATTGATGGCTTTTACAAAATATATGTTATAATGTGATGCTTTTGGATATTAACAATAAAAATATTATATCATAGAATCAAATATATTAAATATCATATAGCTTAGGTATTTTTATTTCAACACAATGTAATTATATAGATTAATGAATCATAAATCAATGTAATCTTATAAACTTACACGAGGAAGTTATTACCATAAACAATTATATGAAATAGTTATTACCACAAACAAATTAATACAAATTAATATGTTTGATATATGCCTATCGGTACTACACATTATTATACTTGATATATTTGTATAAGACACATTATTAAACATTATAAAACAATTTTAAAAAGTGTTTATTAAAAAAGATAATTAAATATTGTATTTACTAATATTAAAATTTACCCAAACTTTTAGATAATTTTATAATTGGTCAATAGTCTTCAAGATAAGAATGCTTAAAAAAAATATTTAATACAAATATTAGTATTGCAATTATTTTACATATCCTTGTAACTTAGTTTTCCTTTTAATGTCAGCCATTACTATTGTAATCTTATCATAAATTAAGTAAACTTACTTTCAAACACAAAATTATATTGTCTACATATACAACCTTTTTCTCATTTTACAAAATATTGAAAATTTTAGTATTTCAGTACTTTAAAGTACTTTAAAAGGTATGCTAGTTATTATTATTATTGATATGCTGGTTATTATTATTATTATTATGTCGGGAGGACAACACCCAAAAATGACTACCTCCTTTTTTAACTCTTACACCAGTAATACCAGAATCCTTGAACCCCACTGAAACCTCCTTATTACAGCATATGACTGACTATTGGCACAATGCCTAATACTGATTAACAGTTTTTTTTAACCATCAAAACAACAACTACTCAACTATTCCGTGTCTACCTCATCCATTCCCCGTACTACCCTAGCCAAAGTCCTCATTTAAGGCCAATAGCGGAGCAGTAAAACCTGAAAAAAACCCTAATCGCCTCTCGATTTCCAAAGGATTGCACTCTTGATTCCAAAAGATGGCAATCCAAATGGAGAAAGGAAGATTTCTTGTGATGTTAGTTAAAAAAACCCTAATCGCCTCTCGATTTCCAAAGGATTGCACTCTTGATTCCAAAAGATGGCAATCCAAATGGAGAAAGGAAGATTTCTTGTGATGTTAGTTAGGTCAAAGGTAGAGAAACACTTTCATTACAGAGGGCAAATGTTAGTTAGGTGACGATATTAAAAACGCAAGCATGTAAGTCAATTGAAGTTTCGATCTTCATTAAGACTCTCTTCACGATATTCATGCCCACAATTAAAAGGATGACCACAGCATTTTTGAAGCGCAGCCACCGACTAATTTCAAATGCGTTGGCAAGATTGATAACGCATAGGGCAAATGGAACTTTGCAGGTGCACGCAGCTCACAGTACAGAACCCTGTGCAGAGAAAATAAATGGTAACGACGGAGAGTTCGGACTACAGCATGGTCAATTACAGAGGGCCATTCAAAGGACGATTTCTACTTATTTATTTGCGGGGCGAGACAAGGAAAAGCACGCAGGCACATGACATCAACAAGGAAACTGCACGCGCACGAGAGCCGGTGTCGAAGGTATTGGAAGATGAGCAAAGTACTCACACAACCCGCTGATCTAACAACGGCGTCCACAGCAGAAAACGGCGAAGAGCCAAGCAGATAAGCTAGAAGGGAGTAAAATCTGTAACATCTAGGAGACGACTAACAGCGATTGACAGCGATGGTTAGAACAGCCTCGGCCAGAACTCAACCCCTCACCATGAGGTTTTGAACATGAGATATCTATGTATATTCTTACTACTACATCATGGTCCGATACGAATGAGTCCACCAGCAGGAACGAATAGGTGTTTTCAAAACTCATAGAGCTAAAGGAAATGATTCCAATAACAAGAAGTTATATATTTAACCATTATGATCATGAGGACCAAACTACACAAAGACCAATTGATTTACACCTTACACCTCTCATAGCTAAAGCACAGAAAGATATGCTTTACAAAGGCCCCAATTGTGTTATGAAAACAATATAGAATACTGTCAAGAATAGAGTAGTAGTTGGTAGGATTAGATGGATTTCATTTCATTTACTTTGATTCAATTTTGTTAACACATGTTTTAATTTTTCCATATTTATAAGCTTTCTTAATTCCTTTAAAATAACAAGAAAATGTTTTTCTACTAAAAACAATATAGAATACCTTAATTATAAACCATATTAAATATCTCAATTATAAATCATAGTGTTTTTATCAATACTCATATTATAAACTATATTGAATATCTCAATTATAAATCATATTCTCTCAAGTTAAAACAAAAAAAATGTGTGATGATCACCTTAAATATTATTGAAATTGCCTTTAGAGACCATATAGAATGGAAATGAATTTTTCAATGAGAGACACTATCACTTTTGTCTTTGTAAAAGTAATACCAATTGCAAATTTATTGGCTCTTTTTTCTTCTTAATGATATATTATATAAAAAAACATTTAATTATTTAAATATAGTTAATAACAATTATTTTCTTGAAATTGAATTACAATGTACCTTATATTATATTGATTTATGGTAGAGAATGGTGGAATTCAACCACCAACCTTATGCTTTGTAATCCTTTACCATTGAGCTTACACCCAAGTTATAAAATGAGGAGAAAGAGACAAGTTACTGTGCAACACCTAATAGTTCTTCGTTCTCACGGCATTCAAAATATAAAGATTATCTTACTTCTTAAATGTTAATTTTATGACTTAAATCAGTACACACAAACAAGCACTATTGTCCTTTCTCTTGTGATTGTATTTGTAATGTTTTAAAATAATTTACTATTTCTAGAAATATTGTAAAATGCAATGCTTTGTGATACTATTGTGTTTAAGAGTTTATTTTAGTAAGAGTCCAAACCTTGTATGGATTTTGTATAGATACATGCCTCTCTTTTTGTAACTTTGTTTTATATAAAAGTATATTTATTAAGAATTTTATGTAATTTTTTAAGTTACTTTTTATTAACTTAAAATAATTTTGTATAAGGAATTCTATGCCTCAAAGCCAAGAATATATATATTTTAATTTACAAAAATTAAATGTACAATTATTAAACAAGGATCTTATATTTTTTTTTTTAATAGTAAGAAACTTTCAAAATTAGACATTTAACATTCATTAGTGATCAAACATATATCTGTTAAGAATACACCATAAACCAGCAATAATTTTAGTAAGATGATTATATAATGACATTGTTGGTCATGAAATAGTATAATGTAGCAAAATAATGATAGTTGGAGTTTCTAAAGAAAATTGTGTAAAATAAAATAAAATATCTTTTTATTTTGTGGTTGAAGTGAATTTTCCTCTACTTTATATTGTTGAATTACATCAATTTTATTTTGACATTTTCATGGATATGCTTTTAAAAGATAATAAACATTGTCATAAAATATTATATTTATTATAAAAAAATCACCAAGATAGAAAGCATTTACAAACATAAGTTATGTCTCTAATATATGAAGATTCTCAAATTGTGTTACATTTTTTGGTAATAAAAATGTATCTAAACTATAAATTCCACCCACAAAAAGCAACATTTAATATAGCAAGCTATGCTATAGGGACCAGCTTTATGTTTATGTAATTCTTTGAAGGCATCCACACAAATCAAGTGATAATATAATGGGGCCTTAAAAATTAGCATATCACATAGGATAAAAATTGATATCCAATATATTCAAAATGACATCTTAAAAACTCTATATGTATAAATCAATTTTTTAAACAAGGTTTTAAAAAAAACATATTCATAATTTTTAATAAAAATTAAAAAATTTATCTAATGTAAACTAATTTTTTTAATTACTTCATTTAACTTTTAAAAATATTAAATAATGAATTCAAATATTCAATTTAACTTAAACACTAACTTAATTAAGTTTCATAACAAAAATTTACATTTACAATTTATAATTTAAAATTTAATAAACTAAAAATCCTTTATATAATATATATATATATAATTTTTAAAAAATTAATTTAATTTGGTGAGCTAGTTTAAGTGGTCTATTGCTATAAGTAAAAAGTCTTAGTGTCAAATCCTAAGATAACTATATATAATTATCTTTCTTTTATTTTCATAAATAATAAGTTTTTTTATCTAATAACTAGTTAGGTCTAGGCCTATATACATATTTATAGAAAAAACATATTTTTCTGATAAAACATATTTTTTTTTTTAATGGACAACTAGTTAGGCCTAGGCCTATATACATACTTCTAGAAAAACATATTTTTGACCAATAAAAAAAACTTTGATTACATGAAACATCTCTCTTACTTTTTATAGACTTAAAGAAAATCATGTTTTTTTAACCATGGGAACAGCAACCTTCCAAGAGGCCTGCAAGCAAGATACACCAATAACTTGTGACTTATTCTTGGAGCCTTATCACAACAGATCAATAAGCAATCCTACACCCACGTGGTTTTGAACCCTCTACCTCCAAAGAAATAACACATATTCTTAATGTAAGGAAAATCATGTTATTCACTTAAAAACATAAATGATTAGGTTTTATAAATATTATGATTTTTTAACCATAAAAACAGCAATCTCCAAAAGGCCCGCTAGCCAGATATTATACCAACCAATAACTTGTAACTTCCTCTTTGAAATTTTGTCACAATAAATCAATAAACAACCCTGAACCCAAACTCAGTTGTTTTTGAACCTGCTATCCAACAATGTAAGGAAAATCATGTGATTCACCCAGAAACATAAATGATCAGGTAGATTTCCATGTAGCAACCCAAATTAAAAGGGTCTAAGCCCATTTCAGAACCAGCTGATGATGCCCCACCAAATCTACATGAAGCTCATTATAGACTTAAAGAAAATCATGTTTTTTTAACCATGGGAACAACCACCTTCCAAGAGGCCTGCAAGCAAGATACAACAATAACTTGTGACTTACTCTTGGAGCCTTATCACAACAAATCAATAAGCAACCCTACACCCTTCTGGTTTTGAACTTGCTATCTCCAAAGAAATAACACATGTTCTTAATATAAGGAAAAGCATATTATTCACTTAAAAACATAAATGATCAGGTTTTATAATAATTATGAATTTTTAACCATAAAAACAGCAATCTCCAAAAGGCCTGCTAGCCAGATATTATACCAACCAATAACTTGTCGCTTACAAACCAGATATTATAACAATAACTTGTAACTTCCTCTTTGAAATTTTGTCACAATAAATCAATAAACAACCCTGAACTCAAACCCAGCTGTTTTTGAACCTGCTATCGAACAATGTAAGGAAAATCATGTGATTCACCCAGAAACATAAATGATCAGGTCGATTTCCATGTAGAAACCCAAATTAAAGCGATCGAAGCCCATTTCAGAACCAGCTGATGATGCCCCACCAACTCTACTTCATATGATTCGCCAACCCCGTTGCACAGCATAAACAGACTATATTTTGCAAACACAACGTTGTCGTTGCTTATACTGCCTTCGCCATAACCACACTTTAGCGGAAGGTCAACCACGCTGGATTCTCTAGTATCCTCTGGGCCAGCTTGAACATCAGACGCAGTACTCATTATAAGTCTCCTGGACATGGCCGGCCCAAAGAATATGCGCTCCACCATCGCTCTTGCAAGCCCATGCTGTGGCAGTCCAGCTTCAAGCGAGTCGAAAATGGTACACAGCTCCGCCAGACAACGACTGAAGTTCTCTGAGAAGTCGGCCGTGGTTCTTTTGGCACCATGTGGGCCCGTAGCTAGCGTAACAGCCGCCGGATTCAGGTGGCGTGCGCCCAGCAGGAACTCCAACAACTCCGATTTATTACGCAGATTGAACATATGAGGCAATTGCCATATGCAGTTCACTATTACAATCTCTCCTTCCTGGGGCTGGACCTCTTTCAGGCCTTTCAAATCTGTTTCTTGGAACCAAAATGGGATCCCCACTGAGGTTGCGTACTCCGACAGCCTTCTTCGAGTGTGGCCAGAATAGAGCACACACTCATGATCCTCTACCCATTTGATTGCAGTGATTCTCATGTGACCAACTCCAGAATTCCTCAGCACCTCCATTAATGGCGGCCATTGCATGCCCTCCATTATATCGAAGTCAATAATATGGATTCCCACATTAGCAGCGCCGCCAGCCGCCTCTAGTGCTTCTAAAATGCATTGGTTAGCAGTGAAATGAGGTATTCGTATGTAAGGATAAGCTACATGCAGCAGATTCAGAGCTGCCAGAAAATGGTCGTTGGCACTTTTATCATTGGGCTCCATATCCAAACGGGCGAAGGAATTATTCACATGAGAGTGAAGCAGAGCATCGAAGAGATAGTAAGCCACTCTCTCCATGGTGAACCCTACAGGTGAAACAAGGTCTCGCAACCTGCAGAGTAAAACCTCCACAAGATCGTGTGATTCCGGCTGCGACATTGCTTCCGCGCATGTTGTCAAGAGATGTAGGAGCCTCAATCCTTTGTATTCCATTTCTTCACAGCCTGCTCCATCATTTACCTCCATTGATTTTGATTTGCTGCCGCTGTTTGTGACCACAGCAGTAGTACGCTCAGAAACCAGTTGATCCCCGTGAGGAATCTCATGAATAATGACCGGAGCTGTACAGTCTATTGGGCATTCGACGATATTGGTTGGATCTTTCTCTATATCATTATTGTGATCATCTTGCAACTCTGTGTCAATTAAATACTCATCGACTGCCTGCAGGTCTTCTGGCAGCGATAGATTATTAGCGGCCGAGTAGCCATTGATTAAACCAATATCCCATCGCGACCATTCGGCTGCATCCAAATCCACGTTCAACTGTTCTTCTACTTCTGCAGAATGATTATTAGTATCTTCATATTGAATGTGATTATTGAATATATGATCCCAATCAGCTTGTTCAGAAAACCATGATGTTCCCATTTCAGCTTCGATGCTGCCCACTTTCGACATCTCGCAAGAAATAAACCTAACTCCTGTTCTCGATCCAATGCGATCCAATATTGCCACAAGAAAATTAAAACAAAATGGTAGCCCTGCGTGAAAGTCTATAACAATGAACAATTACCATCATTTTCGTCAGTAATAAAGATTATGGAACTTAACTATACCTGAGATTGATGATTTTCAGACATGTTTCACATCCGAGGGATTATATTCAATCCTAACCCTACAAAAAACAAAAGAGGAATAATAATTTTCTTGTCATCTCGATGGTAGGACTTCTGACAAGGATGGATCTTTCTCGTTGTAGGTAGATGTAAATTGATAATGAAGTAATCGAGGAACCCGTGGTACATTTTCATTTAATCTTGTATGAATGGAGTGCCCAGACACAGGCAAGTGGAGTTTCGCATGGGGCAAGTGGAGTTTCGCATGGGTGGGTAGCTGAACGTATTCCAGAAACCTAACTGAACTTTTATTTCTCGTCACATCACCTATGCGATGTCATACTATATTAACTGGCACAATTACAGTTTAGAGAAAAGAAAGGATAATATTGGGATTTTGTTTTTCCGAAAGGTGGGACAATTACAATTTAGAGAAAAGAAAAGGAAAAAATGGAATTTTTTTTTTTCGAAATGAGGGGTGGGTTAATTTGGGAACGCCTTCAATAAATCTTTTATAATACTTTGCTAAACTTGTGAATGATCTAACATTCGACATGTTTTAGTGTTTTAGGGGTTGGTTATTTATTAATGGTCTTGATTTTTTTAAGTGCAAACTTTTGAGTAGCAAAAATGTTGAGAAATTATGAATAAATTGCTTGTGGTTTTAATTTGTATTTTTATATATGTAGTTTAGAAAAAGAATTTAACTGAGGAGACATATTATTTTCCATAACGTTTTATTATTTTGTAAAGGACAATTGTCAACTCTAAGATGAGCAAAGAAGTACTTACACATCTTTTTCTATAATGAGTCTCTTAGACACAATGACCTAAATATTTCACTTTATCTCGAAAGAATTAGCATTTACTCAATTTTACATGAAGTTGATTTTCCAAGGTTTGCAAAACTATCCTTTATGGACGAAATCAATATATCATCAATAAAAAACAACACAAATTTGTCCAAAATTTTGTTAAACATGTTACTCATCAAACACATAAATACTACTGGTGCTAAAAGCTTTTCTTAAAAGCTTGTCTTGTGAATATCTTCATCTTTAATGCTTATTTGATGGTAGTGTGATTTTAGGTCTATTTTAGCTCATCAAACAGGTCATCATTTTTTTTTTCTTAAATAAAATAAGTGCGGCTCCCCAAGGTGACACACTAGGTGTAATGTAATTTTTACTTAGGTGATCTTGGAGCTGCATTTTTCAGTTATGTTAATTCGAGTATGCTCATTCTATAAGGCTCCTTTGAAACAGGGGAAATTCCTAGAATCAAATTAATTGAAAAATCAATATCCCTTCTTGGTGGCAGTCGTGGAAGTTATTATGATAACACATCCCTATAATCTCTAAGAACTGACAAATTTTCGAGGGATCTATTAGGTTCGTCCCAAGGCACTCAAAACATGAACCACAAATAACTTGCATCCCTTTGTGCCACTTTTCTTTAGCTGAATTGCAAAAATATTTCATACTAAAATATTT
Organism: Pseudotsuga menziesii; assembly: GCA_001517045.1. Lineage (NCBI taxonomy): Eukaryota > Viridiplantae > Streptophyta > Pinopsida > Pinales > Pinaceae > Pseudotsuga > Pseudotsuga menziesii. Next base: position 387,221 of record LPNX010541534.1, read on the forward strand.
TTGGGAACACCAATGATCATGTTACAGTTTCATTTGTCATCAACGCATATAAAAGTTTTATCTAAACAATTCAGTATCACTTTATGTCCCTCCAACCAATCCATACCAACTAGGTTGTCATATGATCCTAAGGGAAGTAGATTTAAATTTACTTGTTTCTCCATTTCATTTATTTTTACACTACACTTTTAACTTTAAATCGACCCCGAATCAATTAATAGAGAAACAAGACAATTCAAATTTTTTTCTTCTACCTCGACCATAGATGATTAGTAATCATCTTGATGATTGTCGAGTGCAACTAATTCATGGCATCTTGACTATGCCATCGGTTACTGTTCCTCATTGGATGTTATAATAGTTCCTGAATGATTATTTCCTTTTGTGGACAATCTCTGAAATAATGTCATGTGACAACCCCAACACTTGATTCCACTTTGATGGTTTTTTATTATTTTCTTCGCTGGATGATCCGCTCATTTCATTCTTCCTCACTTAGTGAGATTTCCTTGGTTATTAGGCATGTATTTGTTCTATGTATCAAGTTTTTTTTTTCAAGCCTTCAAAAATTATTTCCATGGTACTCTCTTTTCTTATTTATGTTATTAGGTGGTTTATATCCTTTTTGTCTATGTTGATTTTTCTCCTTCATCTTGTCCTTCCATTTTCTAGGTTGTTTAATATGATTATAACAGCATTCAACTTTTCTGATGGCTTCTTTCAAATTTTTTGGTTTCATAAGTTCTACTTTATCCTTGTAAATAGGGGGTAAGCAACTTCGAAACCTCTGAACTCTTGGATTTTCCCTTGTGATATTAGGCACCTAACGCAATATCTCCATAAACTTGCTCGCAAATTCTTCCAAGGTCACATGTCCCAATTTCAGTGCAAAGAATTATTTTTCTTAAATATGATCGTAGAATTGTCTTACATGTATTTCCTTTTAAAATCGTTCTTGAATTGTTTCCATTCAACTCCCTTATCCTCTATATTCTTAAACTTCTTCAAATCCTTCCACCATATAGTTTCCTTATCAATCAAATTGTAGAATTTGTCATCATTACCTTTAAGTTGCTTGAATAATTATACAAATGCAAGTAATTCTCCATTACTAACAACTAGGTTTTAGCCTCATGTCCTGATTTTACTTCATGGGAAAAGGTAGGGGGATTAATCTTCTTAAATTCCCCTTGGATTTCATCATTAATCTTCCGTTTCGTGGGAGGTGGAGTTGGATCCTTTCCAAAATCCTCATGGTTCTCAATTCCACTTCTATCCCTCTCTTCCATACTTTTAGTTTTATCATAGTCTTCCATGTCTGGGTTTTCCCAATTAGTGTGATTAGAGGTTTGTGTGGTAGGTTTGCTTAACCTTCGATATCATAGGTCATGTAGCAACAAAGCATTAAATTATTGTTGATCCTCCTACATTTTTATCAACCTTTCATTGTCTTGTTTATAAATTTGAAGCTTAACCTTTATTTTTTTTACTGTTTCTATAATAACGTAATTTCTTTCATTCAAATCTATCCAAAATTATAAATTTTCACCTTTGACTTCAATTCTTCCTTGTCATTCAAGAGTCTTTGCCATGGCTTTCCTATAGGTCTTGATCATGTGGGAATCTGGCTAGTTGGTTTCTTTCGTCATCTTCACTCAGTACTTGCCATGCCCTTTCAAGATATTTTATGGTTTTTGTGCTTCTAAGTGCTAAGGAGTATCGCTGCAAAATGAATGATCACTAGTTGTCAAAATTATTAAGCAAGTGAGGTTGTGCAAGGCTTGGTAAAGTCATCACTTGTACTTAAATCCTAGTCATGCAATCTATAATTGAATTTTCCATAGGCCCAAGTGTTTTAACTTGGCTCTGATACCATATTGTAATATCACCATGGAATTTTTATTTTATTTTTACTTTAGTTAAAAAGAAAGGTTCTACTAGTACACCGAGAATCCTAATTCTAGGCTTGTGTTGTTGACCAACGACAGAAGTCAAGGCTAACCTTGCTAAAAAAATAACACATCAACTACCTTCTATAGGGACTAATGACTCATATTATCATTACGACCAGATCAAGGCTTATACATAAAGGCATCCAAATGTGCAAGTGAATAATCCCATTATCAACATATTAGTCCCATCACAAATGAAGGGGTGGAAACAAGCCACCTTTAAGGTCGAGGTGGCACCCAACTGTAGTGGGAAGACGTAATAAATGCTTGGTTAAGTCCTCTCCACACAAGTTGTACGTGATGCTGAGGTGTAGGTTTTAGCATCACATGAGAATGAATCTCTAACATACCATTAAGTAATGGAGTACAATAAGTTATCTTGACTCTTCGTAGTAGTAAGGAGAGTTTCACAAATTCAATTGAGCTTGGAACACCATTCATTCAAGGGTTCTAGTTCGCCCTTGGGTGGGGAGGATATATGGGTTAAATTTAAATTGAGGAAAAGACGATGATCCATTCGACTCCTTACTAGGTTATCTTGATAGGGAAGTATTTGTTCGACTGTAAACATAGTTATTTACAGGCTATCAAGAGAGGAAAGAGGACATTCTTGATCATTTTATGTAGGTACCTATGTTTCAATTTTCTCTAGTTTTGTTTGCATTTCCTTATGTCTGTAATATTTTAGTTTTTTATCCGGATTTATGCAGGAACACAACAAAATACACAAATAACCATAGAAACAAATATGCAGCGGAAATAACACTTCATTTCATTAGTCAATAACTGAAACTTGTTTACATATAGAATGGAAATATACTAGCTAGAGTGCTGGTAGCTTATCTTTGAGAAGAGATGTGGCGGCTACATGCCTCTGAACTCTGTGTTACAATGAGGCTCGAAGGCCTATATATGATTGAGAAACAATGGAAACCCTACACCTCCAAAAACCTAACCCTTGAGGTGAAACGCCTTAATGTGGGTCTCGTTGGGTAACTTGGTACATCAATTTCCTGAGGTCGTAACTTTAGCATACTACCTCCGTTTGAAGCGCATGATATATTGTTAGAAAGATCTATTTAAGGACTACATCCATATATAGCGAAGATGAAGTCTGAAATAGACTCATATTTTCCCGACCATTTGATGCCAAAAAAACGTCGTTTAGGGCCTCAAAATGGCTCCGGAAGATTAGGACCCAAAAACTGCCAAAATTAGTAAATTGTGCTACAATTAAGGAAACTAGAAAACTGAAAGAAACAATGGTGGGGGTCTAAGAGGAATAGGTGGGTGGACACCAATATCCTCCTGGATCATTCCTCCCCCCTTAGGAAGCAATGGTCCCCATTGCGTTGAGTTCCTCCATGAGATGAGGAAACTTATGTTGAACTTGGTCCTTGGTGAGCCACTTTCCCTGGTGAAGGAGTTGGATTGCTTTGACAACTCAATATAGATGGATCTTCTATTGGTGGGTGTTCTTGATTTATGTGTCCATAATTTGATCAGCGGTGGCGTGTTCCATGTAGTCAGGGTTTAACTCTATTGGTGTGAATTGTTCTGCCACGTCTGATGTGTCCAGGAGAGGTGGGAAGTAGGGCCGAAGGTGATCCACATTGAACACTGAGTGCATACCAAGGAATGGTGGAATACTGAGATCAAAGGCATTATCCCCAATAGCCTTGGTGATGGTGTATGGCCCATATCGAAGTGGGCGAATCTTGCGGTGGGGTCCAGCGAGGCACTCCTGCAAATGTAGACACACTTTGTCACCCACTTGGAAGTTGTGTTGCACCCGATGCTGATCATGTCGTTGCTTGTACTTATCATTGGATCTGTCCAATATGTCATGAACCTGTTGGCGAATGTGCTGAATGCGCTCAATGAATTTGTTTTCCTTGGAATCTTTAGACTGGATATGAGCTGAATCAGCCTAAGTAGCTGCAAATGGCATGGCTATGTCAATGGGACATAGTGGCTGGAATCCCAAGCCCACCTGAAAGGGGTTGTGGTCGGTTAAGCTGTGGAGGGCCTGGTTATAGCTGTGTTGTACATAGGAGAGGCTCTCATCCCATGTGCATGGATTCTTTGAGTTGTACATGTGCAAAATGTGTATGATCATCCTGTTGACGACCTCTGTCTGGCCATCAGTCTGGGGATGGAAAGTTGTGGACTTTGTGAGCTTGGTGTCTATCGTTGACCATAGGCTAGACCATAATGTACTAAGGAACCTGCTATCCTGGTCTGAGATTATAGACAGTGGGATCCCAAAGTGTACCCACACTTGTTCAAAGAAGAGTTTAGCAGTGGCTTCTACTATGATATTCTTCTTGTAGGCCGCCATTATGGCCATCCTTGAGAATTTGTCAACGACCACAAACACAAAATCGTTGCCGTGCTTAGTAGAAGGAAGGCCTAACATGTAATCCATGGAGATGGATTCCCAAAATCGACTAGGGGTAGGAAACGGAGTATAGAGGCCTTGCTTCTTGATGGATGGTTTGGCAATGGCATAGGCAGTGTAGGATCGGATGTACTTCCCGATGTCCTATCGAAGGTTCGGACAATAGAAGTACTTCTGCAGTATTGCCACTATTTTCTCGACCCCAGTATTCCCAGCGACCCAACTGTAGTGCGCTTCCCAAATCATCTTGGCACGCTTGCTTGAAGGAACACAAAGGTGTCCCATGTGACACAGTAGTACATCCTGGAGGTGAAATTTTGGAACTTGGTTTCCCTCCAAGAGCGTTTGGTATGTGTGACTGAATTCTAGATCGCTCTTATAGAGAAGCGGCCAATCAAAAGTCTCATGCCCACAAGAGTTGAGCACAGTTGTTATCGCCATGATCGATGGTCGGCTAAGGCAGTCTGCAACATTATTAGTGCTTCCCTTCTTGTACTTGATGTTCAAATGAAACTGTTGTAGATATGTGGACCACTTCTGATGGTGATTGTTCTGTAACTTCCCTTGTGTCTGCATGAACTATAGGGGTCGGTGGTTTGTATGGATGATCGTTTCCTTCCCCAAAATGTAATGTTTCCATTGTCGGCAAGCCTGTACAATGGAATACATCTCTTTGTCATAAGTGGAATATTTGCGGACAGTGTCGGACAGTGTCTCACTGTGATATGCCACTGGATTCCCTTGATGAGTAAGGAATGCCCCAATAGCATAGTCAGAGGCATCTGTCTTGATCTCAAATGGTTGTTGCAAGTGTGGTAATGTGAGCACTGGGGCACAGCATAGGCGATGTTTCAATTTTGCAAATGCCTTCTGTTGAGTTTCCAACCAAAAGAATTTTTCTTTCGCTCCTCCCTTGGTGACTTGACTCAAGGGCCAAGTGATATGAGAGAATCCCAATACAAACCTGCGGTAGAAATTAGCAAGGCCCAGAAAGCTACGAAGCTCTGTTAGAGTAGTTGGGGCTGGCCAATCCCGAATGACTTGGATCTTGGTTGGATTCACATGTACCCCATAGTCATCAATAATGTATCCTAGATACTGAACCTGGGTCATGCCAAAAGTGCACTTGTCCAAATTGGCACACAACTTGTGCTGCTGCAATGTTTGGAGGACCTGTCAGATGTGGTGGAGATGCTCTTCCCAAGTCTGGCTGAAGATCAGGATGTCATCCAAGTACACTACTACGAATGAGTTGGTGAATGGCCGCACCATGTCGTCCATGAGTCTCATGAGGGTTGCAGGAGCATTCATCAGCCCGAAAGTCATGACCAACTATTCGAAAAGGCCCTCCTTGGCTTTGAAGGTAGTCTTCCACACATCGATCATTTCGATCGGTACCTGGTGATACCTGGACTTTAAGTCGATCTTGCTAAAATATTTCGCCCCTTGAAGCTGGTCTAGGAGGTCATCAATCCATGGGATCAGGTACCTATTCTGGATAGTGATCTTGTTCAGCGCCTAATAGTAAATACAGAGTCTCCAAGTCCCATCCTTCTTCTGTACCAACACGATCGGGCTCCCCCAAGGCAATGAACTTGGCCGGATGTGACCCTTCTACAGTAGCTTTTGAATTTTCCTCTTGATTTCACCATTCTCCAGAATAGAACGATGATAGATCGGTCCATTGGGCAGCGACGCACCTGGGGTCAGATCGATGGGGTGCTTGACCTGACAGTGCAGAGGCACCCTGATGGGTGAGGTGAATATGTCCCAGTACTCCTCCATGACCTTGTATATTTGTTGTTGTCATGCGGAGGGGACCTTTTTGGAGGTTGTGGCAATGATCTTCTTCTTGCCTTGAGGGTGAATCATCAAGAAAACAAACTTCTCGGTTTTGGAAATGAGCTTACTGCATTGTTTTGCAGTAACCAAAGAGACAGCGGTAGGGGGTGGTACCTCTGGTATTCTATACAAATTATTTCCCAACGTAATAATAACAGCCTAAGGCTGAGATTCATACACAGCATGTCGCTTCCATAAGTATGGTTGACCTAATAATACATCGGAAACATCAAGAGGAGCAATATCACATAATACCTCATCGGTGAAGGGCTTGATGCTGTAGAGAAGTTGGCACTGCTGGCTGACGTGGAGATCTCATCCTTGGTGAAGCCACCCAAAGGTGTACAACTATGGGTGTGTTGTGGTCGGCAAACCCAACCGCTTCATGACCTTTGCTAAAATCAGGTTCTTTTGGCTCGCAATGTCGACAATGAACTGTAGCAAGGAACCCTTTACCCACATTTGGGAGTGGAAAAGATGCTCCTCCTCCTCTGAATCTTCTAGTTCTTCTTTTTGGATCTTTGTGGTGGCAACGGTGGCACTGGGATTTGCATCGATAATATTCTTCCCTCTGTCATTCCCCTTCTTGGGTTCTGATTTAGTGTCAGAGTATGCATCTGATTCAGAAGCCTTTATCTTGACCACTAGTGACTACTTATCCTGACACTCACTTGTGTTGTGAGTGGGGCTCTTATGGAACTCGCACCACTTTCCTGCTTCCTTCTTCGGCTTTGCAGTGTTGCTCTTTGCTTGTGGCTTTGGCAAGTTTTCTTAAGTCTCCACGCCTTAGCTATGTCCTTAGTTCTACGGTTTGGGGGCACCTTTCCCTTGCTTCTAATTCGCAGATCCAAATTCTCGCTTTTTCTGTTTGATTTTTTGCTCAATTTTGGTAGCGTACCAATATGCCATACCAAGCGAGGAGATGTCAAGGAACTCCATTTCCTCCTGAATTTATCTGTGTAGACAAGTATGTTACTTCAGCACCAAATGTTTCTCTGAATCTTTGATACCCAACTTGGTGCGCAGGGTATGGAACAAATTCGTCATCTCATGCACATCTTGATCTCTTTGCTATCATAGCATAGTCCATTGGATGTACTTGTCCTCCTAGCTCCCCACTGGATAATATTATCCCTTTATGGAATCTCGAAAAGAATTCCAAGTGGGTACGGCTGAGAACAGAGAGGTTTCCTCCTCATCCTTTCTTTCATAGTAGGTTTCCCACCTGTCCTTAACATGGGGGGTGGATTTGAGTAGAGAAAAAGTAATATTTTCCTGGTCAGAAAAGTCATCAACTGAGAAATATCCTTCTAATAGATTCAACCATTTATCTACGACGTCTGCATCTATTCGAGCATCAAATATGGGAATGTCAAAGTTTACTTGTACCTTAAAAGGGGTTCCACCTCCAGAGTGGCTACTAGATGCAAATGCGTCACCAATGAGAAGTTGTTGAAGGATCTAGGCGAAGTTATCCATCATCGCGTTCCTTTGTTTTTCAAGGGCCTCCTCAAGCAAAATTTTGATAGGATCTTCTGCGCCCTCGTATTTCTTTTCATCCCCCATGGGTGGCCATCGGGATTTGTGAGGCTGATCTTGCAAAGGTTCATCCAGATCGATTCCTAACTCTTTATACCCCGCCCTCGTTAGGGACATGCAAAGAAGGATCAAGAAAGAGCAGATTGCTTTGATACCACTGATCTGGATTTATGCAGGAACGCAACAAAATACACAAATAACCATAGAAACAAATATGCAGCAGAAATAACACTTCATTTCATTAATCAATAACTGAAACTTATTTACATACATAATGGAAATAAACTAGCTAGAGTGCTGGTAGCTTATCTCTAAGAAGAGATGTGGCGGCTACATGTCTCTTAACTCTATGTTACAATGAGGCTCGAAGGCCTATATATTATTGAGAAACAATGGAAACCCTACACATCCAAAAACCTAACCCTAGGAGGTGAAACGCCTTAATGTGGGCCATGTTGGGTAACTTGGTACATCAATTTCCTGAGGTCGTAACTTTAGCATACTACCTCCATTTGACATGCATGATATATCACTAGAAAGATCTGTTGAAGGACTACATCCATAAACAATAAATTTCAAGTCCGAAATGGACTCATATTTGCTCGACCATTCGATGCCAAAAAAACATCGTTTAGGGCCTTGAAACGGCTCCAGAAATTTAGGACCTGAAAACTACCAAAAATAGTAAATTGTGCTACAATTAAGGAAACTGGAAAACTGAAAGAAACAATGGTGGGGGTCCAAGAGGAATAGGTGGGTGGCCACCAATATCCTCCTGGATCATTTTTCTGGCTACCAAAATGAGAAACTGAATGATTATGTAATGTCCCTACTTGGGATTTTGGAGAAAAGTGCAATTTGGGGCAAAATTTGAGCTTAACTAGTCATGACTCTAGAGGGTTCCACCTTTCACCAAATGGTCCTGAATTTGAAGGGAAATGGTATGGTGAGTCTTAAAACATACCAAGGTGGTTTATGGATAATTAATATCTTGGACCTATTCAACCTTGTTTGGGGCTAATGACAGAAAGACAATAATTACTAGGAAATTCTGATGAAATTCCCCCTAGGGTGTAGGCCAATATAGCTTCCAAATTCATGTACGAACCTCCAAAATTTGTAAGAATAGTATGGGGACTAAAATAATACCTCATTGACTATAATTACACATAGTTATGAATTCTTCAAACTAGTTAGAGAGTTCAACATTGGTTTGATAACTTTCAGTGAAATTGCATAACTAGCTCGATTTTAATATATAAAAGGTAGAGTTAAAAGATCACATCAAGATGTGAAATATAGAGACCATATATAGAATAAAAATTTCTTCACCAAAATTATTAAAAATTATATAAATCCCCTCATACAAGTATTGTATATAACTCATTCAATATGGGAGTCAAATACATGAAAACTAGTGAATTAGTAGCATGGAATTACAAGAGTTTTAGATATGGATTTCTTGGATTTAGACCCACAGAGCATTGGGAAATGAAATTAAAGAGTAAAAAGTAATATATTTCTATCAAAACATCAATAAAATAATATAACATCCCTCATACAAATATGATACAAGACTCCTTCAAGATTGAATTCAATGTCATGGAAACTAGTGACTCAATGGCATGGGAATGCAAACTTTTCACACATGAGTTTATTGGATTTCAAGCCATAGAGAATAAGGACATGAAATTACAGATTAATACATCATAAATTTATTTCCAAACATCATCCAACTCATAGAATATCCCTCATACAAGTTTGGTATAAAACTACTTCAAGATTGAAGCCAAAATCCATGAAAACTAGTGATACAATGGCATGAAAATGCAAGCTTTTCACACATGAGTTTCTTGGATTTCGAGCTGAATAGAATATGGGAATTAAACTACATAGTATTAAATAATATATTCCTTCCCAAACATCATCAAATTTATATAAAATTCCTCAGGCAAATCTCATATAGCGCTACTTCAATATTGAAACCAAATCCATGAAAACTAGGTATTCAAGAGCATGGGATGGAAGCCTTTCATACATGTATTTCTGATATTTAGAATTACAGAGCATATGGACATGATATTATATATCCATGCATCATATATCAAATATTGGGAATCAACTATACTCAACAAAGCGTAAGCACCACTCTAACAAGTGTGCCATCAAATGAGAGTGTGGGGGAATTGAGAAGAAGGAATGAGAGAATGGGGAGATATGTCATAATTCGAATATATGGACCTTCAAACTGAAAATAAAAATCCTTAATTAATCTCCCATTATAGGTATGAATTTCCTCTCCATCAACCAACTTGGAAAGTAATCCAACTCCCTCGAAATTGGTTCAAAAGCATGAAGAGTGAACACTCACCGTGCAATGGACAAGCAAAATCTCTCCAAAATGTCAAAGGTAAATAAAAAATGATCAAAAATATATTATACTTCCTCATGAAATCCTTTTATTAACTTCATGAGTCCTCCTAAGGTATAATTTCCCTCCATGGTCTTCCTCCAACTCATCTTAGTGGTTTAGTAACTCTCATGATACTTGTCTTCCTCTTCATGCTCCAATTCTTTCCCCAATTCAAATGGATTCCTCTAACTCCCAAATTCGACCTCTTGGTGGCTATTTTTATCCCTGTCATGTAATATTTGTCATATTCCAGCAATCAGGTCTTAATTTGTCATACTTTTCATAGAATCTTTCATCATTTGTCGTCACAAAGTGCATGGAATATCCTTCCAAGTGGCACAGATTGTCTTCTAGTCTGTTCCTCTTCAATGGGAGTTACTCTCCTTTTACTAATTCGAATTCCTTGGCTAATTAAATGATAGTTGACACTACATCACAATCCAATAATGTTATATTACCCATGTGTTTGAATTTGGATGAATATCATGCCAAGTGTGTAGGGAATCTAGTCATCCAAAGGCTAAAAAATCTTCCAAGTGTCTTCATGAACCCAAGCCACCTTATTTTCTTATCATTTATCATTTATGTGACCCATTTAAGTGTGAATATGGTAAACTAAATTCCTTTTGGGTCCCATAGTCCCTTATTACAAAACTTATGTCTCCATCTCAACCTAGCGAACTAGTAGGTTGGTGAATAGTCTTATTTGGGAATTATTTAATTGAAGACATGACAGTCCTCCCCACTCAATATTCTTTGTCCTCCAGCAATACCAAGTTTGTATGATGCAATTTTTTTTCATATTCCCAAGTGGAATCCTTCTTTGGTACTCCTTCGTTTGCACCAAGTGCTCTCTTATGTGATGTTAAACCCCCCCCATTGGTCGCATGATTTTTCCATCTTTGAGATCAAACACATGAAATTCAAAGCATGGAGGGACTTTAAACCATTCCATACAGTGAAATTGATGTATTAAACATTTTCCACAACCCAAATCCTTCAAATTTTGGGTTTTCGCACTATCTATTCTGCCTTCCCAACTTTCTGCACGCTCCTTTCCACACTCACATTTTCCACATTGCGAAGATCGAAAATCAGAAAATCACTTTTTCAATTTTTGATCTTCTACACTTCTACACTTCCTCATCCACTCTTTTGTATCTGCACTTCTACAATTCTGCATGCACCTTTCTGCACTTCACTTTCCCAATTCAGATTGTGGAACTCAGATTGTCAACTTTCGATATTTTGGATTGTTGCCTTTTCACTTCCACAAGAATCTTCCTGGACTATTGATCTACTATGGTGTGGATCTTGACCATCGATCTGTACTTTGATGTGAATCTATCCTCAACCATCAGATCTTTTGTGGATTGTGACCGTTGATCTCTTAATCAAGTGTGGAACTTCATTTTTCTTTGTGGATCTGTGTCCCCTTTGTTGTGGAACTTAATTATCACCATTGATATTTTGTCAAGGTATATCTCCACCACACGATCTCAAGCATACGATCTGCATAGACTTAAACCTTAGTTTATCGTTGTTAGGTGTAACTCCTGATTCGTTCATTACATAGCCAAAATCATTTATTTATACATTTCATAGGACGGTTGTGTTTCACCTTCCGCCTAGCCTTTTCGGCTTCCTAACTATTCAGTTTTCTTTATTTATTTACAATAATCCCTAACAGATTATATTCTAACAATCCCCCTCTTAATCCGAAAGGGTGTTCGTAAGTTCGAGCATGTTTCTGACTCTTTCAAACTTTTCTCGTCCAAGTGCTTTGGTGAAGATGTCTGCAATTTGATCATTTGTGGAACAATGTCGAAGATGGACTGTCTTGGCCTCTACATGATGTCAAATCAAATGATACTTTGTGTTGATGTGTTTGGTTCAATCATGGAATCTAGGATTCTTAGCCAGATTGATTGCAGAAGTATTGTCGATCAATAATGGTGTGGAGTCCTCTTGTTTTTCTTTCAAATCTTCAAGTATCTTTCTGAGCCATACTATTTCTTTCATTGCTTCAGCTACAGCCACATATTCTGCTTATGTTGTTGAATCTGCCAGAACTAACTATTTGCGTGATCTCCATGAGACAGCTGTTGATCCAAGACTCATAGTGTATCCAGAAGTTGATACTCATGTCTCCTTATCGCCATCAAAATCTGAGTCTGAGTACCCAATAAGTTTGAAGTCATCCACTTTAGAGTACTTGAGTCCAACGTCTTGAGTCCCCTTCAAGTATCTTAGAACTCTTTTTGCAGCTGACCAGTGTCCTTCACAAGGTTTATGCATGAACCTTGAAAGTATGCCAACAACATAAGAAATATCTGGTCTATTTGTTGTAAGGTAGATAAGGCTTCCTACAAGTTGTCGATACTTGGTTGCATCCTCAAATTTTTTTCCTTCGCTTGATGTGAGCTTCATTTTCTGTTCCATTCGAGTAGATATAGGGTTGCATTCTGTCATGCAAAATTTGTTTAGTAGTTCTCCAACATATTTTTTCTGAGATAGGAAAATATACTTAGGATGTTGAGTGACTTCAATTCCTAAGTAATAGTGGAGATGTCCCATATCTATCATTTCAAATATCTTTTTCAAATCTTTCTTTATGGATGCTATATAGCTCTCATTGTTCCCTGTCATCAAAAGATCATCTACGTACACCACAAGATACACAACAGATCTACCAACTTTCTTTATAAACAGTGTTGCATCATCAAGATCAAAATGCTCGAAATTTAACTTCAAAATATGCTCGGTTAACTTTTCATACCATGCGCGAGGTGCTTGTTTTAGGCCATACAAGGATTCGACAAGCTTGCATACCTTTTGTTCTTTTCCTTTCACAACAAAGCCTTCTGGCTAAGACATGAAGACATTCTCTTTCAAGTCTCCATTCAAGAAAGCAGTCTTCACATCCATTTGATGAACTTTCCATCCTTTCTGAGCAGCTAAAGAGAGTAAGGTACGGATGGTATCCCATTTTACTATAGGAGAAAATGTTTCTTCATAGTCAATTCCTTCTTTCTGTGCATAGCCTTTTGCTGCAAGCCTCACTTTGTGCTTGTCAAGTGAGCCATCTGATCTGTATTTGTTCTT
>LPNX010541534.1:401507-413918 GCA_001517045.1 Pseudotsuga menziesii
TCTCAACTCTTGCAGATGAACCGTTTAGTTTCAGCAGCTTCCCATCTTCATATCCAGACATGATGACTTGGTTGTCAGAGGACTTTCTTATTTCAACGATTCCATCAAACATGTGGATGGAATGGCCTTGTTGTTGTATCTCCACCAAGGACAACAGGCTTCTCTGCAACTCTGGAAGATAAAGAACATTCTTCAATAAGAAATCAGGGAATCCAGGCATCTTCAGTCGAATGGTGCCTATTCCCTTTGGTTTAATACTTGACTTATCTGCAAAGTACACTATTCCATCTATTGTTTCATTAAGTTCTTCAAAACAATCTTTTCTAAATGTCATCTATGATGTTGCACCAGTATCAAGTAGCCAACAATCTTTGTAAGATGAAAGTGAAGTCATTTCATTAATTCCAATATTACAATGTGCAACAATACAAGAATCAGAAGATTTACTAGCATCTTGGTCATCTTTCTTCTGGTTATGTTTGACTTTGATGGAGTCCCATGAATCCCAACACTGATCTGATGTGTGCCCAGTCTTTCCACAACGCTTGCACTGCAAATCTGATCTTTTGTTTCTACCCCCTCTACCTCTGAAATTTCTTCTTCCTCTGCCTCTCTCTTTGCCAGAGAGAGTGGCACCAACTATTGATGACAAACATTACATCTTTTACAGCAGTAAGTGTAATTTACAATAATGAATTTGATATGACAAAGAGAAATAGAAAAAATAATAACCTTGCAGGTCTACAGTCTCTGCCAAGGTGATTTACAATCTCAACTTCAGGTTTTAAAGTGATACAATGACAGTGATACCACTGATAGTATCACAGCTTCAATTCGCAACAATACAGGGAGAAGAAATTTAGTACCAATTCCCAGCCTTCAAGGTCTTTATGCAATTGGTAATGGTGTGAAACACAAGGATTTTGCTCTACATGGATCACAAGAGATGGCACTCTTTACACACAACACTTCCACTAGTGCACTAATCAACATACATTATTTTTCAACGTAGCATACATATATCAGTCACAATATATCAGTCAGCATATATTAGTCAGCATATATATATCAGGTCACAATATATCCCATGAGAGAGGTGTAGGCAGACTCAGTTTCAGGCTCATGCTCAGTTTTCCAACCCTAACTGCGTTGCATGTGCCTCATCAACTTCTACAATGGCAGTGGAGAAGGTGGATGATTGCAATAATATTGTAAAACTGGCATAGTAATTACAAAAAAATAATTATAGGAACACCAGCGTTTTTGCAGCAATTTGACCCTTCAAATTCATATCCGATCCTCCACTCAGTCAGAGAGGGGAAGCTCCAATACACAGTCTCTTCACACATTCAGCGCCAGAGGTCGCAGTCACTCCATGCAAGGAATTAGGTCAAAAATAGGGTTTTTGTATTTTCACCAAGCAATATAACAAATTATCTCTGTGCATTCAGTCTTCACAACGCCTTCAGTCAGGTAGTTTTCCAGACCTGAAAATGGCAAACTTGCATTGACAGGAAATTAGTCTTCAAACACCATCCAAATAGCAGTCTTCAAACAACATTATATAGCAGCTCCATAGGTTCAACGCGAGAGTCTCGGCCTTCAACTACAATACACAGCATATGCTCAATGAAGACAATGTCAGCGCACCCAATATATCAGTCTACAACGTACAAAGCTGCCACTGCAAATATGGAGATCTTCAATGTCATTGCCATTGAAGAAGATGAAAACTTATAGAAGCAGTCGAAAATTGAATGATGGCGCAGCGACCAAATCCATGCGCAGTTCAAAATCGTAGGCAGTCTCCACGCAGGCTCTCTTCATTTAGTATTCAATGCACAGCTTTCATGCAGGCTCTCTTCATTCCACACAGGATCTCTTCATTCAGTATTCAATGCACTAAAGGAGAATAATATCAATAGTATATCAGCAGTGTCTTCATGTAGCAGTATACTCACGCTCAGCGTTGTAATTAATGGAGGAGAGGTAGTCAGCTCCAATGCTTCAACAATATTCCACGATGCAGCCAGAAATCGCAGCCGCTTATAAAACTTAATCTTTCATAGCAGTTCTCAAAGGGAGATCACAGTCCTCAATGCAATCTCAAACTCCAGCACAACGCAGTCTCAAACTTCAGCACATTCTCCAACAATATGGACTCAAGCAAATAATTCAAATTTGGAGGAGATCACAGTCTCTTCATAAAATTGTAGACATATATCACAGTATACACAACAGAAGATGAATGGAGAGCGTGGTTACAACTTAGGGTTGGGTATACATCAAACGTATGAGCAGAAAACGCACATAATGAATGCGCGTAGGGGCAGACTGACTGAGCAGGAAGCCTGAAAGAGTAGACTGGCAACAGGCAAGATTTATGGCAGCGCTCTGATACCACTTGTTAGGTATAACTCCCGATTTGTTCATTACATAGCCAAAATCATTTATTTATACATTTCATAAGACGGTTGTGTTTCACCTTCGGCCTAGCCTTTTTGGCTTCCTAACTATTCAGTTTTCTTTATTTATTTACAATAATCCCTAACGGATTATACTCTAACAATAATCTATATCCCACCTTCCACCTTCTGATTTCTAGACTTCGAGAATCGAAAATCCAACTTCTATTTTAGCTTCTTTTATGTTCTTCTAATCTCTGTCTTCCGACTTCTACACTCCACAATGAATTCATAAATTGAACTTTTTTCTGATCAGTTGATCTTTATAGTGATTGACCTTTCGATCCGGAACCTGCAATAAGATTACTTTCCATGCCCAAGAAATATTCAATGGTTAATAATCTAATTCCCCTTCGATTGATAAGAGAATCAATCTATCGATATCTGTTTCCCTCATTTTCAGAAACCCTAAATTCACATGCAAGCTTATCATTCATTAATAGATATTTAAACAAACATTCAATTCATGAAATTGAACACTCAAACAAAATTGAATGTACACACATAGATATTATGCCAAAATAGTATTTTTCATTCACACACTGAATCTGTACATACAAATTGCCTCAAAACCTGCGTTCTGATTTCCTTAGGCCTATACATCTTTGATTGGCTTTGCTTAAGCTATATTTACTCTGTTATAGCTACTTTTCATACTCCTATCTATCCTTATGTCTATATCTGTCTATTGTATCTATCTATGCCTCATAGGATTACATATACATAACAAGATTGATGGACCATTCTAGTTCAGATCCTCAAAATCTGCTAACTAATCCTAATTACAGCAAACCCTCAAATCTATCCTATGACTCGGTACAACTAATTGAGGACTTTGTTACATGATTCATCAGTTGACCCAATGACTCACTCCTCCACTTAGTGACTCACCTAATGACTCAACATCATATAGAATCATATAAAAACATAGGTTTATTTATATTGTGATGGTTCGAAGGCCATCAATTCAGAATTGAAGACCCCTTCTAAGCCTGATCCAACATTGAGATTGGAATTTTAATGGAGAGTAGGATGCACTACATCAAAATCCCCGGGTAGAAATAAATATGAATTCCTGGTCATAACCTTTCATATTCAGTATTCCTGTATCCCAAACCTTGTTCTGTAGCTGATCATTCATCTTATAATGTTGTTTTGTCTTTGTCATCTTCAGTTCTCATGGTTTCCGAATCTTCTACTGCAATGCTCCACTAGCCTTTCTTCTGCAATCTTTTTCTGTTATTCATATTTTACCACGGTTCTGTCTACTTGCATCAGCAGAGCAACTACTTTTCTCATGTTTTCTCTAAAACACATTCACCATCAACACCCATAGTTTCTCAATATCTAGATCCAGACTATCTTTTGGCTGGTATACCTACATCTTATTTTCTTGAAATTGTTTCTCCTTTGTCTTTTTGCTGCTATCCACTAAATTATAAAATAATTCAGTGTTCTTACCTGCTATCTTCTCTTCTCCAATGTTGTCATCAAACATTAAGCAGTCATCTTTATCAATCTTTGGATTGATGAACGAATCTTCTAACATGTGTAACCCTTCATCATAATTTTCGAGGTTAGAAATATTCTCTTTGTCTTCACTAGACAACTCTGCAACAGAAAATTCCTTTAGGAGCTGATCACCCTTTTGAGACAATATAGCCTCTTTTTGTGTCACTACATATTTCTTTCTTTGTCTATCAGCAACACCACTATCCAAATATGAAAGTGTTCTCTTTTTTTTATCTCCATGAGACCATGTCATCTCGTCCTTCAATCCTAGAACAAGCTTTTGGATTTGGTCCATGTAATCACAAACAAATCATTAGTCCCAAAAATATAAGACTTTTTTATCTTATTTGGCCTCACAGTCATCTCCTCCATAATTTGATCTTTACTCTTTACATAATTCATGAGACTCTTAATTTGTCTCCCTTTTTCTACTTCATCATCCTCTCCAAGAAAAGGACCCTATTTAGGTTCACAATATGAAACCTCCATCCCAGATTTGACTTCTCTGATTTCTTTATCCAATCTAGCAAACATATTTTGATGTAGCTTCACCTGTAGTGAATTCCATCTTACCTCCCTTTTCATGACCTGACCATACCTCTGGTTCTCTTCTTCAGCAGCTTGCATATGCTTCTCAAAGCACAAAATGTCTCTTTCTAACTCTAGCAATTCTCTGCTACATTCTCTCTTCTTTTATAATGTGGCTTTTCTTTGAACCCCTAGAGTGACCTTCTGAGTACTCATTATATATGTCTCCTCTTTTTTGAACTTCATCATGTTCACTGGTGGACTGTAACTAAGCCTTCACTTTCAACAAGTCTCCATACTTTTTTGCTATCTCAACAAGCTATCTCTCCTTGAGCTTGTCCTTTTGGTATCTCTAGTCCTCTCACTAGAACCTTTTGAGCATATCCTTTGCTCTTTTTAGATTCTGTTGGTCCACTCCTCCTTTTAGAACATGCACTAGTCTTCTCTTGTCCAACCTCTATTGGATTTTTCAGGTTATGCCCCCACCGCTTCCTCTTTCCTCCAAGAGTTCACAAACTATTTATCAAGAATACATTTATCCTTGATATATCTCCTCTCAATAAATTCTTTGTTCTTTGATGTTGTCAAATATTTTCATATAACTAGAGTCAAAATACAAGCATCAAACAATCCATACCTTCATACTTTTCACTTGTACAATTGGTTGAAAATATCTCCATTGCTATCTTCAAAATATCTTCTTGAGGAACAAACTTGTTCTTTGCTTTATAATAATTTTCTACAATTTCTCCTACTGCAGAACCTCTACTCCTCCTCTCCAATATCTACTATGATCCCTTGCATAAGACTGAACATACACCCTAGGGCTTGAGGGGAGGGTGTTGGATGTAGGAATCCACAACTTGATCTCAAACTTGTAAGGACACCCATCATGAAAAGGGGACGTGACTTGGTGGTAGAGTAGCACACTAGCCAGAGAAGGTCCTATGTTTAAGTCTTAGTTGGCTCAAATTTCAACATGGTATGACCGCTATAGGTAAAGAAAATCACTAGCTAGAGAAAGCCCTATGTTCGATTCTTAGTCAGTCTAAATGTCAACATACTATGACAACTAGAGGTCGAGGTTGATTGGTGGTGGCTAGGAGGTCTATCCCAAAGTGTGACATCAAGGGGGTTTTGGGGATAGAAATCCACACCTTGGTATCTAAGTGGTATGGATGCCTGTCATGAAAGAGAATATATCTTAGAATCATTTGTTTGGTTTCTATCCTCTCAAATTTTCAACAATTTGCAAACTCAACACCACTATCTACAATTTCAATTCTAAAGATGTACAATGAATGTTCTGGTTGTTAGAAGTTGGAATGCTTTTATCACATTTGAGGCATTTGTAGTTCTCCACACAATCTCATGAGCAATGCATGAAGAGGGTTTTGAGGGTTAGGGTTGGTAGGAACGAATAGAAAATCCATATTTTAATATCTATCTTATTGGAAAGATCTATTAATATGTCATCTATTAGATCCTATGCACATATTAAAAAATGTCATCACCATTTGGATCCATGTCATGTTGTTACAATCACTCAAATGCCATTAAGGTCACTAAAATGTCGTCAACGAAAACTAAATGTCATTAGATCCATTTAGGTAATATTAATATGTTTCTCATATGTCATTATGGACATTTAAGTGCCATCACGATCAGTCAGTGTCCCGAATTATTATGACATGCATCATCATCATGGACATCAAAGTCATCCTTATCATCATTAATTCCATATGGTACATTAACATCATTTTTATCATCATCCTAATTATCATCATCATTGTCATCATTAAGTACATCATCAACAAAATCATCGGTGTCATTGTCATTATGGTGACCCATATGCCATTAGTGTTCTTAATCACTCATTGCCATTAGGATTCATGCCATGTAATTGTTAAGGTCATTTATATGTCATTACAGTCATTTTGATGATAATAGGGTCATTTAGATGTCGTTGCAGACATTTAGGTTCCATTAGAATCAATTAGGATACAAAAGTGCTACCACATGCATATTCATTGTTGACAGCCACATCGTCACCATCATCATACAATAAATCAACATCATTGTTTCCATAGTCATCATTAATATAATTGCGATAATAATGAGAAAGGAACCATGTTACTGTTGGGTAAAATTACTGTTATTTAATTTACCTTCAATTTACTTGTCAACCAAGATATGTATACTTCGAGCTGTTACACCATATGTGCGGGAAAAGTGGTTTCAATGATCATGCCTAGGGTAACTCATAGACAAAGAAACAAAATGTAATTGATGGAACTATTACTCCACTAAATGATCAAATGCCAAGAGTTATTAAGTCTATCCCAACGAACCAACCGACTTACTTTCTTCTGCAACAAAAGGTGTTAAAGGAGGAAATGGTGTTGTAGTCTGGTTGCCTCTTGAAACCAACTTTCAAAGTAGTCCTGGTACTCACCTTCCTTCATCATATCATGTAGATCCCCTTCTTCTAATTGATTGGTTTCGGAAGTACATAGAGGATCTGCTAATACCTCCTCAATTTTAAGCTGCTTTGCATCGGATGTAATCCCCAAGTTGACAATTTCCTCTGCAATTTGGCAAGGAATATTTTTTTGTGGCTTTTGGGACTTTGGTTCATTTGTTATGTTAGGAGAGCTAGATAAACTCTTAACTACTGTCAGGATGTGTTCTACCTGATAAGAAGAATTCCCAACTGCAGCTAGGATTTGAGAAAGTTTTCCCAAATTGATAGTTACTTCTGAATCCATTTCTGTCAGTTTTTTTGTTCATGTCTCGCACAAGGATCAGTGTCTGGGGCTCTTACATCACCCAAGTTTTTATTGGTTTATATGTGTTTTAAATGATTCTAATCAATACTATCTATCACTAAAAACATATTTACGCCAATCAAACACACGCCGCTCTTGCATAAAATAAAACACTCTTGAAATTAAATTGCGGAAAGTAAACACACCCAAACTTGCAAAAAGAAAAACACTCTTGCATGAAATTAAATTGCAAGAAAGTAAACACGCCTTACAGGAAAGGTAAACACACTTTTGCAGCAAAATAAATCAAACATGTGAAAAAGGAAACACACTTATGAGAAAGAAACAACAAGGATTTGCGGCAACCCACTAAGGTGGATGCGTTAGGCTGTTACACCATGGGAATCCCATAGTGAATTCATATTTGCATCTTATCGTTTCCCCTCCACCTTGTTGTGTAATGTAAAGGAAACCTATCTACCCCTACCTACCTAAACTTCACAGCCAATAAATTCATAGAAAATGAGCAAAATACCAGCTTACCTTGGAGCAACTCCCCGAAAACGGTGCCAAAATGTTGGGTAAAATTATTGTTATTTAATTTACCTTCAATTTAATTGTCAACCAGGATACGTATACTTCGAGATGCTACACCATATGTGTGGGAAAAGTGGTTTCAATGCTCATGCCTAGGGTAACTCATAGACAAAGAAACAAAATGTAATTGATGGAACTATTACTCCACTAAATGATCAAATGCCAAGAGTTATTAAGTCTATCCCAAAGAAAAGAGAATCAGCTTGCTAACCCCTATCTTACAGTCTACAACACTATCAAATTTAATGTAACCTACATCAACCTTAAGCTACAGCAACCTTATGCTAGTTATCACTCTATTCTTCAAGGTAAACAACCAAGCAAGTAAATAACTTAGTAAAGGAAAACCCTAGTTCCAATCTGACCTACAAAATTAATATGCTGAGCCAAGCTTAATGACCTTCTATTGTATCTAAGACTCCAACCATTAACCCTAAAGAATCTAATGCCATAATTTATAAAAACTCTTGTCACTCTCAAACAACTACTGAAATGAAACCTAGATCTCTCCTTAACCCTAAATCATTCACAACAGTTAACAAAAGGAAATTTAACTTGCTGCTAATGTCAAATATACACACAAGAATATTGGAACTATTTAGAACTACACACTCACGCTCATTTGCCTATCCTGCAAAACTTGTTTTCACACCATATAAACAACGTTGTCAAATACTTAATGGACTGCAACTCTTCGTTTTAAGTTCGTTCCAGCTCATGAAATAAACAAAAGCATAACTTAAATTCTTATATAGCCAATCCTAGATACTCTGTAAACTGAAATCTTTAAATCCTCTCCTAATTCAACAATACTGCAAATTCCTTTTTAACATCCTCACAATACAATCCTAGAATACCCCACATTCTTGTAAACTCGATAGCCAAAAGGATTCTAAACAAGTATCGGAGTTATCCACTAATCAATATCACGCTGACAGTAAAAGAAATATGAAATCCCAGTCTATTTTCAATCCTCTATTAAGTCAATTCTACAACAAACTGAATACAATCAAATTCATCAGACAGTTTTTATAAATTCTATAACTCTGAACGGATTCTTTAATCAAGGGCTGTAACCATCAAACAAGCAGTATCACGCTGGGAGTCAAAGAGGTTTAAAATCCAAATCCACTCTTACTACTTTGCTGAATGGATTCTACAGGCTCAACCAAATACATATAATATCAACTAGTCTTCTGCAAACATAAATCCCATTCCAAATCACAAGCAAGCAAAGTCATTAATAATTCATCATAAAAACAGTGTCAAATATGCAACATCACTCTACTTACAGCAGTACCAGCAACATTTATACACAAATGATTGGGGTTGAAGGTGGGCCTTGCCTTCAATGCCTGAAAGTCTGAAATCAAAACCTTGAGAGGATAAACGCTTGATCAATTAATAAAAAAAATAGAGTTACAGTGTCTTGTCCTATGCATCCCTCCTAAAGATTTATTTATACATGGATAGATGGACAAGATCCATCCCAAAATTCAGAAATTCATGCAACTACCCAGAAAACGGCCAACACCAAAATATGGAAAAACTATGTCTGTTCCGGAAAGGATTTCTCCACATTCGTTCAGAAATTCTGAAAATTTCCCATGGGAAGGGGTAAATAGGGCCATTTGTGAAGTGGGTTTCAAACCGTTTTGAATAACTCCCAACCAATTGCTCAGAAATTGATCCTGAAATCAGGTTCCTGATCAATGACGGGAATGCCACTTTGAGCAAATGACATCCTCAGAACAACACTGGATAACTGCACCTGCATCCTGGAAGCGATTGGAAATCAAACAAGATGTTATCCCGGCAATAAAATCCCCCAAATCTCTATAACAGTCGACATACACCTCTCGAGTGCCGAGATAGGCGTTGAATGGAACAGCCAAAAGACCACTGTGTGAACAATGAAAATTTATCAATTGACCAATTATTAAATGAAAACTAAAGGTTTCATTATATAAATAAAAACAGAGCAAAATAATGAAATACAATGAAAAAATATTAAAAATCACCTGCCAAAACACCTTGCAACGTTGCTCTTCAAAAGGCATAATCAAGCACAAACATAACTAGATAAATCTAAATATTACTTGATTTCATGGTACTTTGAAGTAGAAAATATAGTGCTGAACAGTCAAAATAGGAGGCCAACATCTCCCCCAGACTGAAGATCTTGCATGTCCCTATGCAATAAAGTTTCAGACAGACAAAATTGGAAACTCAAAGTAGATGATTAATCTTTGGATCAAACTCCAGAAACTGAGGCTGAAGTATTAAATAGGACTTGTACTTGAGTAGGAGATGGAGCTGTTTGTTGTTGTGCACTAAGCAATTTTTCAAACTGTTTGTCCTTGTTCTTTAACTGTTTCGTAAGACTGCGATTAGAACCTGTAATATCATTAACTAATGTTTGTAAAGAGGCTACCTTGGCCTTCAAAATTGCATTTTCATGCTTGATAAACCGATCCAGCCTAACATAATCCTGTAATTTCTTTGTCAACTTAAAATTTCGCTGCCAGAAGTAGTCAACTCCTTGAGCCGAAGCATCCGACCTATGGGATTTAGCAGACTTTGGACCTGATTTGGAAGGTGATGCTTTAGCATATTTTAAACTAGATTTTGAAGGTGATGCTGGCAACAAAGGCTCGCTGACAGGACTTGGTATTGAAGAATGATGATGAGATCCATGGAAATAAGAATTATCATGGACAGAATTATCAGTGGATGAGGACAATTCAACATGTACAGGTGCCTTACCTTTAGATTCCCTCTTTCTCTTTAACAACCATGCTATGGGTAAATATTCGATTTGATGAAGCAAACAAATTCTGATTACCAAAATGACCCTGTTTCCCCCCAGACTAAGAGTTTACACACTGCCCCTTAGATACTGAAGACTTCTTAGTATGGGATGGTCCATCTTTCTTACAATTCTTAACAGCTGGTTCCTGAGTATGATTGTTTTGATGTTCAGAAATATTTACAGAAGAGGCTTTATCCACTAAATCAGGCATGCAAGGCTCATAGGGTTCATTTCCTAGGGATGGTTTTAGATGAGAATTGGACAGCTCATATACAAATTGCTCCCATAACTGATCCTTCTTCGTTAACTTAGCTAAAATGAGCATCTTGATAAGCCCATGATCTTAAGACATCTAATGTCAACTTAACCACGACGTTCAAGAATTTAAATGGGAGCATATTAATGACATAAGGTACATTAAAAATGGCAAAGTAATAATAAAAAGTAAAATGTTGCCAAAGGTCCATGTCATGAAATAATTTACGAAGAAACAGTGGGATATCAACAAAGGAAAAAACACTTGGTTATAATGATAATCCTTAATATATAACAATTAACATTTATCCAAACATTCAACGTTCATTACCTTTACCACGTAACATGCCAATTCCCCAATTTTTATTCCGGTACCCCATCCGACACCTCAGCTAGTCTAAGATACAAAGGTACTTTCAAGCTGACAAGGGTGAACAATAATTACCAGCATAGCAATGATGTTATTAGGAAGGGAAAAGAACTGTATTTCTAACTTTTGTGAGTTCAAAAGACAATTAAAACTGCCTGAAAAATCAAATAACAGCCTGAAAAATTTGTTTTATCCAGCAGGCTCTTGACACAGTACCATTATTCAGTGGTTTCTTCTTCAATTAAAACTGCCTGAAAATTTTATTTTATCCAACAGGCTCCTGGATAAAAGCAAATGATATTAAAGAAAATGGCTTTTTCCAAAATACACCACTTGTATGAGTTGAAAAGGCAAGTAATATGGATTGAAAATTTGTTTTACCCCAACAATCTCATGGCACAATTACCTCATTTCAAGGGTGTTTCTTCACCTGTTCACACAGAAACAGAGTTGAGTCATGAAACCAATTCTTATTAGCAGTAAACAATAAAATTAACTACAATTCATAAACAATCAGTCTCACTCCTATATTCAAAGCTTCAATCATAAGCACGGACTTCTTTCTTGTCATTCATATAGAACTTTTTCCACCAGGACAAGTGACTTAAAACACAAGACAAGAGGAGTACTAAAAGAAACGAATGGAGTAGTGGCCAACTTGACTCAGCTTCACACAAGACAGTTTGAGCAATGAAGAGAAAAACTAGTACTGAGGTTCATAGCTATGTTCATGGACTCAGTAAATGCCAGTACACTCTAAAGGCATAAACCTTTTTTCTAGCAAGGATCAAGTGACCAAAATTTAGAGTATCTGAAGATGATTATCAACTGGCTATTACAAACAATCTCCTTAAATCTTATTTAACCCACACATCTCAGTACCCCGGTGGGGTAACTGTGAAATCTAAGAAGCTTCTTCCCCAGGAAGATGCCCCATTGCTAACAGGCCTGTTCAGTACCCTGATGGGTTTGCCTGTTTATACCACAGGTCGGTACCCGCTTCCAGCGGACCTGTTCAGTATCCCGACGGGTTAACCTCTTACACCCTTTTTCTATCAGAGGCCCTTGTCCCAAATTCATCTTAAAGATAAAGTTTATGATTTG
>LPNX010541534.1:415737-499500 GCA_001517045.1 Pseudotsuga menziesii
GATGAAAGCAGTGCCCGGTGGATAAGTACTCATATGAATAAAGAGGACAAGTCTGAAAAACCTAGCATCACACATCTATTTACTTGACACAGGCATTCCAATGACCTAGTGAAACTCAGAATTTAACTCAAATTAACACAGTCCTTTGTAAAAAATAAGCAATGGCTGAAAATAGGAATAGTAACAAAAAAACTTCCCTTTTGTTTTCAAAAACATCCCTAGCCTCACCGAAGAGAATATCTGCATCCTTAAAAAAGAACCCTATTAATAAAAAAAAACTCCTGTACATATATACAACAAAACAATTTCATTGGATGTCACTGCAAGAAGGTGGGGGATGAAGAAGTCATTTCTTCACCTACCAGCTCTAGTTCAGATTGCTGATTCATATTACGATTGAATTCTTACTTAGAAAGAGGTTTATGATATACCTTTAACCGATGTCCATTTAACACAAATGCAGTTTGTTCTTCATCTATTGTCCTTATCTTAACAGAACCATTATAAAAAACAGTCACAATTTCATATTACCCTCTAGCATTTTTCCTTTTTATAGGCCATGAGCTGCTGTTATAATAAATTTTCTGAAAGTATGGATTGGAGAGAAGGTATAAATTCTGGTTAAATATCTTATCATTTTATTGAAAAGAAAGAAAAACAACGAAGTTGCATTAATTTCTAAACTCAAACATGCAACTTTTTATTTATATACATATTTTCCTATTCTACCTAAGAAGAAAGAAAACATTTCTATTCAAGGATATGAATTCTTCCAATGTAACCAAGTGCGGAGTAAGATTAAAAATATACCTTTATCCACGTATGAAAAAGCTATTGCAATGATTACATGGATATGGAGAACCAACCGACTTACTTGCTTCTGCAACAAAAGGTGTTGAAGGAGGAAATGGTGTTGTAGTCTGGTTGCCTCTTGGAACCAACTTTCAAAGTAGTCCTGGTACTCACCTTCCTTCATCATATCATGTAGATCCCCTTCTTCTAATTGATTGATTTCGGAAGTACATAGAGGATCTGCTAATACCTCCTCAATTTTAGGCTGCTTTCCATCGAATGTAATCCCCAAGTTGACAATTTCCTCTGTAATTTGGCAAGGAATATTTTTTTGTGGCTCTTGGGACTTTGGTTCATTTGTTATGTCAGGAGAGGTAGATAAACTCTTAATTGCTGTCAGGATGTGTTCTACCTGCTAAGAAGAATTCCCAACTGCAGCTACGATTTGAGAAAGTTTTCCCAAATTGATAGTTACTTCTGAATCCATTTCTGTCAGTTGTTTTGTTCATGTCTCGCACAAGGATCAGTGTCTGGGGCTCTTACAGCACCCAAGTTTTTATTGGTTTATATGTGTTTTAAATGATTCTAATCAAGACTATCTACCACTAAAAACATATTTACGCCAATCAAACACGCGCTGCTCTTGCATAAAATAAAACACTCTTGAAATTAAATTGCGGAAAGTAAACACACCCAAACTTGCAAAAAGAAAAACACTCTTGCATGAAATTAAATTGCAAGAAAGTAAACATGCCTTACAGGAAAGGTAAACACACTTTTGCATCAAAATAAATCAAACATGTGAAAAAGCAAACACACTTATGAGAAAGAAACAACAAGGATTTGGGGCAACCCACTACAGTGGATGTGTCAGGTTGTTACACCATGGGAATCCCATAGTGAATTCATCTTTGCGTCTTATCGTTTCCCCTCCACCTTGTTGTGTAATGTAAAGGAAACCTATCTACGCCTATCTACCTAAACTTCACAGCCAACAAATTTGTATAAAATGAGCAAAATACCAGCTTACCTTGGAGCAAATCCCCAGCAACGACGCCAAAATGTTGGGTAAAATTATTGTTATTTAATTTACCTTCAATTTAATTGTCAAACAGGATACGTATACTTCGAGCTGCTACACCATATGTGCGGGCAAAGTGGTTTCAATGCTCATGCCTAGGGTAACTCATAGACAAAGAAACAAAATGTAATTGATGGAACTATTACTCCACTAAATGATCAAATGCCAAGAGTTATTAAGTCTATCCCAAAGAAAAGAGAATCAGCTTGCTAACCCCTGTCTTACAGTCTACAACATTGTCAAATTTAATGTAACCTATAGCAACCTTAAGCTACAGCAACCTTATGCTAGTTATCACTCTATTCTTCAAGGTAAACAACCAAGCAAGTAAGTAACTTAGTAAAGGAAAACCCTAGTTCCAATATGACCTACAAAATGAATATGTTGAGCCAAGCTTAACGACCTTCTATTGCATCTAAGACTCCAACCATTAACCCTAAAGAATCTA
Source organism: Pseudotsuga menziesii (assembly GCA_001517045.1). NCBI lineage: Eukaryota > Viridiplantae > Streptophyta > Pinopsida > Pinales > Pinaceae > Pseudotsuga > Pseudotsuga menziesii. The sequence goes on from LPNX010541534.1 coordinate 418,059, forward strand.
ATGCCATAATTTATATAAACTCTTGTCACTCTCAAACAACTACTGAAATGAAACCTATCTCTCCTTAACCCTAAATAATTCACAATAGTTAACAAAAGGAAATTTAACTTGCTGCTAATGTCAAATATACACACAAGAATATTGGAACTATTCAGAACTACACACTCACGCTCATTTGCCTATCCTGCAAAACTTGTTTTCACACCATAGAAACAACGCTGTCAAATACTTAATGGACTGTAACTCTTCGTATTAAGTTCGTTCCAGCTCATGAAATAAACAAAAGCATAACTTAAATTATTATATAGCCAATCCTAGATACTCTGTAAACTGAAATCTTTAAATCCTTTGCTAATTCAACAAATACTGCAAATTCCTTTTTAACATCCACATAATACAATCCTAGAATACCCCACATTCTTGTAAACTCGATAGCCAAAAGGATTCTAAACAAGTATCGGAGTTATCCACTAATCAATATCACGCTGACAGTAAAAGAAATATGAAATCCGAGTCTATTTTCAATCCTCTATTAAGTCAATTCTACAACAAACTGAATCCATCAAACGAGCAGTATCACGTTGGGAGTCAAAGAGGTTTAAAATCCAAATCCACTCTTACTACTTTCCTGAATCGATTCTATAGGCTCAACCGAATACATATAATATCAACTAGTCTTCTGCAAACATAAATCCCATTCCAAATCACAAGCAAACAAAGTCATTAATATTTTATCATAAAAACAATGTCAAATATGCAACATCACTCTACTTACAGTAGTACCAGCAACATTTATACACAAATGATTGGGGTTGAAGGTGGGCCTTGCCTTCAACGCCTGAAAGTCTGAAATCAAAACCTTGAGAGGATAAACGCTTGATCAATTAATAAAAAAAACAGAGTTACAGTGTCTTCTCCTGTGCATCCCTACTAAATATTTATTTATACATGGATATATGGACAAGATCCATCCCAAAATTCAGAAATTCGTGCAACTACCCAGAAAACGGCCAACACCAAAATCTGGAAAAACCATGTCTGTTCCGGAAAGGATTTCTCCACATTCGTTCAGAAATTATGAAAATTTCCCATGAGTAGGGGTAAACAGGGCCATTTGTGAAGTGGGTTTCAAACCGTTTTGGATAAGTCCCAACCGATTGCTCAGAAATTGAGCCCGAAATCAGGTTCCTAATCAATGACAGGAATGCCACTTTGAGCAAATGACATCCTCAGAACAACACTGGATAACTGCACTTGCATCCTGGAAGCGATTGGAAATCAAACAAGATGTTATCATGGAAATAAAATCCCCCAAATCTCTGTAACAGTCGACATACACCTCTCGAGTGCCGAGACAACGTTGAATGGAACAGCCAAAAGACCACTGTGTGAACAATGAAAACTTATCAATTGACCAATTATTAAATGAAAACTAAAGGTTTCATTATATAAATAAAAACAAAGCAAAATAATGAAATACAATGAAAAAAATATTAAAAATCACCTGCCAAAACACCTTCCAACGTTGCTCTTCAAAAGGCATAATCAAGCACAAACATAACTAGATAAATCTAAATTTTACTTGATTTCATGGTACTTTGAAGTAGAAAATATAGTGCTGAACAGTCAAAATAGGAGGCCAACAGTTACCTCACAAGAATGGATGATATAGTCTTATACTTATGAAATCATATCCATATGCTCCATCATAATTATCGTAATGCATCATTGTCATGTTGTTAGGGCCAATCAGATGCATGCCATTAGGGTCTATCAAAAGTTGTTGGGAGACTCAAATTCCATTAGAGAAATTTAGGTGACATTAAGGTAATTTACCCCTGATTAGGATTAATTAAGATCCAAAAGTGCCATGATTATGATCATTTAGGTGCCACTATGATAAATCAAGATTCAAAAGTACTATCACATGAATCATGATCATTGACATTGACATTGATATATCTGACGTTATGTCAAATGTTTTCTAAACACAATTCCTAGCTCTAAACCTAGTGCAATTTCTAGCGAAGTTCCTTTCGAAATTTCTAGCATTCTTCCTGGTGCTATACTTGGCTCTGTACGTAGTGCTATGTTGGATGTTTTATAGGCACAATTCCTAGCTCTATACTTGGTGCTATGTTGGATGTTTCTACTACGAATATGATAAATCAAGATCCAAATGTAATATCACATGGATCATGATCATTGACATTGACATTGATATATCTGGCGTTATGTCAGACGTTTCTTGAACACAATTCCGAGCTCTAAACCTAGTGCAGATCCTAGCGCAGTTCCTTTCAAAATTTCTGGCAGTATTCCACGTGCTATACCTGGATCTATACCTGAAGCTATGTTGTATCTTTTCTAGGTGCAATTCTTGGATCTATACTTGGTGCTATTTTGAATGCTTTTCCTGTCAAAATTCATGGCACAATTCCTATCGCTAACCCTAGGTTAATATATGGTTCTATGTTATCGATGACATTTTTTTGTAGGGTGTTCTTGGTGTTATATGGGATGCTTTTGTGGATGCTAATTGGGAAACTAATTGGGATTCTAATTGGGATGATAATTATGATGTTAATTGGGACATTAATTGGGATGTTAATTAGTGTCCAAAATAGTGCCAACTTTAAAAAGGGGTGATAATTGGGATGCTAATTAGGATGTTAATTGGGATGCTAATTGGGAATCTAATTGGGATGCTAATTGGGACATTAATTGGGATGCTAATTAGCATCCAAAATAGCGCCAAATTTTAAAATGGGACGCTAATTGGGATGCTAGTTTGGATGCTAATTGGGATTCTAATTGGGATGTTAATTAGGTGGCTAATTGGAACATTAATTGGGATGCTAATTAGCGTCCAAAATGGCACCAAATTTTAGAAAGGGACGCTAATTGGGATGCTAACTGGTTTGCTAATTGGGACGCTATTTGGGACTCTATTTGGGATTCTAATTGGGATGATAATTGGGATTATAGTTAGAGTCCCAAATAATGCCAACTTTAAAAAAGGGATGCAAAAAACGCCACTAAAAGCGCCATCTCGTGCAAAAGCGTCCACTTTGTCCAAAAAATGATGAAAAATACACTAAAAGTGATAGTGGACGCTAAAAAGGAAGCTAAAAGAGACACTAAGTGACAGGGTTTTGTTGTAGTGCAATTATTAGTCTTCAAATTTAATAACAATTTGTAGATATTCCTTACGGTCTTTGGTTCCTTCAATTGCTAAAGAGTATTTTGACAATACTCTTTTCATGCATCATAAATCCATGCTTGTATCTATCAAATCTTATCCTTATGCTCGTATCTAGAAAATCCCTTGGAAGTATATGTTTCGTGTCCCCTATGGCTAATCATCAAATTGACCCACACGTCCTCTTTCTGTAATCAATTATGAATAATCTCACCTTACTAACCGTCTCAACACAATTGTTAGTATTCAATTAAAAATGAAGTGAAAATAAGAAATTGATTTACCTCTCACGCATAATGCTTATTCTTATGCTCTGATACCAAACCTGATGCCAACCACCCCCTTGATGGCATGATTTTTCCATCTCTGAGATCAAACACATGAGCTTCAGATCATGGAGGGACTTTAAACCTTTCTTGAAAGCCAACTTGTTGTATTAAACATTTTTATGTGACCCAAATCCTTCAAATTTTGGGTTTTTGCATTATCTATTCAACCTTCCCAACTTTCTACATCCTCCTTTCCGCTCTAGGATTTCCACACTCACGTTTTCTGCAGTGTGGAGATCGAAAAATTGAAAACTCACTTTTTCAATTTCTGATCTTCTATGCTTCTACACTTCCTCATCTGCACTTCTGCATCTACACATCCACAATTCTTCATGCATTAGAGGAACTTTCAACTCAAAATGGGCCTCTTAAAAAAAATTAATAAAATAATATTTATTAATTTTGGAGGAAGAAAAGAAAAAAACTACTTTTTTGTTTGTATTTTCGACATATCTCCCTATGTTTTTACTCAAATTTTGATCGGGAGAGCTCGTTGGATGTAGAATTAAATTCCAAATCCAATGAGTACACACTTGGCATACTTTTGATGGACCCCGCTACCCCAAAAACAAGAAATACTTGAAAAAACGTGATGATGATGTCATCATCATGTTATTTCAGGTATTTCTTGTTTTTGGGGTAGAGGGGTCTTCCAAAAGTATGCAGAGTGGGTGCTCGTTGGATGTGGAATTTAATTCTGTATCCAACAAGATCTCCCGATCGAAAATTGAGTAAAAACACGGGGAGATATGTCGAAAATACAAACAAAAAAAGTAGTTTTTTTTATGATACATATCCCCAAATTTATATTAAAAAAGTGTTTAAGAACTATACGGTATTTCAAATTTAAATCAATTTCATTGGCTAACACATCATGACATGGAATTTGAGTTAAAGTTAAAAGGACCATTTTTAGTTGAAATTTCCTCTAATGCACCTTTCTGCACTTCACTTTCCTGGTTTGAATTGCGGAACTCGGATTGTCAACTTCCAAGTTCTTGAACTTTTGGATTTCTTCCTTTCTACTTCTACAAGCCTCTTCCTGAATCGTTGATCTACTACACTGTGGATCTTGACCATGGATCTATACTTTGATGTAGATCTTTCCTCAACCGTCAGATATTGTGTGGATTGTTTTCTGAACGTTGATCTCTTGATCAAGTGTGGAACTTCATTTTTCTTTGTGGATCTATGTCCCCTTTGTTTCAGAACTCAATTATGGCCATTGATATTTTGTCAACGTCTATCTCCACCGCACAATCTCAACTATTTGATCTGCACAAAATTAAACCTTATCTTATCGTTCGTATCCCACCTTCCACCTTTCTAATCACGGACTTCAGGAATCAGATATCCAACTTTATATTTTATATTCTTTTATGTTCTTCTGATCTTCGTCTTTCGGCTTTTGCACTCCATAACAAACTTCAGAAATTCAACTTTTCTCTGATCAATTGATCTTTACAGTGATCTATCTTCTGATGTAGAACCTTCATTAAGGTTACTTTGCACACCCATGAAATATTCAATGGTTAATAATATGATTCCCCTTCGACTGATCAAAGAATTGATCAATCGATCTTTGTTTCTCTCATTTTCAAAAACCTTGAATTCACACACAAGCTTATCATTCATTAACATATAATTAAACAAACATTCAATTCATGAAATCACACACTCAAACAAAATTTAATTTACACACACAAAGATTATGCCAAAATAGGATTTTTCCATCACACACTGAATATGTACATACAAGCTTCCTCAGAACTTGCATTCTGATTTCCTTAGGCCTGATACATCTTTGATGGCCTTGCTTGAGCCAAATTTACTCTGTTCTGGCTACTTTTCCTACTCCTATCTATCCCTATGTCTATCTCCGTCTATTATGTCTATCTATGCCTCGCAGGATTACATATACACAACAGGATTCATGAACCATTCTATTTCAAATCCTAAAAATATGCTAACTAATCCTAATTACAGCAAACCCTCAAATGTATCCTACGACTCACTACCACTAATTGAGGACTTTGTTACATGATTCATCAGTTGACCCAATGACTCACTCCTCCACTTAGTGACACACCTAATGACTCGTCATCATCTAGAATCACATAAAAACATAGGTTTATTTACAATGTGATGGTTCGAACACCATCAAATCAGACTAGGTCTGATCCAACATTGATCTTGGAATTTGAATGGAGAGCAAGATGCTCCTGCATCATTATGGTTTTGCTCATTAATTTTATTTACCTGCAAATTTGACTAGTGGCACTCATGTACCGATTTTTTTTGTTCCCAAAAGTAAAGAGACATGGATTGTGCATATTGATATATCCTGTAACATCACCACTAACACCAAAAGGATTAATCAAATCCATAAAAACCAAATTTGCACAAATAATATGTACTTCCATATTTTGGAAACATTTTCTGAAATTTCACCCATTTTTGCTTCTGTATAATTCTTTGAAGTTGGTACTGAGATACCACCCTTTTAGTTTCTCAATATTCCAAGAAAATTTCAAAGAGGAACCACCACAATTGTTGTTGCACTACTTTGATTACCATCATCTTCTCAAGTGGTGACTAAATCTCCAATGCTGCTTGTTGCCCCCATAATTGAAACCAATGAGACCAAAAAGGATCCCAAGGTCCCATATGATCCTGATACATGCATGGTGGGAATTTTCTATGATGAAATTCCATGAAAACCAAGCATGTGGGAAATTGAATCCATCTCTCAAAAGGTATCCCACGTAGGAAACTGGAACACTGTTATGCAAAGATGAACTCAAACAACTGAAGGTTGGTTTGCTTTCTCAAACCAACATTTGAACTGCCACTCCAAGTGAGATGAAACCAAGCAATTCCAAAATCCCATTGATTTTACTACACCCTTCTTAACATCAGGAGTAAAAAATATAGATCATGAAAGTACATATAAACATCATACAAATGTACATCAAGAAGAAACCTCATCAAAGAATCATGAAAGTGTTTGTACATCCAAGTAAGTATATCATCATGTGTCCCATACACACAAGCATCAAGTATTATATCAAATATGCTCCAATGACATAGATGAGGATCCCATTTCCTATAATTCTACTCCAAACAAATGTAATATGCATCAAAATAATAATCATCCATATGTTCTTTCATCCAAGAAGTGAATGAAGAACCTCCACCAAAATATGAACCCAATAAGGATCAAATAATACATGAAGACTTCAAGTGGTTCAAATAAGTCTCATCAATACACCCATGAATATGCATATCATCATAATGTAACAAAGGATGCTGCTGCAAATTTAAATAATATGGCATTCTAATCATTTCATCATCAAAAGGAGATATAGGAAGTCCATACTCTTCATGTGGTACCATAAAAAAAACCTTTCACCCATACTTCATTAGGATGACTGTTGTAAAATATGGAAGTGTAGGATGTAGGAGAAAGAAACAACACACCCAAATGACTATAAAGTGCAAAAATTTCATTATGTGAAGGCTCTATAGTGGTAGGATTATGCATCTCCCTCTAAAGTGTGACACTTTCCTCAGATGATGGTTCCAAGGTAGTGGAATAATGCACTTCTTCAAAACATGTCTCAGCATTTTCAAGAGGCAACTCAAGTTCCTCTTCCACCACAATAAGTGATTGGATCTCATCAAGTTCATCTTCAAACACATCAAGAACCTGGAATTTTCCATGTCTCTCGTGGTCCCTCATGTCATGAGAATCCTCCAAGTATTCTACCATATGACAATATGAAACATAGGAAGAAAGAACAAGTATCTTACAACCTCTCAAGAAGTTGTTCATTTCAAATTTTGAGATTATGAATATCCTCATTATTATTCAAGTATGCTTCATGTAAACTTTCATTAATCTCAACCAAATTGTTTCTATCAAAAATCAAAGACATGAAATTAACTTCAATGTTGCAAATTTCTCTTTGAATCTTCTCCATGTCTTCAAGTAAGGATGGATCCTCTAATGAAGAAACTTTCCAACAAGAATTTGGAACCAATGATTTAGTGTCATTGAGTATGATAAGGGCCTCATGTATATTCCTTTCACTCATCTTCAAATACCCTACAATGAAGGATGGTTCATTGGAGAAAACCTCCTCTTCTTCTTTCTTCTTGATTTGACCAACTTCTTGAATCTCAAGTGGTGATGGAGAAGTTGATCATGGATCTTCATTATCTGTCACAAGGTATTCATCTTAATGATTATGAGAAATTTGTATTGCAGTAACAATTTCAAATTTTATCTCTATGTCACCAACATAGAGTTGTGAGCACCCATCAATAGGTATTGTTTCATAGTTCAATGATCCATCAGTAGAATATCTTTGATTTGCACAACCCCCATCAGTAACGATTTTGTGCTTGTATTCACTTTCCTCTTTATGGTATTCTCTACAATAACCTTCAGGTAATTGATGATCCACTTCACAACTCTCTGTTTCTTACTCTAATGGTGTATCTAGGATCTTTTCACAAGTAGGTTGATTTTTTTCTCATTTCATGCTCCTCCAAACTTGTGGATTGTTGATTTTCCTTTTATGAATTCACATTTGAAATATTGTTCCTAAATCCATTCACCCAATCATAAAATTCTTCAAACGGAATGATCTTATTTTTCTTTCCATGATGGGAACTATTACTACCCCTAGCTTCCATCTTACCCTTAAGTTGACTAGACATCAATTCGAGCCCTTGCATAAGATGCTTGGCCATATCATCAAAATATGACTTCAATAATTTATTAAATTCATCTATATTGTCCATAACTTCAATAGTTTCCAATACCATGTTCTGATGCCACTGTAATTTCCTTACTTGGGATTTTTGAGAAAAGTGCAATTTCAGCAAAATTTGAGCTTAACTAGTCATGACTCTAGAGGGTTCCAACTTTCACCAAATAGTCCCTAATTTGAAAGGAAATGATATGGTGAGTATTGAAAAATACCAAGTTTTTTTATGGATACTTTGTATAATACTTTATACCTCTGCAACCGTGTTTGGTGCTGATGACAAAAGGTCGAAATTACTAGGAAATTGTGATGAACCCCCCCCTAGGGTGTAGGCCAACTGGGATTCCCAAATCATGTACGGACATACCAAATTTTGAAGCAAGGTATGGGGTCTGATACAATACATAATGGAATATCATTACACATGGTTATTAGTTCTGCAAACTGGTTATAGATTTCCACATTCGTTTGATAACTTTCAGTGAAATTGCTTATGTGGAAATTGCATAACTAACTCGATTTTGACATATGAAAGGTAGAGTTAAAGGATCAGATCGGGATTTGAAATATAGAGACCATATATAGAATAAAAATTGCTTCCCAAAAAGTATTAAAAACGATATAAATCCCCTCATACAAGTAATGTATACAACTCATTTAGTATGGGAGTCAAATACATGAAAACTAGTGAATTAGTAGCATGGAATTGCAAGAGTTTCACATATGGATTTCTTCGATTTTGACCCATGGAGAATAGGAACATGAAATTACAGAGTAAAAAATCATATATGTCTATAAAAAAGTGATCAAAATAAGAGAAAATCCCTCATACAAATCTTATAAAAGACTCCTTCAAGATTGAAGCCAAAGTCATGGAAAATAGTGACTCAATGGCATGTGAATGCAACCTTTTCACACCTAAGTATATTGTATTTCGAGACACAAATAATAATAAAATTAAATTATAGAGTAATACATCATATATGGATTTCCCAACATCATCCAACTCATAATATCCTTCATACAAATATGGTATAAAACTACTTCAAGATTGAAGCCAAAATCCATGAAAACTAGTGATATAATGGCATGAGAATGCAATATTTTCTCATAGGATTTTGGGAATGAAATTAAAAAGTATTACATAATATATGGATTCCCCAAAATCATCAAAATCAGATAAAATCCCTCATACAAATCCCATATAAAGCTATTTTAATATTGAAGCCAAATCCATGAAAACTAGTTATTCAAGAGCATGGGAATGGAAGCCGTTAATACATATGTTTATGATATTTCGACTTATAGAGAATATGGACATGGGATTACAGATCCATGCATCATATATAAAATCTTTTGCATCAACTATGGTCAGCAAAGTGCAAGCACCACTCCAACAAGTGCGCCATTAAATGAGAGTGTGGGGGAATGGAGAAGAAGGAATGAGAGAATGGGGAGATAAATGAGAATTTTATTGTATGGAAATTCAAAATTAAAATAAAATTTCTTAATTAATATCCCATCATATTTCTTAATGGCCTCTCCATCAACCAACTTGGAAAGGAATCCAACTCCCTCGAAATTGGTTCACAAGGAGGGAGAGTGAACACTCACCGTGTAATGGACAAGCTAAGGATTTCCTAAATGCCAAAGGCCAATTAAAAAATGATCAAAAATATATTATCCTTCCTCATTAAATCCTTTTATTAAATTCATGAGACCTCCTAAGGTCGAATTTATCTCCATGAGCTTCCTCCAACTCATCTTAGTGGTTTAGCAACTCTCATGACACTTGTCTTCCTCTTCATGCTCCAATTATTTCCCCAATTGGAATGGATGCCTCTAACTCCCAAATTAGACCTCTTTGTGACTATTTTTAGCCTCATCATGTCATATTTTTTATATTCCAGCAATCAGGTCTAAATTTGTCATAATTGACATATAATCTTTCATCATTTGTCATCATGAAGTGCATGGAATCTCCTTCCAAGTGGCACACATTGTCTTCTAGTATCTTCCTCTTCCATGGGATTTAATCTCATTTACTAAATTGAATTCCTTGGCTCATTATATGATATTTGACACCACATCACCATACAATAACGTTACATTACCCATGTGTTCGAATTTGGATGAATATCATGCCAAGTGTGTGGGGAATCTAGGCACCTAAAGGATCCATAAGCTTCTAAGTGTCTTTATGAACCCATACCACCTTATTTTCTTAGTATTTATCATTTATGTGACCCATTTAAATGTGAATATATTAAACTAAATTCCTTTTGGGTCCCATAGCCCCTTATTAGAAAATTTATGTCTACATCTCAACCTAGGGAACTAGTAGGTTGGTGAAACATTATTTACAAATAGTGTTATTTGGAAATGATTTAATTGGGGACATGACAGATTATCTCCATGGGATATATTGTTTCTCCAGGGTAAACACAAAACATGCACATTGGTTTGAGAAGTGGCCTATGGTTTCAATGGCTAGTAAGCCCACTTCATTTTGTGGCATACATCACAAGTGAAGGAAGGGATTCAATCCTTTTTTTAATTAGAGTCTACTATATGTTGAATAGTATGTTAGAATCCACCAATATTGGTCAGTTTAGGGTTGTAACCTACAAAATGAGTTTTATTTTTGTTTTGAAGAATTAAAAATAAAATATGCCTATATTGACATTACTTATCTCATGGTTTCAATGAGTTTCATTGCTGTGATTGAAAATGCATTAGTAGCTTAAACAAATTGATATTTAAATGAGGATTGGAACCCTTAGTCCTAGTTTTATATGTTATTAATGGTTAAAACTCTGTTATTGTGGAGTCAATGAATACTCAACCTCATCAATCAGTTATTATGGACTATAACTATGAGTCCTTGATGTTTTGATGCCAATTCACTTTTCCTATATAAAGTAATGTGCATGTATTTTTGTTTGTTGGTTGGTGGTAGTTTCTTAAATATTCTATAACTACTATTTTATTTTCCTAGTTTGATAAACCCATTCGGAAAAAAGGGGTTCAAATTCCTTTCTCTTTTGGTAAGTCCTATATTTTCCAAATCGACATATCCATTCAGGCTCGTCTCAAGGAGCACATCCCTAACACTAATCACAATTGCATTAACAAGTCTTCCATTGTAAAACACTCATCTCATTCAATTCTAAGCATTTTATTTTCTTCAATCAAACCAAAATTATCTCCCAAAATTCTCATTACTCCTCATTCCTGATACGAGATTCCCTTGAAATAGAAAAGAATCCTCAGAATTTCAACAGTGATTACGGCTACAAGATAATTCAATCATTGAATACCTCAATATTTCATCTAGGGCCATTGTCACATGCCCTAATTTTTTGAAAACAATTTATATTATTTAAGGAACCATATGTTAAATTTTATGCTAAGTTGTAATTGATGACCCATTGGGGTCAAGGATATTTGATGTAAATTCTGAATATTTTATTATAAATAAATAAATGAGGAGACAACAGCTTATGAGAGCTGTTAAAAGAGTGTTTGCTGGTCAAATTGTTGGAGGATACTGGGTGGAGAGCAAACTGACATGTGGCAGCATCCTCAAACCACTTGCAACTGTTGCAAGTGGAAACCTCCCTATATTTGTGGTCATGATTCCCCAAGAAAGTGGAATCAGAGGAGGTGGCTCAATTAATGAAAACTAACCCAAAAGACCTAGGCAATATTTATAAAAAATCCCATTGAAGAGAGCTGAGGCGGCTCATTCTAGAGAGGTGATCATTCAGGTTGAATGAGTGTACTACAGAGAAATTCAATGGAAGGGAAATTTGGAAAGTGTTTGAGGGGATAACTACTGATTGATCTAATGCATCTTTTAAGGTGAATATCATACTGCTGAGAGTAGAGTATTTCTTTTTTACTGAGGTATTGAACTAGTCAGTTGATAGAGGGTTCTACTGTTTGTATTCTCCACCAGTTCTCAGCCAAGAAGACCGCGAACAAGATCGAGGGTCTAGAGGAGGCGTTGTTTGAGCACTCTCATTAGAGGAAATTTCAACTCAAAATGGGCCTCCTATAAAGAATTAATAAAATAATAGTTAAAATAATAAATAATATTTATTAATTTTGGAGGAAGAATAGAAAAAAACTATTTTTTGTTTGTATTTTTTACATATCTCCCCGTGTTTTTACTCAAATTTCGATCGGGAGAGCTTGTTGGATGTGGAATTAAATTTTGCATCCAACGAGTACCCACTCGACATAATTTTGATGGACCCGCTACCCCATAAACAATAAATACCTGAAGAAACATGATGATGGCATATGTCGACAATACAAACAAAAAAAGTAGGTTTTTTATGATACCTATTCCCAAATTTATATTAAAAAAAGTGTTTAAGACCTATACTGTATTTCAAATTTGAAGCAATTTCATTGGCTAACACATGATGACATGGAATTTGAATCAAAGTTAAAAGGTCCATTCTGAGTTGAAATTTCCTCTAATGCTAGGAGATTGGTAGGGAGGAACGACCTCCTAAAGCTGTTGCCATTTGTCCTCAACATGTTCTATGTTATTTTATTTTACTGTGTTAAGTTAAATAAATCTTAGTTTGATTGCTACATGAATGTTAAAAATTCAGTTTGGGAAAGGCTAGAATTAGTATTCTTACTAGATTTTTAAAGAAGTGAAATTGATTTAGAAATAAACGTGTTAGAATGAAAATAAATCTCTAGACTCTGTTTTTCCACACCTGGAAACCAGATCGTGCTCTAGAACAGTTAGAATGCTTTAAGTAGATGAAAGAAATTCATAAGAGAATGAAAATAATAGATAGAATTATGTATCTGTAGATAGCAGAGTAATTTATTTCAAATTTTAGATTATTATGAAAGGAACATTGTTATGATTTATTTGTGTGTACTATTTTACTGAGTATAACTAAATAAAAATGTTGGAAAAGAAACAGCAAAACTACACTAGAGTTATAGTAAAAAGTATACTGATACAATAAAAGTGATAGAAGATACAGTTAAGTATATAAACAAGGTATTAACCACACAAATTATCTTTTAAATCTATTAACTAAAGTCTTAAACTATTATTTAATACAAACCAAAATAGGGTTATGTTTACAAACCCTTTATTTATGAAAAGTAAACAGAGTTACAGAGTTAATGTTTTAATCCTTATATAGCTCTGAATCATTTCTAAGTTACAAAGCAATAAATAAATACAAATGTAAATGTAAACAATAAATAGAATAAAAATTAAGAAAATACTTATTCAGTAAATAATTATATTACCACACAAGCTTATAACAAGTGCAAGATAAACCTGAGTGTCGAAACCCTAGCAGTTCATTTATTTTCTTATAAATTAATTTATAAAAGTTTTTAAACACACACATTGATAACTGAATAGACAAATTAAACTAGAAGACTATAAGTTATGTGTTAGACTGATTACAGTCTTATCTCAAAAACTTATATTATATTTATAAGCTCTTTATTTTTAAAATACTTCCTAAATAGGTTAAATAACATTAATAGTCCTGTAATAATGAAATAGAAGCAAACTGAAACCAGTGCTTAATTAAATATTAATTTAAGAATACATCTATAGAAGGGTTCTATTCTAGTAGACCCTAGCTATTCTACCATGAACCGATAAGTATAATTTTATAAAATTTACTTTATGACTGATCTACAGTCTTTATAATAACATTATTTACTTACAAGAGACATATTTAACAATAAATTTATTTCACTGACAGTAAAGAAGAACCACTTATTTTACAATAATATCATCTACAAGACAAAGTATAAATAACAGAGTATTCGAAACAGAAGTCAATTTAAAACCATGAGTACAGGAGAAACCACCATATATTAAGATTGAAAGTATGATATTACCAAGCCGTAAGGATATAATCCCTATTACAATTTGAGAAAAAAAAAACTAAATACAAGTTAAGGTGTATGAGCCGGAGCTACCCAGCAACATGCAAGGGTTTTAACAACACAAACTAAGTAATAACTGAAACTAAACATCTAAAAAATGGAGGAACCGAAGTCATGCTTCCTTTCCAACTGTAACCCTTTTCCTTTAACCATTGCAAGCAGGGAGATGCCACGTTAAACCGGGGCTTACCCATTTTGTCCATGAAGTCAACCAGCGTTGGAGAGGTTTCTACCAAGCCTAAAGACGAACTGTAACTTGCAAGCAAGACCGAATGCATTGGAGAGGTTTCTTACAAGACTATAACTCGAATTTTATAATAATAGTAGGGTAAAACATTTACCTGTAAGAAAAGAAACCTGGAGCTGAGGAGGTAACCGAACAGCATGATGAGCAACACCTTGAAGAAACAAACCTTCATGCTAATCTGTGACAGAGGTAGCGGGGTTCTCATTCTAGAAATTACACTGACAATGGAGCATGTTAACAGCTATGGCAAGGGTAACGTTATGGCCTAAAACTATTAACTATTGACAGAGTAAAACCACTCTCACAATGATACAATGCTTGCAGAAAGAAACCAAGATACGATTTGTGTATTACTCAACTTTTATACAAGAGTTGTAGCACTTCACTACACTAAAAATAGAGCTGTAAAACATGAACAAGTGAGCCTCTCATGGCTGCGAATAAACCAGACAGTGCAGAGACAGACCCTCAAAGAAGAATGAAGAAGATAGGGTTACGTTGTAAGTTTTTTAAATCGTCCATTTCACGGTGGAGGCTTCTCCACGTGCCCACTAAAATTTTTACTCAGCAGTGGGTCGATCACTATAGTCTCCTACACTGTCAAATAGAACATGTTATTACCAATGATTTAAATCATAGCCACAATGATAATGTTAGTTATAAAGTCAAACTCATATTATTACTTTGATAAACAATAAAGTCAAGCAATGGTAAATAAAAAGACATATGTTTGTATCGTATTCCTTTATGTTATGAAAACTTGTAATCATTCGTTGGTAAAACATTTATGTAAAGATCAATAGTAGAGTATATGCCCTTTATCGTGAGTCGATAGTACTACTATTGACCATTCATACAAACATTATGATACATATTTGTGTTATTAGAAATAGTTTTATGTACACATAAGTGGGTAAGAAATTAGTTTATAAATCAACTCTATGTGAGTAAAAGTAAGTAGTATTTACACCCTAGAATAACTCTTACATTTGTATATAGTCTATAGTGCCATGGTGTAAGATAAAATTCTTGGTGGTTAGTGATATTTTGGTTTCCATAAAGAACCAAACTCTAAATGAATCCAACCAATGTTTAGACTAGACTTGGTAAATATATGGTAGTAAAACTAAGGTAATGTAATTTTACCATGATACTTATAACTTGATGACTATTTGTGCAAGTGAACATTTATACTTGTATACAATAATAATAAGCTGATAATTCTTCTCTACTAGAGTAAAATTAAAGTAGAACTAAGTGTTCTATGGTAAACTTCCTCTCAGAAAGTATTAGAACAATATTCATGCTCATAAGCACCTTATTGAATTTTAGACATAGCACTAGCAGTAACTTCATGCTTTAGTAAAAGTGTTTCTATAGAAATTGTGAGTAACTTAGCTTACAACGGAAAAATCGAGAACTGGAAGTAGAAGACATTCTGGTAAAATACATTTATATGTTAAGGATATGTGTCTTCACGACTAACTTAAAATACTGCCATAAGAATCAAAACAACAAAGGAAGTACTTTACCTCATCGTAGCCTTGTTTTTATTAATCAAATTTATACTCTAGCATTTTTATTATGCTAAGAAGTACTTCTTGACTTAACACACAAACAAACTCCTACTTGTTCAAAAATTACCTACTTAACCTGTAACAATCAGAAATCTAGTTGAGTTAACAATTGCTATGTAAGCCCTAGTTTAGAACATAGCTTTTGACCTACTTGACAAGAGAAAATCATCAATGCAGCTAGAAGCAGCTAAATTCAGGACACATACTTAACATAACAAAATTAAAATGGTATTAGTTTTTATGTGTTGAAGATAATCACTACTTTTGTTTACTGTTTCATTTTTTCGCTAGCCGCTAGTAGTTATCAAACTCTGACATCAAACATTTTATGTTACATTAAAAATTTTAAATTTTTGTGAAAATTCAGGGTTATGACAGCCATCTTCATAATTGATCCTTTCTCTTCCCCTCCCTACCAGCATTCACCTCTTATTTTTGATGCCCTATAAGTATTAGATATATTTCGTTATGCTTTATTATCCTCTCTCCCCTTCCCCCTCCTCATCTCTTAATCTCTTTCCTTTTCCTTTGTTCTCTTTCAGTCTTTCATTTATCATGGAATTGTTGCAAGTATGTCATGGAATTTTTTTAATTAAATCATTTTATAAACTTCCCAAGGTTAGCGTGAAATGTAGTTTCTTGTGATCAGTGTGAATATCCATCTCCTTTTTAGGATGTAATGTTTTTATTGTTGGTAATATTGCATAAAGGAGTACAAGTCCTTGTCATAGGTAGGATACCAACATACATAACTATAGATTGTATTTCTATGATAGATCATTGGATGTCCAAATTAATTGAGGACTGCATTCACACATATTCATATCCGTCTATATCAATATAAAAAAAAATTCAAGTATAGAAGAGTGAGGAATGGAGCCAAGCATAGGAATCATTATAGACCCTCAAATGCTCTTTATTGTGAATTTCCCCAAGTGACATTGGATTTGTCTCCACAATTGGTCACTTAGCTCAAGGGTTAGGAAATATGAGTGGAACCCAACACAAAACTATGATAAGAGTTACTGATGCCTAAGAAGTTGTGGAGCTCCATTAGTTTCATCAAGACTATCCAATCATGAATCACTTGGATCTTGTATGGGTCCACATGCACCCCATGTTAATCCATGATACATATGATATATTGAATGATGTCCATGCTGAACAAACACTTCTCACTTTTCCAAAATTTTGTATAAATTGTGTCATCGCAAGGTGATCAAGATGTGTTACAAATGTTCCACCCAAGTTCTATTGAGTATTCAAATGTTGTTTAGATATACGTGTTTAAATTATTATGTCATTGGTCTATAGGAAATGAGTGAAATTGAATTGTATTACTATGCAATGGAATGGAATGAAAATACACAGTGAAAAAAGAAAAAAATAGTAGAAAACTTATAAGTATTGCTCAGTAAAATTACAGTATTATCTTCATTAATCCCAACAGTATACAATAGTGTTACATAATGGAGAACTCAAATCATGTGGATAATATTTGAATCTACCAACTCAATCCTAACTGACTAGCTAACTAGAAGTGTCTAAAATACTATCGAAGCTCACTAGTCTAATTCTAGATGTCTAATTCAGTCTCTCAATGATTTAAACTAGTTAAACTAATGAGATAGGTGAGAATAGGTGCCTAACCCCATGCATCCATGCAATATTGGAGCTAACTGAACTAGAGGGAATCGAACTGGAGCATAACTTAGCTTAACTAGTTACCAACTACCAACAACTGAAGGAGGTCGGTGGTTGCACTCCCAATGGATCCTAAATTGGAGGGATTGGTCTCAGAGTCACATAAAATGATGCATGAATATGAAGACAGTTGTAGTTAACCTCTATATGTGTTCCTCACACTCTAGTGGTTGGTACAGATGGCACAAATTTCCTAAGTGGACCCAATGGTACTAGTGGACACAATATCAAGTAATGACTCCTAATTTAGGAAAATATAATCTAATAGACGAAGTATGGACAAGGGAGGATTAGAAATCCTAACAGCCCCCCTTAATCCTAACTTGGAAAACTATGGGACCTCGAAACAAGGCCAAAAGTCACCCATTACAATCTAAAAGAATAAAAAAATGTTTCTTAATAAACTGAGGAAATAGGGGAAAACGTCATGGGAAACCCCCCCTTAAGATAAGTAGAAACATGAAATACAATCTATTCTTAGGAGAAAAAACTTCCTCTTCGGGAAATTACTTGGAAAAAACTATGTTTCAATCACTACTACATATCGCTCAAAATTCCCATGAAATTTTGTCACGAAACAGTTAAAACCATTTCTTTCATGGAAAAATAGTTTTAATTTCTTGAATAAATTAAAATTTTTCCCAACATTCGTCGCTATTGCAACAAACCATAAATATTGTCGCTAAAGAGATGAAAGGCGAACGTCGCTATTGTGACGACATTCGTCACTATTAAGACAAACCTTCAATATTGTCGCTAAAGCGACGAAAGGTGAACGCCACTATTGCGACAAAAGGTTCACTTTGTCGCTATTGCAACGAACATTACCCATTGTCGCTATTGCTATGACAAAGCATAATGTCACTATTGCGACGAATGTTTTATATGTTCGTTATAGCGACAAAAGTCGAACCTTTATTTTAGCTTAGAAGAATAGCATAGAACCAAAAGATCAATATTAATTAAATTAATAATCTATACTAAAATCTAGGATATACAAAATGGCTTATAGTTTTAATATTGATTTTTAAATTAGTCAAAATGATTTTGACATACAATATGAAAAATCAATATTAATTATAATGTTTATTGATTTAAATTAATATGATTTTTATCGATATAGGGTTGAAAAAATTGCCCATTGTTTAAGAAGAGTTTCTTTGGGTAAGATTTTATATATATATATATATATATATATATATATATGTTTATTTATTGTTTTTTTTTTCAAAATAATCATGTATTATGATATTTAATTATTATTTTAAAATAGATCAAAATTTTATGATTTTTTTATAAAAATTTTACAAATTAAAAATATGAATCTACTCATAGAATGTAAATAAATTTGTAATAAATTTAAAATATCATGAATAAAAAATAAATTTAAATGAAAAATTAACATCTAATTAACACATACTCCTAACATTTATATATATTTTTTTATAACATAAAAATATCCTTATAAAAAATTATGTTTAATTGATTAAATAAATCGATTAAATATTATTATTTGATTGATTAAATAAATTGATTAATATATAATACAAATTTCATTATATAATAATCTTTATGATGATTATGATGATGGTTAACGTCCCCTGAGACCAAACTTTGGTCTATCAGACCTAAAGAAACGAATTAATTTGCTTGTTTTAAAATTGTATTCATATGCTCAAAGTTCTTGGAGAGAAGTGTCCCGAGCTCACTATAATTTTGACATGTTAAAAGGGTAGGAAGGTCGGTATTGCAACAAAGATTATGAAACTGAGATCTAATGTGGATGTACACATGGGCCTTCTAAGAGGAAGTGATTTTCATCCTCAATGTTCATATTCTCATAGAGATGGCAGATCCTTTCCACCCATAGTGTTTTAGGAACTACACAACGACATGTTTCACTATGGAACTCATGAGAGTTCGTTCTTATATTGTCTATATTAATTTTTTTCTTTGAATTAGTTAAAACATAGAGATACTTTTGATCTTCTAGAGTATGTTTGATGACCTCTAGTTGTTAATCCATGTGATTCATTGGTTGGAATTGACCTTCCTACACAACCCATGAAGAAGGCCATGTCCATGACAAGCAACAAAAATTCACTGACCCTACTAATGTAGAAGAATTTAGTCCTTGATCCATGTGATTCTTTGATATCCATTCAATTACCAAACACATCAGGGTTTGAACAATCCATGATATCTTGCATATCTAAGGAAACCAGTTCTGATAAGGCCCCACCTCCTAAGAGGGAGAAGCTTTAAGGATGAATTTTGGTATTTCATAAATAACTATGAATGCACATCCTATTACATGAATTTGTCATGTCTACTTTATATTTTTCCTTTGTTTTCCTTTTTGTTCCCCTTTTTTTCTTCCCTTTATGTTTTTCATAATTTGTGAATGAAACAAAATTGAGGTGTAGGAAAACATTGTTATAGTATTATGGATTAAACCATGCCAACTGCATGCCTATATTGCACACACACTTCCTATATTTCATAAACATATTAATCATCATCATCATTAGCATCATCATCACCATAACCATCATCATCATCATCATCATCATCATCATCATCATCGACATCATCATCATCATAAACATTGTCATCGTCATCATCATCATCACCATCCTCCTCCTCCTCCTCCTCCTCATCATCATCATCACTGTCATCGTCATCATCATCATCGACATCATCATCACCATCATCATCATTAGCATCATCACCATCATCATCGCCATCATCATCATCATCCTTGTCGTTGACATCATCATCATCATCATCATCATCATCATTGACATCATCATCGTCATTCTAAATCAATGACATTTTATATGAATGTGAATCAATGCATTGTTAAAAAATCCCATCATGTACAAATCACTTAATGCACTTCCATTCACTACACCTCTTCTAGGTACATGGTAGTCCTTTCCATGTACAAATCCCTGAAATGGACTTCCTCTCACTACACCTCTTACATGTACATGGTAGTCCTTTCCATGTACAAATCCATGAAATGATGAGGATGATGATGTCAATGATGAGGATGAGGATGAAGAGGATGAAAATGACAATTATGAGGATGACTCTGACGATGACAAGGATGAAGAATTCGAATGACATTGTAGTAATGTTTGTTTCTAGGAGGTAATATGTCATTAGAACATCTTGTTACATAATGTATTATGTTTACATCTATTTAGTTATGTTTAAACCATCGTTATCATCATCATTGTCATCATTGACATCATCATCATCATCATCATTATTTTCGTCATCATCATCGCCATCATCTTCATCATCATCTGCATCATCATCATCTTCTTTGTTGTCCTCACCATCAACATCATTGTCATCATCAACATCATCATCTTCATCATCATCATCTTCATCATCATCATCATCATAATCATCGTCATCGTCATCCTTACCATCAACATCATTGTCATCATCAGCATCATCATCATGATCACCATCATCCTCATCCTCATCCTCATCCTCATCATCATCATAACCATCATAATCATCATCATCATAATCATCATCGACATCATCATCACCACCATCATCATTAGCATCATCATCATCATCATCCTCATTGTCATCATCATTAGCACCATCATCATCATCACCACCACCACCACCACCATCATCATCGACATTATCATCGTCATCGTCATCATCATTGACCTATGATCATCATCACCATCATCCTCACCATCATGAACATCATCCTCATCATCATTAGCATCATCACCATCATCACCATCATTATCATTATCATCATCATCATCATCATCGACATCATTATCACCATCATCATCATTAGCATCATCATCATCGCCATCATCATCATCATCATTGTCATCATACTCATCATCATCATCGTTGTTGTCATGTCCATCATCATCACCATCATCATCATCACCATCATCATCATCACCATCATCCTCATTGTCATCATCATTAGCATCATCATCATCATCATCATCATCATCATCATCATCATCATCATCGTCGTCGTCGTCGTCATCATCGTCATCATCATCCTCATCATCCTCATCATCATCATCATCCTCATCGTCATCATCATGATTACCATCGATATCAACCCTCATACATGAAACTACCAATTACTTATATATCAAGATATTTCAATAACCTCATTAACAAATATTTATAACAATCATATTAATTATTCCATTTAAGATAACCATGTCAATCATAAAAGGAATAGCATACAGATGCCTTATATGCCCCACCAATTTTATGAGGATTGCATGAGGACACTTTATTTCTAGGAACATTTGAGGCATTAATCTATAACCTATTCTAAAGTTAGAATTGAAGTTCATGGTCATGAAATAAATCAAAAATAATTATTAATATGGAAAACACATTTTAAAAAATCGTAAATTCCATATGTATCTTAATTTTGTAATAATTATAGTGATTTTAATATTATTCTTTTAAATTAAAAATGTTAAAAAACATAGCTTAAAAAGATGATTGATTTATAGAATGAAGTTGTAGAATACTTGTCATTAGAGCATATTTGAGGTCTAAAATGTTGCAATCTTAACAGAGAAACTCATAACAAGTATCTTTTGCAAGATGTCGATATTTATTGAGGTACAATGTTTTCGAGCATTTTCTCTTAATGTTACTAATAGTCAAAATGTAGGCTCTTCTTCCAAACATATTTCTAAGTGATGGTTCTAATATAATTCCAATTCAAGATCCCTAGGATGCACAATACGATTTTAACAGGTCTTGAATGGTTCTTAACTTTATTTAGGAACATTATATAAAGATTAGAATGCATTTGTATACCTTGTTTTAACACAATCCATTACACTTCAATGAGTGGATAATGCTATACTCTGATTTCCATCTGTGGATAAAACCTATCTATTACGAACAGAAACTTCCTATGGCTTGGGGTGTACCACAAAAACCAACTAAACATGAGAAATCAATCCCTTCCCAATATGCAAGAGAAACCAAACATCTAACACTCACTAATACGTAATATCAAAATTGCGACAGTTTTTCGTTGCTATTCCCACGTTTTATCGTCTCACTTGCGACAATAATGACCACGACGTTTCGTGGCACATTTTGCATGGATATATCAATGAAATTTATAAGCCATTGATATAGAGATGAAAACTAGCCGCCACGTGTCTTCTATATGGTGGCCTTGGAATTGATTTTTTAGAATTCATTTTCTACGTTTCATCACTCTATCGACATATTTTTCGTCCCTATAACGACAAAAATATGGCCAAAAACTGCTACACAAAATCTAGGTTCCATGAGAAACCATGGAAAACGTTCGACAATCATTTGTCTCTGTATCAACGAATTCTAGAATTTGAAAAAAAAAATCTTCTACAAAGTCGTCGCTCCATCAACTAATTTTTTGTCCCTAGAACAACGAAAATATGGCAAAAAACTACTAGACAAAATTTAGTTTCTAGGTAAAACCGTGGAACCTATTCGATGAAATTTTGGTCACTCTATCGATGAATTCTAGAATTTGAACAAAAATTTGTTCCATGAAAAACCATGGAAAACCAAACACTTTCAATGAAATCTGCAATTTGGACAATAATTCTTCTATGAAACTTCGTCTCTAGAGCGATGGTATTCCTGGAATGCCACCCCGAGTTTCAACGGTTTTGCAGTACCCACAACGAAAGTTGGTCTATATTGAGATGAAACTTGGAGGTTTCAAAAAAAAAAAAAAACCATGGAAAGGCACCTTCCTTTCCACAGTTTTGGATCTTCAATAAGTTCTTGTGAACAAATACATACTATATTTTAAAGACAAAGAAATGGATAAAATATAACAGAGGAAAGGTGTTGTATAGAAAAGAAATATATGGGGAAAGTAAGATATGGGAAAAAACATATTGAAGTAAAAGGGAAAAAATAAATGGGAAGTTCAAAGGGGAGGTCAAAAAGTGTTAACTGACTCTAAAAAATAAGGAATACTAATTTAAAGAGTGCCCAAAAGTACCCAAAGTACCCCTAAGCACCCTAATTATTTCCTCAAAAATTGTTTTTGGATTAGGATGCAAAAATTCATAATAATTGGCTAAAATACATAATTAGAGGCTAAAGTGGCACCTCTTAGAGCCAATTCTATGATAAGGTAGGAGGGTACATTTATAAAAATACCATCGATAAAAGTTTTAGGCACCACTGGGATCGGATCAACTTATTGTGATCCGAAATCAGGTTAAGCCCATTAGGGCTTAAAGAGCCCACATGGGCTTGGAAAGGTGCCCACAGAGGTTGGAATAAGCCCGCAGAGGCTTGTAGACACCCGTAGAAGCTTAAAGAAGCCCACAAGTCAGAATTAAAGGAAGCCCATATTCTGAATATGAAGGGATCTCGAGCTTTGAAGACTGAGGAAACCTGTAGGTGTAAATGAAGCCAGAGAAGGTCAAAGCCCACAATTTTCAAAAGAGATGAAAATAAAAAACTTATCCTTCTTATGCAACCACCTCAAGCATGGCCAAAATCGGTCAAAGTTAGTACCAAATATGCTCGAAAGAAAAAAAATTCCCTTGAGCACATGATACGAAAGAGACATGTTAATCAACAAAAAATTGACAACTTATTTCTATTCTTTAACTATGCGTACAAAAAATTCATCATAGATCACCTTTTGGAATTGATCAGAAGCAGGTTGAAAAGTGGAGCATGCAATTTGTAGTTTAGAAACCATATCAAAATTTCCTTGGAGATACTCCTTGTAAAATATCATCACTTGCTCTACTACGGGTGAAGAGGTACTAGTGATAATTCATCATACTACAAAAAAAATATGGTGCATTGAATTCATCTTTATTGAAAAATAAATAAATAATAAAAAAGTAACTCAACCTCTAGTGAAAAAGAGTAGTTGTTCAGCTAGAAAATCTGTGTAGAATATTTGTAGTGCCAATTGTTGGTAAGTTGTTTTGATGTTGCTCATTATTGGAAGAGGTGAATATGAAAATTTTATCCTTTTTATGCAACCACCTCAAGCATGGCCAAAATTGGTCAAGTTAGTATCAAATATGCCCATAAGATAAAAATAGTCCCTTAAGCACATGATGGGAAAGAGACATGTTAGTCAACAAAGAATTGACAACTTATTTCTATTCTATTACTAGGATTGATCTCATTTAGCAAAAAAATCATCATAAACTACCTTTTGGCATTGAGAAGTAGTTTGCACAGTTGAGCATGCAATTTGTAGTTTAGAAACCATATCATAATTTCCTTCGAGACACTCCTCATGTAATAACATCACTTTATCTACTACCTCGAAGATCTAGACATATGAATTTATGGTCCACATATCTTCCATGCAACAACTGAAAGTTTATCATCATAGTAATCAGAATGTGTAAAATAGGGCAACCAATAACTAGTGTTAATCATTTAAAGTGCCATTTAGCATATGATTTCTAGATCTGTGTATGTGATAGCATAGATATAAAATACTAACTTAATGAAAATTTAGTGCCAAGCTAACCATAATGTTATTATCATTCACTCGATCCTCATGTATGTAAGCTCTGAAATATAAATCATCAAGTCCCTTACCATCACCCAACTCTCAATAGCAATAATTAGTACTAAGAAAATTCAAAACAATACTCAGTAAAATAATGTCAGAATTATATCACTGTGCATTCAGATATGTAAGGTTCTATATCTCAGTAAAAAATCAGACTTACATTTATCCAAAAAACTAATACAAATAGGCCAGAAAACTAATCAAATCAATAAGATATATTTATACAAAATACACCACCATATAAATAGTTTGAAATACTAACTTGTTTTATGTTTTGATTGTGCAGAGAAGGTAGCTAGGGCATACGAGGTCTGCCATACATATTGTAGACCTGTGTTTGATAAAGGAGAGGGCTTAGATTATGGGAGCAACAGGTTTGTGTTTTTAGGGTTTTACACTGAAATTTATTTTTTAGGGATTTCTATTTTAATAAAATAAAAGTTACAAAAACACATAAAAATTAAGTCTGAAACCTAAGAGAAACAAAAATAACCTAAGAATAATATTTACCAGTATACAAATCAGAAAATTTAGTTTTGAAAGATAGACGAACAATTAGGGTTTGAAAATTAAAATTTCTTAACCTAGGGTTTCATCATGCCGAAATTATAGGAAGAAGGGCCGAAAAAGACTAATTTCTTCTACATGATTTTTCTTCTATTTTTCTACGTCGCTAAGAAGCATTTGTGTTTTATGTACAAGGTTGTCTCCTAGTTTGGATGATAGTCTAAAAGTAGTTATTTACTATGGGTTGTATCTCTTGTATATTAATAGAATGAAATAAAATTTAAGGATAAAGAACGTGTCAAAATCCTTACCTTATCATTGTCCTTTCGCCAGATCCATTCACCCATACAACTTGATAAGAGTTGTCCATGAGATGCATTTCCATCACCAAGACCTGCATAAATCATCAAAGACATAATTTTTATATGAGTAAATAATATATAAGCAAATAAATAGTCATTTTAATCCTACTACAAAGTCCTATAGAAATCAATGAACCGTGAAATGTTAAATTTATTAACAATTTTTTAAGAAATAGAAATGCATTTAAAAAAGTTACAACCATCTTTAATACATAGTAATAAAAGAATATGTATACCTTATTGAGATCCTCTATGTTTCGAGAACAGTTTTATATTCCCTACTGAACAGGGCCAACCATGCAAAGGTGGAAGCTCATATGGCCCCTCCCCCCCCCACATCACTCTCAATTTCCCATACTGAATAAATGATGTTGTTTACATAAAAACCATTTGAACATTCATGCGTAACTAGGCTAGTCATCAAAACATATAAAAATAAAAACATTGAATCATAATGAGTTAATTCATATAAACATTGTTTTAGGCTAACAACATCGATAAACATCCAAATACAAGTCATGAATTTATACATCTACTTTTTCTTTGATTCATGCTTTTTTGCATTGAAATAAGTGATGATAATTGGGATATTATCATCATCATTTGGTGGATTATCTATAGAGCCATGTCCTGCTAGTTTTTGTGTTTCCATGCCCTCATGTATCATGCTTCTTGTATGTCATTGACTAGGGAATGGAGGCAATTCTAAAGGGGAGTGAACTGCAACAATGAAAATGGGCATATCGATATGTTGAAATATTATTGAAATTAATAGTTCATCATTTTGATTAAAATTACAATATTTATCTATACCTGACTGTATAGATGTGATAGTTGGTGTATTAATTGTTTCTCTACTTCCTAATTCCTCTTGCAGTTCACCCTCCTGAGCTTCACGGTATTCGATCGAAAGAAGAAAATTTAAAAGTATACGTCAGGAAATAAATATCTATAATCACAGTAGATATTTATACTTCCAAAGTACACATACCAGAATGGCCACTCTGCTCCCCACTATCATGGGACATGCACACCCCAACATCAGCTGGTACATGCAGAGTACTGCTCGATTCAGTGTTGCGGTTGCATTGTTGCTTAAAAGAAAACATAAATATTTAGTTATGGGTGATATAATAAAAACTGAATAAAATTTAATAGTATACTACAATGATGTTCTTATTCATTTTATTTACTTGCATCTGCGTCATTGGAGAGATTGGAGTTTTCCCCAAGCTTTTCCAATATTCAATGAAACTTTTAAAACCATACTTGAAACCAAGCTTTAGGTCTTCCTCGGTGGCAACATCTTGGAATGTATTTCCCTGCAATGCATAACACATATAAAATTCCCTCTATCAAAAACAAATATTTTTTCGCTACTTTGAAATAAATATTCCCCACAGTTAATCATTTAATTCTTACAATTCAAGCTCTTAGTTTTATAAATCCACACTATCCCAGTCTATTTTTCCTGTGCTTTTCCAGTCTAGCCTTGTTTCTTTGGAGGTGTATGGTAGCCTATATATGAAAATTTTGAAAAATGTTAAATATCAGAATTCCTGCTTAAAACAAAAAATAAAAAATTAAATAAGCATATTTCACTAAAAAGATGATATGTGTTGTACCTTGCTTTTCCAAGCCGTGGTTTTTTTCCTTGTATTTTTAACAAGTTCTCCTTTGCATCCTCTATGAGTGCCTTCCACTCTTTCTCCAGAACCATGGAAGGGTGCTCATGCTTGAGGTCAAGTTGAAATTTATCCCTATATTGGGCCCTGGTATATTTTAAGTTCTCGCCAGCTAACTTTGCAACCATTTTCTTTTTGAATGTTTTGCTGAACAAGTTTACCATGTGGTCTATCAATACATCTCTCTTTGCGCTATCTTGGCTATTCCACCTTGTGCGAATGGTGGCGCCAAATAGCTCCAATGCTTTGTCATTCAAATTCCTGTAGAAAGCATTGTTTCCTGTAGAAACGTGTAATCAATTCATTTATAATAATTTCAGCATATGTCCATTTCAATTTCACGATTAAAATGAATAAATTAATTAATAAATACCCGCAATATTTTGAATCTTGATCGGAACACAAGAGTCATCCACCAGAAAGGTTAGATCTAGTGATCTGGTGCTTTTAACTCGTGTTGCTCTAGGAAAAGTTTCCTTGCCATCTACAGTAGGTTCATCTCCGGAGTCATGTGGAGTCCTAGGATCCTTCTCATCATGCTCCGGCATGTCACGCTGATCAAAATCGATGCCCTCATCAATGGATTCGAGGCCAACCAGAGGAGTGTAAAAAAACCTCATTGGTACATTTATTTGTCGACGTTGTTGCTGCATTAGTGCATGACTGCTACCTATACTTGTGTCAGCAATTTCTCTAGTCACGGGTTGTAAAAACTCCTACGAACAAAATTTTTTACTTTATCAGATCAGTGGGAAAAATAGAAAACATAATATCAGATATGAAATCATGTCATAGCTTAAAAAAGATATGTGAATATGCAACTTACCCCATAATATTTTATTTGTTCTTTCAACTCTTCAATCCTTTCCCTATTCTCCTGTGTCATGGGCCTTATGCAATCCAAGGGGATCATCTCTATGTTTTCTTTTTTCAGGGCCTTCCTTATAGTATCCATAGGGTCTATGGAATAGTAAATTTCATCCTTAAGATCCTCATCACCCAGATGAAGTGCACTGGACTAAATTCATCAAACAATAAAATTAAGAAACATAATTTTAACATCATTCAAACATTGTTATTGTAATGAAATTTAGTTACTATTAAGAACTAACACTTACCTGATGCGGTGTTGTGGTCGGTGACTTCCCATGGTCACCCCCTACTGATCTACTTCTAGTGGGATTGTCCATGGTCACCCTGGACCGTGGAAGCACCAGGTGCCTTTCCACAGTCCCCACCCTGACATGATAAATCAATCAATAATTCACCATAAGCATAGAACAATGTGAATGTCAACACTGGAAATCGAATGCTAATAGAAAAAAATGAAACATTTAGTTATTATATTTAACACTTACCTAAAGGGACACATAGCATGACCTTCCACGGTCACCTTGGACCATGGAAGTAGTAGGTGCCTTTCCTCCGATGCCACCCTGACACAATAAATCAATGAATAAATTTTATGAAAATAATTGTAACATAATAAAAATGAGATATTGCAATAATATTTATTTTTACCTCAGAAGTAGAGGACACGCGTTCTGTTCCATGACGAACATGGGCATGAGACCCCTGCCACTATGTAATAAGCATGTTGTCACATAGAAATATTTTGGGGTTGGAGTTTCTAGTTATTGTAGTCATATTTAGTTGAGTCAATAATTGTAACATCAACAAAAATGAGATATTGGAATAATATTTACTTTTACCTCCGATGGAGAAGATACATGTTATGCTCCATGGTGATGAGCAGACTCTTGCCACAGTGTAATAAGCATGTTATCATATTGAAATATTCACAATAAGCATGAAAAAAGCAAATGGTAATAGTGGAAATTGAATGTTAACAGAAAAAATCTCAACATTTAGTTATTATATTTAACACTTACCTGATGGGGCACAGAGTGTTACCTTGGACGGTCACCCTGGACCATGGAAGTAGAGGACACATGTTATGTTTCATGACAACCATGGGCATACCCCTGCCATAGTGGCATAATCATGTTGTCACATGGAAATCTTATGGGGTTGGAGTTTCTAGTTGTTGTAGTCATATTTAGTTACTATATTTAGTTGAGTCAATAATTGTAACATAAACAAAAATGAGATATCGCAATAATATTTACTTTTACCTCTGAAGGAGGAGATACATGATCTGGTCCATGGGGATGATCAGACCCCTGCCACAATGTAATAGGCATGTTATCATATGGAAATATTCACAATAAGCACGACAAAAGCAAATGGTAATAGTGAAAATCGAATGTTAACTTAAAAAATCAAAACATTTTGTTATTGATGTCATATTTATTTACTATATTTAAAATTTACCTCATGAGGCATAGATTGTGACCTTCCATGGTCACCCTGGATTGTGGAAGCAGCATGTGGCTTTCCACTGCTGCAACCCTGACAAAATAAATCAATCAATAAAATTTGAGTCAATAATTGTAACATAAAAAAACATTGAGATAAGCATAATAATATAATAAGCATGTTATCACATGGAAATATTCATAATATGCACGAAATAAGTGAATGTCAACGGTGGAAATGGAATGTTAACAAAAAAATCAAAACATTTAGTTATTGTAATCATGTTTAGTTACTATATTTAGCATTTACTCGATGAGGCATAGCGTGTGACCTTCCATGGTTACCTTGGACCATGGAAGCCACGTCTATTCGATTTAAGTTGTAATCGATCAACAACTCTTCACCTGGAAGAATTTTTTTTGTTGCACATACAAATATACAATGTTCTTCATGTCCCTCAAATCCGTAATTCAGTTGCTTAGTTTTTGTCACTAGCCGTGTACTATTTACAAAGCCAGCAACATTTCTGGATGATTTTGGTCTCCCATCAATATACATAGTCACCCCTTTGTTTTTATTGTGTTCTGCTAGTTGTATATAATTTGCAACAACTTTGTATCTCCTCATGCTTCGAGTATATTGGACCAAGATCAACCAGTTATTGTATCTATATAATGGATTGACACACTCCATCAATTCAATTACAGTTCCATATCTGACCTTTATGCCATCCATGGAAAATACCCCCAATCCATGTAAGGATGAAGGAGCAATGTGATACATCCTCCCATTGATGAAGAAATATGTGTCCACTTGAGGTAGCTTAATAGGTACCCATCGTTGCACTAGATGTCTATACCTCAAGGGAAACTCAATGTCATCTATGATCTCAGAATCATAATTACATGACCCTCCGTTAGCAATAAAATATTGCATGCGTCTACGAAATATTTTACTTACCTTTTCATATCTAGCTGATATAGAACCGGTAGACCTAGTACAACACGTATCACTTTCAACCTCTCCTAGTATATCTTCACCATCACTCGAGGAAGATAGATCTAATAGATACCTATTTGGTGGTACCTACACTCAATAAAACAAGAAGATAAGCTGCCAAGCGAATATAATTTAGCGTGCAAATATATTTACTTGTAATGTTTTAATATCAAAAGTTTTTTCTTCCGAAAAACTTTACCAAAAGCTATTTTTCTCTCAAAGGTGTAATTTCTTTTAGAGTTATTTATATTTGAATTTTTTTAAGTATAAGACATGATTTGATTTGGTTTCGAATTTGTTCAGAACATGGATATAGAAGTGTGTTTCTTGGGCCACTCGACTAGTTAATGCAGCAAAGAGGTATGGGGTTCCCCCTAATATAGATCATGTTGGGGATTCAATTTGGAATGGGTGGTGGTCATATAGCTTCATTCATGGATTTCCCACTGAAATTTGACGACTTTAGTCTAACACTCCCTCTTCCAAAGTGGTTTGATATGCAAGTTTCCTTGTCCAAGGTACTCCTTATCTAACTATGTACCTCCTTTATTTTAAATAGGATAACACCATGAAATATCACCAAATTTAGACCAATTATAGGTAGTCTTGAGAATTGGTGACATTTGGTGAACTAATGATTGTGGACAGACATATCCTAGAGATGTTCATTAATGAAAAAGGAAATTTTGATGGGCATAGGAATGTATGATAAAGCTAGAAAAAGACTAAGTGGTGAAAAATTGTCCTAAACCAGTAGTCTTATGAAAATGTCCACCATATTTCATAAGAAGGACAAAATGCCCGCCATGGCCTATCATCCCATAGTTGGTTGAAGTATCTATAATTATATGGTTGGATGCACCATACAAGTTTCTAGAGATTTACACTCTCATAATATTTTTATCATCAACCCATGAGCTATGGCAGGCATTTACCTAAGGCCTGTTAGGCATATTTTACCAATAATTCATACTGGGACAATTTTTTATCTTCTCCTAGGCTTGGCCTAATTTCCCTAAACCACAGTTTTGGCAGGTCCAAAAATTCTTCTTTAGTGTCTTTTTGGAAAAACTAAGATCATCATTGAGTAGAAAAAATAGTAGCCTACAATATCCCCATGTGGTATAGGTATTTTCTTCAACAAACCATTTGTGGCAGGCATCCTCTTAAGGCTACTTGACTAAGATTCCCACACCTGGCCAATTTCCTGATTTTCACTAATTTGCTATATTTCTCTAGAATGATGTCATAATGAAACAATGATTTAAACTTCATGCCACAAAGTCATTTATTCCATGCCATGCCATGTGGGCATCATCGTTAGTGCAGGCACCAACCTTAATGCGGGCATCACTTAGCCCCTTTACAACACTTAACCATTTTTTCTATCTTTAGTGTGCAAAATAAGATTTTTCTTCTATTTTGTGAGGTTGATATTTTCCTTATATAGTCACCATAAGAAAAACCAAGAGAATGGATAGATATCCATTTCAACAATGAACAATACCATATCATTTGATGATTTTTATCATCAATGGAACACCCCCTTGCGAGCATTTCCAAGTGGTTTCTCAAACTCTTTGTCTAACACTTAACCAGTTCTCTTCAAACCCTAGGTCACCAAGGTCATTTCATTTTAACTTCACACTTGGAAAGTGAGATTCCCAATGGGTAGAGGCCAACAAGGTGAATCCATCATGACCATTTTCATCTTCTGGAGCTTCTTTCTCTCTCCTCGGCGGGCATTTTTCTGGAGCAGTGAAAATATGGATGAGAGGCACTTTTGGTAGATTGATATCTTCATACTGAAAGAATTTTTGGTCAAGATATTTATATGGTTGGATGCACCATACAAGAAGATAGAGATATACACTCTCATAATATTTGTATCATCATCGTATGAGCTGTGGAAAGAATTTCCGTAAGGCCAGTTAGGCAGATTTTACCAATAATTCCATACTTGGACAATTTTTTATCTTCTCCTAGGCTTGGTCTAATTTCCGAAAACAATAGTTTTTGCAATTTTTGCATGTTTTTGCAGGTCTAATTTCCCTAAACCACAGTTGTTTCATGTTGGGCGTGCATTTGAGTAAAGCAATCCAAAATTGACTTTCTTTAGTAAAATCCATGCACATGCTTGATTCCATTTTCCCATACCTCAACCCGTCATACACATGCTGAATGTATTGAGTGTAAAATATGTCATATAATAGTCTAAACCTATAAATGGAATTTTTTGCTTTTCCCTACTTGTCATATTCTGAACTTTCAACCGACTATCAAATACGTCACTTAACAAACCATGAAATTCTACGATTCGATGAACCTGAATCGATTCATATTATGACGAAATTGAGAATGATTGCATCATCTAGACGTGAACTTAGAATTTAATCATGATTAACCCTTTTCCCACCTTTCAATTATTCCAAGGGCCAACATAGTACACATATCCAGATTTGTCCTGGCCCCATGGATTCCTTTCTAGCAGCTGCAGTCAATTACGAATCATGTTGCTTCTTATTTAAGACTGGTAAATAGGGGCCACTATTATCAGTAGGCTATGCAGTATTCAATCCATTATCTATGTTCATTAATTTTTGTTCAGTATGGCCGTAGACATGTGCAAATTTGAGTTCACTGATAGTATGAGTGAAATGGGTAGAATTGGAAAGAATTAGATACAGTCTCATCTGGGTTCGATGGCTTTTATTGGTAGTTCCTTTGCATCTTATTTTTTTTAGTTCATTTGACATTCCTTTCCCATCACTCAATGAAGTATTTCCTTCCCTGAGTCAGCACCCTGTCCCTCTTTAACAACCCAAGCATTCCCTCTCGATGGCATAGCAGGATTGATTTCTTCAATTCCAACTTTTAATTTGTCCACATCAGATGGGTATTGCATGTTGTTTTTCACTGAGCATTATTTGTCTATGGAATTTCTCTCTTTCTTACCATTTTATTCTTTCATTGGTATTTCCATTTTCTCCTTAAATACCTCTCATGCACTGTGCATATCTGTTATAATTCTTCTCCACTCACATCTCCCATCCAGATAACTGGAATGCAACTTCCTCTTCTACTCCCTTTCTACCCCTGGTGTTGAAACATGTGCACTTCAGCCCTGTTTCCCCCCCTGTGTTTCACTATCGTGTTTTCCTTGTTCCACAGTAGTTGGTATCTTCATTTAAAGCTAGGAAAGTACACCAGAGGATGGGTTGGATCATGGGTGAATCCACATTTCAGTTTCACTCAAATGAAATTCACTTGTAACATGGTCAATCTGAACCTTGAGGTCTATAAATAGAATTTAATGTTAGTTTTTCAACATTTAAGCTAGTATTATGTTAGGATCTTTTCACTGAGAGAATAACAAGCACATCAATAACATAAGCACACCACAAGAGACAAGAGACACAAAGAGTTTTGATCGGGGAAACCATAAATGGAGAAAACCCCGCAACTTCCTCAAAGATAGAATCACCATAAGATGTAAGACACCAAAACAGTAAGATGCACTCTTGACAGCAGTAGTCTTCTAGTCCCAGTATATTTCCTTCTCCACTAGTGCGCCATACTTTAGAGAGCAAGTGATGTGATGTACAAGTGATAAATAGAGAGACTCTCACTCTCTATTTATATTCTTCCGTTCACTTGAATTGCACTTTCACACATAGGCTCAACTTACAATTACTTACTCGAGCCTACACCTTAATTAGTGTATAATAACTCAAGTGCCCCTAAACTGTGGGGAATTACCTAATGACTTGACAAGACTTGTTTACATTATTAATCCTCCTGATCAGAACATCGGGGCATGCCAACATGACTCAAATACATAATAGAAACATGCCGGAATAAACATCGGGTTACAATACATAAGATACATAGAAGAATACATTCCGAAGTTACATATACATCAACACTCCCTCTTAACTAGGAAGGTATTCTTTCGACGCGATTTTCAGCACTAGTCTTCTTCTCTTTATCAACTGGATCATCTTCGTCTTCAAGTCATCTTCATCTTCAAGTCATATGGATCTGGATCATTACTTGATCCGGATCATCATAGAACATCATCACTGGATCTGGATCATTACTCGATCTGGATCATCATCACTGGACTGGATCTGGATCATCACTCGATCTAGATCTGGATCTGGATCATCTCTCGATCTGGATCATCACTGATGGGTCTGGATCATCTCTCGATCTGGATCTCTCAGAGTCATCATAACTAGATCTGGATCATAGCTCGATCTGGATCTCCTTTGGTCATCATCATGTGTGTACTATCTCGTCATAGGAAGTTCTACAGAGCCAACCCTTTTCATGCTGGTTGTAGGCCTAGCCACTAGGTAGGTCTTCGCCCAGCACTTACATCTAACCTGCTCATCAGAAAGGCACGCCCAGCACTCACATTTGATCATGTAGTAAACTACAATCACATCAGAAAGGCCCAGCACTCACATTCACCAGCATGGTAGGAACAACAACTACCATCTGTGAAATGGCTATGCACTTACATCTGACCTACTCGTCAGAAGGGCATCACATCAATCCAGGATGGAACCACATCCGCCACAATGATGAAAGAACCCTGTTCTTTTCACCCAGGCTGGAACCACATCCAACACAATGATGGAAGATTTTCAACCAGGCTGGAACCACATCCGCCACAATGATGAAAGAACTTTGTTCTTTTCACCCAGGCTGGAACCACATCCGCCACAATGAAGAAAGATTTCTGCACTTACATCTGACCTACTCATCAGAAGGGCATGCACTCACATCTGACCTGGCAGGAACTGAATCCTGCACCCTCATCAGAATGGCCCCTAGTCCCATATTGAGCTACCTGGTATCTGACCAGGCGCCTCCACTCTCCTGGAGAGTGGCAGTTGCCCTTACATATGTCCTACTCGACAGAATGGCCAGCACTCACATCTGTCATGGGATGAACTTAATCCTTTAGCCATGACCAGAATGGCTTAGCCCTTACATCTGACCTACTCGTCAGAATGGCTCTCTCAGTCCCTGACTGAGTGTTCCTGGTAACTGACCAGGTGCCTCCATTCCCAGAATGGTAGTCAGCACTCATATCTGACATGGAAGGAATTGAATCCTCTCACCATGACAGAATGGCTCAGCCCTTACATCTGACCTACTCGTCAGAATGGCTTTGGATCTCTAGCACTCATATATGACTTGGAAGGAACTGAATCCTCTCACCATGACAGAATGGCTCAGCCCTTACAACTAACCATGGAAGGAACCAATCCTCTCACCATGTCAGAGTGGCTATGGGTCTCATCACTTTCTCTTAGAAGGAACCTCGATCTGTAGAACACCAAGTCTCTCTCTGAAGCACTCGAACTTCAGCCTAGCCAATGGCTTCGTCAATACATCAGCTATCTGTTCCTCCATCACAACATACTGGAGCTTCACTGCTCCTCTCTACACCATATCCCTGATATAGTGATACTTGATCTCGATATGCTTCGACTTGTCATGGAACACTGGATTCTTTGAAAACTTCATGCAACTCTTGTTGTCACAATGTATACAAGTAGCATCCAACTGGAGATCAAATATATCAGACAGTAGCTTCCATAGACATACTGCCTCACAACTAGCTGAACAAGATGCAACATACTCTGCTTCAGCTGTACTCAGTGCCACACATGATTGCTTCCTGCTAAACCAAGAGATCACACCTGATCCCATACTGAAGCAACATCCAGAAGTACTCTTCCTGTCGATGGCACTGCTTGCCCAATCTGAATCAACATAACCCTCCAGGTTAATCTTCTTATTCACATCATACTTGATCCCATAATCAATTGTACCTTTCAGGTACCTCAGAATATGCTTTGCAGCTGTCAAGTGAACACTTCTCGGATTTTTCAGGTACTGGCTCAAGGTGTTCATAGCAAAGCAAATGTTTGGTCTTGTGTTCATCAGGTACATGAATGACCCAATCATCTGACGATACATCGTAGCATCAACTGAATCTGATGAAGCATCACTTAATAGCTTCATGTTCGATGCCATAGGCGTGGTCATGCAGTCCATCATCCTGAACCTCTTTAGGATATCTACTGCATACTTCCCTTGTCCAAGGAAGATTCCATCTGCACTCTGCCACACCTCCATACCTAGAAAATAGTGCATCGACACATAACAGGAACATCATTGGTCTTCTGCCTTCAAACTTGAAGTAAAGGTTGGAATCCGCTTTACTCTCAGCAAAGCCTATAGTCATAAGTAATCTTCCCATC
Organism: Pseudotsuga menziesii; assembly: GCA_001517045.1. NCBI lineage: Eukaryota > Viridiplantae > Streptophyta > Pinopsida > Pinales > Pinaceae > Pseudotsuga > Pseudotsuga menziesii. The sequence continues at coordinate 455,583 of LPNX010541534.1, forward strand.
CTGTCGTACCATGTCAAACATTAGATCTTCTATAGTCACTCCCTCTGAAGTGGAGAATCATACTCCCTCTGTCTTCTGTACTCTATGCACTGAAAACATTTTGTACCGGAGTGCCAAGTAGCTTCCTATGCTACTAATATTCTATGTGACCATCTAGTGTATAGACTTGCATCTTCAACCTTGTAGCAAAGGTTAATATCTTCATCAGGCTCATCATGTATGTGTTTAAACTCTTACTAGCTGCAAATGTCTCTTCATAGTCTAGGCCTTCTTTTCATGAGAAGCCTCATGCTACGAATCTTGCTTTGTATCCCACAATGTTTCCATCTACTGTAGATGGAACTATGAACTTTTTTGCGCTCTGACATCATTCTTCTTGAACTGGTCTTCCCTTTCTTCTTGGTAGCTAGAAGGTTCTGCATCAATGATGTCACTGCACTTGTCATATTATTCTTCATTTTGAAATGTCGTCACTTGCTCTTCGAAACAAGTCTTCATTCTTGTTTGCTTGTAGGCGATTATGTATGCGGTCTTTCCTACAAGTCAAATGCAATTGTATGGTTAGAAACATTTCATAAGGAATATATATACTGGTAAACACTTATGCATAAATATATGATCATGCAACTACTTTAGCCAATACAACATTCATCCATATCTCATTGAAACTTTCTAGATGCCTTCCATCTCTACCAGGACAACATTGAGATTGTGCACTAATCCAATATGTCAGCAAAGAGGTTTCATTCTAGATAAGTAGCAATGGAGAATTTGTATAGCACCATGAGCTACTTACCCATCACATGCATATTAGTAGTATACTATCGTTAATGCAAACATCCTATCATGCATAATACATCAACTGACTATAAACAAATGCATAACAAAGTAATATCATGAAATGACAATTGAATACTTATCTTTATTTGTTTCATGGGTAGACTGATTCTTGAGCCTTTAGCTTCATCGTCTTCTTCATTCATGGAGTCTACTGAAAGTAATCACTTCCTTCTGGAACACATTCCTTGAATGAATGAATTCCACGATCCTGGGAGGCCATTCAAGGTGTCCATCATCACTTCTGCATTCTTCACTTTTTCTTTTATCGTTTCAAGTTGTTCTTTGAGTTGAGAGACTCTTATGACTGTATGGTCTCTGCATTCTGGATCTTCACATTCTTCAACTGGTTTCTTTAGGTCATATTCTGATTTTTTTTCTTCCCTTCAAATAGCTTGAAAATCTGGAAGACCTTCAATAGCTTTGCTTGCAATAGGTAGTGCTCTATAATGCACATGTGCAAGCCTTCTATGCCAAAGCTCATTTCGCTCTACTATGTCATGGATCAAGGCTTGTTCTAGATGGCCCTTCAATTTGTACAAGCCTCTTTCTTATTCTCCAATCACTACCGCATCATCGATAGTCTTTCCTTTTGGCCACATGATGACTTGACCATCTATGAATGCAACCCACATTCCTTTTGCATCAATGCTGAAATGGAGAGAAGGATGTTCTTGAGTCCTGGAACAAACAATACTTCTTTCATTGTTAGAGACTTACCAGAGTCTAGCTTGTATGAAGATTCCCCACTACCTTTTATTTGATATTGGTAGTCATCTCCTAACTTCACCTTGTGAGGTGATCCATGTTCCGGCAGTCTTACAAAGGATTCCTTCAATCCCGTCATATGTTTGGAAGCCCCACTGTCTATAAGCCAATCATCACTTCCATGAGTAATGTTAGCTGTGAGAGCTGATATCAGAACATATTCATCCTCGCTTAAAGAATCTTCACTTTCATATCTAGATCTCCTTCTGGATGGTTCATCATCCTCTGTAGCATGAGCATGATGTCTTCTTTGGCCTTGACCAAGTTCTTCTTGTGAAAGGCTTCTAACCTCGTCTCCCTCTGAAACTGGAACCTCTATACTCATGTAGGTGTCCAATCCATTTTCTTCAGAGAGATCATATACTTCTAGGCTTGGAAGTTGTCAACTTCCCCAAGATTTTCACCAAGCTGATGTGATATATCATATTGAAATGAGAACCTCAAATGGAAATAGCAGAGGAGTAGATCTTACCGATTTGAGGTGTCTGTCCTTGTCCCAGAGTTCGCTGATCTAGGGTTTGTCATAGAAACCCTAATTTTCAAAACTTGGAATCTTTTAGATCTGATTGGAAAAACAGATAGATCTCTTCAAATGGAGCTGTCCAATGTACTCCTTTTCTGAAAACAGTGGAGGGAAGCTCCCGGAACAGGAAGCCCTAATTTTCAATTTCTTCTGCAAAAATTCCTGTTACTGTTTCTGTGATATCTCCAAAATTGCTGCTCCTCTGTGTCTGAAATTTCGTAATGCGGTAACCTCACATGTCCCTGATCCAAAAACGTAGGTTTCATCAGAATTGGTTTCACCATTTGGGATTTATGAGCTGTTTCCCAAGGTGACCTGTTACAGGACTGTTCAGAACAGCGAAGTTGTACGGAATGCCACGTGTCACTGGTTCATCGTCTGAGTCTGATATTTGGACAAATGAAAGTATAGTCTGTTCCCTTTCTGGAACATCTTTAGTAATTCGATTTGGACCTATGTAACCCAAGATATTGCAAATCTCCCCAGATGTCCTCTTTAGGGATGAATTCTGGAAGAGGCTGGAACCCTAACTTGGAGAGATCATATCTCCTAGAATATAGTGAATATGAAGCTGAATTTTGGACACATTGTTCTTCAGGATTTTATCTTCATCCCCTGCAATTTTTCACTTCTGAGACTTCGCCAACTTCGGAATATAGCGACTGTACCAAAACTTATCAGTTTTTAGTATTTAGGGTTTTGCAAGCTCGAGGGCAAACTAGGGTTTTAATTTCCTGGAATTTCACCCAACCAAATTTCTTGATCCAGGTCTCTAAACTTCGTATTTGATGAGGAGAAAAATCCTATGCAGGTCTCACTCAAAAATTCCTCTTCTGTAGAAAGCCCTAATTTCTGCATCGAAGACTGAAAATGCTCGGAATCAAATTTTGCTTCGATAGAAAGATGCACCCTTCAATGGAGAGTCATCCTAGCATACTTTTGCTGAAAATCTGTGGAGGAAGATCCACAAACTAGGAAGCCCTAGTTCCCACAGCTACACAGTGTCTTCTTCTCAGGTTAATTATGATACCATGTTAGTTTTTCAACATTTAAGCTAGTATTATGTTAGGATCTTTTCACTGAGAGAATAACAAGCATAGCAATAACATAAGCACACCACAAGAGACAAGAGACACAAAGAGTTTTTATCGGGGAAACCATAAATGGAGAAAACCCCACAAATTCCTCAAAGATAGAATCACCACAAGATGTAAGACCCCAAAATAGTAAGATGCACTCCTGATAGCAGTAGTCTTCTAGTCCCAGTATATTTCCTTCTCCACTAGTGCGCCATACTTTAGAGAGAAAGTGATGTGATGTACAAGTGATAAATAGAGAGACTCTCACTCTCTTTTTATATTCTTCCGTTCACTTGAATTGCACTTTCACATGTAGGCTCAACTTACAATTACTTACTCGATCCTACACCTTAATTAGTGTATAATAAATCAAGTGCCCCGAAACTATGGGGACTTACCTAATGACTTGACAAGACTTGTTTACATTATTAATCTTCCTGATCGGAACATCAGGGCATGACAACATGACACAAATACATAATAGAAACATCCAGGAATAAACATCGGGTTACAATACATAAGATACATAGAAGAATACATTCTGAAGTTACATATACATCAACATTTAATAGGTAGTAGAGATAGTTATTATTGAAGGAGTTGTTTGATGTTACTGATTAAACTGTAAACTATCCCTCTGCTCTGTATTGAAAGCATAATATAATAAAAAATGGCCGTGGGGCCCTTTTAAAAATTTCTTGAGTATTGATCTTGTTATATTTTTGCATTATCTCTATTTTTTCCTCAAAATGTATTATATATGTTATGTTCTCATTTATTAATTTCTTCAGGGAATAATGATGATTTATATTATAATAAAAGAGAAATAGACCATACAAACTTTTAGAGCCATGAAATTGGTTTCCAAACTATTATACTCGTCAGCAAGAAACCAACATTTACAGTTGTTCTGTTCTCATTTCAAATGTTGGATGCATTCTTATTTCACAATAGAAGTTTAATTTATGTATGAAATTAAAACTATACTTGTCTAATTAGGTTTTTGTATGCAAACATCCAAATTTCATACATGGTGTACTTCGATTGGAATTGGTGTGCATTTTTAGTTCCAGCCACCATGAAAAATTGGAAAATACTATCAATTGTTGATCTTGATTACTTGGATTTTACTGTAGATCTTACAATTTACAGAAATGAGTACAAGAGTTTGTAGAAAAGTTTGGTATGTCTATGTTATAGTGCAAGTTATTCAATATAGCATGAAATTATGATCTCTTAATTCATTTGTAGAATATATTTCAAGAATATTTCATATGTCAATTCATTTGTAGAATATATTACGAAGAATATATTTCATCATTTGTACTTTCATACACAGTTCTCAATATGGGTTGCACATTAAACTCTCTTAGACATAGGAAAAATGCACATATGCGTTACACATTAGAAATACATTAACTATATCAAAATATATGCATTTCCAAGAAATACTCACAATTTATATTATAACAATATTAGTATGCACATAGACATCAAATGTACACCATATTATTTTAGAAATCTAGGCTGCTTGGAAGTTGGGAGGTTTTTGCAATTCCTCCTTTTTAGAATAAGAAAATTCTCTATAGCTTCTCTTGGATTTTCTAGAACCGTCCATTTCTACAGAAGCTTCATCGGCCAAATGTTTTAATTGTTTTTCTTTCCCTTTCACTTTGTTTGCAAGATTTATCACTTTTGTATGCAATCTATCTTTTTCTTCTAGGAATTTCTTCAACATCTCTACATTTTTATTTATTTATTTGAGTGCTCATATTCCTTTCTTTTAAGATCATCATCTGTCCACTTTAGGTCAGTTTGAACTGCACTTAATTTTCTCTTGACCTATTGTACCTCCTTCTCGAGCTCTTGTTCCCTTAAATTGCTATGAGATGGAGTATACAAAATTGCTTCTGCCATAGGTTTATTCTGCAAAGCTTTAATTTGGGATTTCAAATCTTGTATCTCACTATCACATCCCAAATGTAGTGCTTTTTCCTTCTCTAATATTTTTTGGTGAAGGTATCTAATTTCGGCCTCCTTCTCCTCTATCTTCTTCTTCAATGTTGGATCTGATGAGCCAAATGTAAACTCTACAACATTAATTGTTGAAACAACTTTATTAAAGGTATTCTCTCATTGTTGCAAGGACTTCTGAAACTGGAGTAATCTCTCCATAGTTACATCACCTAGTTTTGTACTGCCAAAATGTTTTGCTGTGATGGCCTTTTTAACCTCCACTTTGGATTCTTTTGTTGTGCTGACCTTTTTACCCTTGACTATTTATTCTTATGGTGTGAAGACCTATTTACCCTTGATTGTTGATTCTTCTAGTGTGTAGACTTGTTTACCCTTGACTATTAATTTTTTTGGTGTGCAGACCTGTTTACCCTTGACTATTGATTCTTCTAGTGTGCAGACCTATTTACCCTTGATTATTTATTCTTCTGGTGTGCAGACTTGTTTACCCTTGACTGTTTATTTTTTTCCTCTTCCAGCACTTTTAGCCTCAAGAGTTGCCGAAATCCTTTCAATTCTCTTTTTTGTAGCGACTCATTTTTGTTTTTAATTATTTTATTCAATTTTTCCAATCTTGCTTCATATTCTGCAGTCTCATTTTGTTGTTTAATGATCATTTCTCTCAATTCCCTTTGAAACTCAACCTTCAAACCTGCAATAAATGTTTCTTTCTGCTTCAATTCCTACTGAATTTCTGTTTCCTTACCAAATATAGTTTTCAGTGGTGGCATGTTCAAAAATTTGTTCTTGTTTTTCAACTCATTTTCAAGTCTCCCTATAGTTTACTCATCTTTTTTATTTTGAGACTGATACATGTCTTTCAGTTTGTCTGCAAGGTCAGAAATCGATTTTACTCAAACTACGGTAAATTTAGAACATTGATCCTTAATAAGTTGATCCTTCTGGCCAATTATTTTTTCAGTTTCCACAATTCTTTTCTCTAAACCTGTAAAACGATGTACCAAATCAAGAATTTGGACATTCTTAGTTCTACACAATTCATCACTAGCTTTAAAGGAATCCTCCCACAAGGTATATTGTTTTTTGAAATGTACCATTTTATCAAATAAATAAAAAACCAATATATCAACAAAAGAATTTTTGGAATGAATTAGGTCTTCATCACTTGTTGGAAAATGGTCCATATCATTGTTCACAAATTCCTCCAATAGATCTGCATTTTCATTTCCATGCATTCCAACCAAAGTTGTGACAACAATGTCTTCTTTGAGGGAAATTGAAGGCATGTCATTTCCCATAGGTTCCATATTGTCCTCTAAAGGTTGACTGATCTTCTTTTTTCAATTGAGTCACCTGTTGAAGAAGCAGAGTATCACTGACCTCTCTAGTTTTGGATATGTTTGATAAAGAAATCCAACCTCAATCTGTGTTGAATCAATCACCAACAACCTCGTCGCATTTATAGCAAAGTGCCGAAAATTCATGAGTTGACCTAATTGAAAGCTGGAATTGGTTTGGCGGGTGTGAAAACATAGCCATATATCATCAATATAGTGACGAAATTTCCTCTAAAATTAAAAACGTCGATATTGCCATAGTTTTTCTTCCATGACAAAAAAAATGAAGTACTAATCCACGAATGTTCAAAACGTGGAAATATTTCATGGAAAAATCCGACCAAATGTATTAGTGACTAAGGGATCTTGAATCATACCTTATTCTAGATGGTTGAAGTAGATCCCCGTTGATCTTTTTCCAATCCCACCTGTATTAGCAATTTGCTCTCAACAACAACAAACAAGAGAAGCATGCTATATCATATGGTGTTAGATCTACTCTAGCATATATAATCAACAATGTATAAGCAATTAAACATATCCATGGATTAAATATTCATTCAAATGCACATTATCTGATAGGAAAATATATGTCTTTTAATCAAATAAGAGATTACACAAGTGACAACCTTTGTCAGCACATCTACGAACCAAAGAAAATGAGTCCTCCACCACCTCAGTCCTCCATCTCTAGATAGAAATGTCACAAGCAAAGGAAATATTAGGAAGAACACAAAGTGCTACAAAGGGACAAAGGGATGAAGACTCAAGTATATGCAAGCTATGGCAACAATGGACTATAGTTTCGTTGCTCTTCAATTCCTCTCCTTCAATGTATACAAGGTGTTCCTTATATATCACTCCAAAGGGTTAATGGAGGGTCAAATGAAAGTGACTTAGAGGCATATGGAAGGCCAAGAGTCAACTCGTTCAGACACACATGAAGGAAAACTCTAAAAATATTTGGATTTTTGCACACATCCCGATGTATGTGGGTTTTAGGTCAAAAGTCATGTGTACATGCGAGTATGGGTTTAAAAGTCATGTACATCAATAACCAGGCACAAGTTGAGGACTTTCCTGAGGCCATGCAGTGCCAGGTGGTTGGAGTACCATGAACATGGGTTCGATTGTTTCATCGGCTAGCTAGATCTATGGTGTGTTATCATGATCAACACCCTCCTCCACCTCAGGCTTAGAGACCTAGGTGTATATTTTTTGTATGACCATGTAGTATATTTTGGTGGCTTGAAAGCCCTAATTTTGTATATCACACTTATGTATTATGACATCACCATTTTTGAACTTAATGAAAAATATTTATGATAATTGTTTATTATTCTATTTACATGTGTAAAATGTGTTTGTGAAATGCTTATGGTCTGTGAAACAAATGCTAATATAACACATAGTTAGCATATGAATCATGATTAAAATTTCTTAGAACATGAATGTATGTTATACTCTCAAATTGTCATTCTAGCAATATAAGATGCAAGAATCTTTGTAATAATGTCAGATCCCTAATACGATACATCCATTAAGTTGCAACACCACTAACTATGAATCAAGACATACCTCAACAAAATGAACACCATGCAAAATGGCATCACGCAATAACTCAATAACGACACTATATTCAACAACATTGTTTGACGAAGGCTATAAACATATGCCTCCTGATGACAATACTAGACCCGTAGGAGTATAGATCACCCAAGTAGCCGAAGTTGAGTTTTGAGTGTGGCGGCTAGCACCATCAGAGAATCCTATATAAACGGAAGACTCCATCAACATCTTCCATAACAAATGAAAGCTAATAAGCAAACCCAATCACCATAATAAAACCTAACTATGCAATGCAAAAATGTACAATAATATACAAAAATTAGCCCTGGTTGAAGATCATGCATAGTATTTTTTGAGATAGAGACCATTTCTAGGATCCGCCAAAGTTGTCCCTTCATAATCAATCGGCTCATAGGTTCCTTTATCTAAGACATGCTTAACCATAGAAGGATCATGCCACATGGTATTAAACTTTCCTTCCCCCAAGGGTTTCTTAGCTTAATCCCACAAAAGGACCAATTCACCTTCACTAAACCTCCTAGGACGGACATACTTATCATACTGGACCTTAATGCGATGCTTTTTAACCTCAAGAGCCACTAAGGCATATCGACGCTACTCATCAAGCTGCACTAAGTGGACCAAATGCTCTTCCAATGTGGAAGTGTCTAGTAAAAGCTCCACATCTAGCTTCAAATAAGGGATTTTGCATTCAACCGGTAATACTGACTCCACCCCATGCAAAAGATGTTAGGGATAAAAATCGGTGGCAATATTGACCACGATTTTATAGGCCCACAAAGCAGAATACAACATGATATGCCAATTATTCTTTCTCTGTGTGATGGTTCTTTGGAGAATGGACTTAAGTGACATGTTCACTGCTTCAACCTATCCATTCGCTTGAGGGTAATAAGAAGATGAGTGCTCTTGCTTATATCCTAACTTGGAAGCCAACTCTTCCATCATTTTGTTCTGAAAGTTCCTACCATGGTCAGTGACAAGCTCTCTCAGAATGCCAAACCTGGTGATAATCTTCTTAAATATGAAATGCGCAGCTGTCTCATCGTCGTATTTAACTATGGGCATAGCCTCTTACCATTTTGTGAATTAATCGACACCCACAATAATATGATGGTTCCCCCTAGCTAAAGCTGGTTTGTAATCCATAAAAACAAGCCCCCGCTTGGTGAAGGGACTGGTGGTGACAATAGGATGCAAAGGGGCTGGATGCGAGCGCATATTACATGCAAACACCTAGCTAGGGTGGCACTTCTTGAACACATTAATGCAATCTTTAAAGATAGACGACCAAACATATCCCACTCTCAAGATTTTTTGGGTTATATAAAGCCCAGATAAATGACCACCACATGCCCCTCCATGGAAATCATTAAGCATGACCTCAGCGTCCTCATGAGTTAAACAATGACTTAAAATGGAATCCAACCCATGGTGGCGGTAGAAAGTATCATCCACTATGAGGTAGTTCTTTGCTGCATGATGTAGTCGTCGTCACTCATCTCGTGAGAGGTGAGTAGGGACCTTCAATATTTGCAAATACACGAAAATATATCCATACCAAGGGTATGTAGTTGAGATGAAGAATATATTCTTATCGACAAAAGAATCCTCATAAACCTCCTCTTCATAAAAATTTGGGAAATCTAATATGAGCTTAACAAAGATTAATGATTTCTTCGATTTCGCCGAAACGAATTTGAGATCAAACTCTTGAAAAATCACAATCCATTTATTATATTTTCCCCCCATCATCCTTCTAGTGAAGATGAACTAAAATGGATTGATGTGCGCTATGAACAAAGTTTGGCGAAGGAGAAAGAGAATTTGATGTCTCAAATGATGAACTGCATGAATGGTGGCTAAGGCTAGCTTCTCCACATGGGAATAACAAAGTTTCACATGCTCATGGAGCTCCTCATCCTCTTGAACCAATACCATGACAACCGTCTCTTGAGACGTGGCCACATAAATGAAAAAGTCACAGCTATAGTCTGGTGGACTAAGAACGGGGGCCGTTTCTTATGCTTTCTTAAGAGCATCAAAAGACTCCTGGGCTCGCTCATCCTAGTAAAAAGGGGTGTCCTTATTCAACAAACGCATGAAGCCTTTAGTCAATTTGGAAAAATTGACCATGAACCTTCGTAAGAAGTTCTCCATACCTTGTAAACACTAAAGGTGTTGAATGTTATGCAGGGGATACAATTGAAGTATTGCCTCAGCCTTTAAGGGATCGACTCTAATACCCTCACTGGATACGATGAACCCTATTAAATGACCCACTTTCACACAAAAGATGCAATTATGAGGATTTAAACGAACTTGATAATGATGACATCTTTCGAACACTAATCACAAATGGTAAGGACGACGCACTCTCAAATAAGAGTGAGCATCGAGGTGATACAAATATACTTCGATAATATTTTTAGGATCATGAAATAGCAAGGTCATGGCCCGCAAAAACATAGCTCCAATGTCTTTAAGGCCGAAGGGCATTTTATGATATGAAAAAGTTCCCCAAGGACAAATGCAGTCTTGTGTTGATCCTCGGGCTTAATTTGTTTCTGATTATATCCACAAAAGCCATCCATAAAAGAAAATACCTCAATTCCCACACACTCATCCAAAATTTGATCAATAAATGGTGTAGGGAAATTATGTTTAGGATAGGCTTGATTTAAATCATGGAAATCAGTGCATATTAGGATCTCTCATTGCTTCTTATCCACCAAAAAGGGATTTGAAACTCACTCTGTCAAGGGAATGGGATAGATAAGACTAGATTTTAGCCATTTTTCTATATCTGCTTTAATGGTGGGTACTTTTATAGGATTCACAGCATGCAAAGGTTGTTAAACCGGTTTTGCATCCAGATAGGTCTTGATTTCGTGTTCAACAATACAAGGGTCTATACCTGGAATTTCTTCGTATGACCAAGAAAAAGTATCACAAAACTCATTAAACAACTCGGTATACTCCTTAATCTCATCGAGGGAACAATATGCCCCAATGTAGACGTTCTCAATCTTAGCAGGATCATGATAAATATTGATAGGAATCCTTGGTGACAGGTTAGCCATGTTCCCTTCAGCCATCTGACTAGGAGAGCTTAATGGGACCATGGGGCTACCAATTTTCTCACTTAGAATCGGGCCTCAATTCATCACACTCTAAGCGATCAAGCTTAGGAAGGAAATACGATCTATGGTGCAACTCTTCCCATGGTTTCTCAATCCCAAACATGGCCTCAAGAATAGCTTCATCTTATAGAAAAAAATCATCAAGGGAGTCATGAGAGTGAGATGAATCTACTGCCCATGCAGGAAGCACGTAAGGGTCCTCCTCCTCCGTCCATGAAGAGGAAGGACTAGGCTCTACAACATGATCAAGATTCACTTGATACGCCAACATTGTTGCATGAAATGACACGTTTGTATCGATAGGAATACTCAAAGTACTCTGTGAAGGAAGAATTCAAGGATCCTCCATATGAGTAGTGTGAAAGGATACCGAATTCAACGAGTATGAAGCCCCACAAAGACTAGACCCAATCATAAGAACAGGCACAGGAAAACTAAAGGTTTCTATAAGAGAAGGATACATACCCACACCCACATTCTTAGTTTCCGGTTGAGAATGATTGGTAATCAGGATAGAAACTCCTGATGATGCGTTTACACTCGGATTGTGGAAATAATTTTGATTAATAGTAATGATATTCCCACTAAATGGAAAGAAAACCACTTAGAAAAAGGAAGAGGCTACAACTTGCATATTGTATATCCAGTTCCTACCCAGCAAAATATTTTAGTCAAGGGGCGCATCAATAACCTCGACCTTGATCACGATAGTGTTCCCTCCCAATTGGACCTCTAGAGAAGGAAGTATACCGTGTGGCCAAAACGATCGTCCATCAAAAACATTAAACATGTTGGTAGACTGAGACAACGTGGGAGAACCTAAACCCTTCCAACAAGACAAATACATCACGGAAGTGGCAACGCATTCATCAATAACAGTACGGACAATGGTGTTGTTGAGACACTGTACATGACTCAAAAGAGGCACATAGTAAGGAAAGCGAGGCTAGATTCCATGAGTTTCAAATTTGATTATGGAAGAAGAGCTATCATCAATAACCCCAAGAGTAGACAACATGGCTTTTCTTTGCGGAGGAAAAGTCTCAAGCACCTCTAATGCGGACATCGCACAAGGAGTCTGGCCCAAATCCTCAACAACTGAATAGTTATGGGTGGCTCAAGTATTAGGATTGTACCCCAAGCACTTCAAGACTCCCTTAGCAATGCAAGGCAGAGCTTCAGGTTTATCTGTATGTTTTTCAATTTGCAAAGGGATCTTGGGTGGAGCAGGTTCTTTCCCAAGGTCTGGTTGTGACGAACCATACTATTTCACATGTGTCACAACTTTAGTATATCTCACCATGTTGATGCAACCGTGAACACTAGTGGCCTCCGACGCGTGTTGAGTTCCACCAAACACACAACTAGGATCAACGGTCCTCGAGTTCATATTTTGATTATTAGGTAAAGGATTAGTAAGCACAACTAGGCCCTGTACTATGAACTTTGACACATCCTCCATACAAGGGCACAATTGAGTGAGGTGATTGTCCTTACACAACTTACAAGGAAACTTTACCTTATGCTTAGGCTCCTTTTTCCCCCTAGCATTGTTCATGTTCTTGTCATTTTTAATACCATTTTAATTTTTATTCCCACCCTTATGATTATTTTTTCCTTTCTTTTTATTCATTCTAGGTTGCTGGTTTCCTTTCAGGTTCGACGTTTTTAGTGAAAGCACACTCGCTGATTGGGTAGGTTGAGACAAAGTCATGGCTTGTCTTGATGCAGGCCTGTTAAGTGATAAATGGCTCACTTTTTTCGTAACTGAGTTTGTAGGCTTGGTACTTGTGGAGCCAAAAATACCATCAGCATGTGGCCCAGGTTTAATCTTGGGGTCGAAATTGGGTCTTGGAGCATTCGAGATATTCTCATACAAGAGTCCGAATTGAGCATAGATCAAATCAAACTCTTGTGCCCTAAAAATAGCTTGGTCCTCATTTTGAACTCTGGATGTAGAAACATCCTTCGCGATGTAAGGTAACAATGACTTGAGGAACCATTCTAGAATAAACTATGGTGGTATAAATGCTTTAATTAATTATTTCTATCCATGCCACTCTTGAATATGATCTGAAATATGCATGGCTTTATCTTGCCAGAAGGTCGACAAGAGTTCGGTACCAACGTCGTAATGTACGGGTAGCAGGAAATGATTAAGAAAAGTCATGGAAAGGTCATAAAATGTAGTATAGGTCCCCCTGGTAACTCTATATACCATTTTTCCATAGGACCCATGAGGGTGCGTTGAAATAGCCTCAAACAGATGGAATCATCGTGTAAGGAATTTGAAGAGCACCAAAGGTGGAAGGTGGTGGCATGCTCACCATGATCTTCATGAGCCTTACCTTCGAACTTGGAAATGTCTGAAGGAAGCTTGGTAGGGACTGCTGACCATGCTAGATTATGAGACACGGGATCATTCATCAATCTTGACAAATCAGGTAAGTTCAACATCGCAAGGAAATGGAACCTAGGATGAGCCGGTCAATTCCATGCTCCATGATAAGACTGATTCAGATAAGGATGATTGCTATACACACGATGGCCTTGGCCAATGGGATAATAACCTCCTCCCATATGACCCATGAAGGGATGCATGGAAGCATTGTAATGCAAAGTGCCTTGATTATGAGGTGATACAAAGCAATAGTTAGAAGAGTAAGCGGTTTGATGATACCCATCCCCATACGGTTGATAATTTTTTTTGTAATACTGTCCATGAGAAGGTCCATGGGAAGCTCTGTAGGTTGAACCATGAGATGGTCCATGAGATGTTTTGTCCGTAGTTAGGTATATGGGAAGCTCCATGAGCTGGAACATGAGATGCTCCATGAGATGCTCCATGAGACTATCCAGAAGTAGGAATATGACCGCTGGCATAGAAGGAGGCACTTGTATTTGCAGTACTATAGTGTTAGTAGACACAGGATGAACATGGGTTACAATCGAACTTCGGACCGAAGTGCCACTAGCATTAGGAAGAGGATGTGTAAAAAAGGAATTCGAAGGAATAGGTTTAGAAGACGATGGAATATGTGAAGGAATATAGCTTGTACCCACAATATTCACATGTCTTGGTTGAGGTCCCTAAAGAGGAACACTAGTGCTAGTTATGGGCTGTGTGTGTGAAGGAATTACCACCACAGGAGTGGATGGTGCAATGTGACTACTATCATCAAACCTCTCTGCATGGAAAGGAATGGAAGTGCCCTCAGGCGTAGTACCAGGGTTACCAAACAGTTCGACATGAGACACCAGACCAGAATCAGAAATATCAGGCATGCCATATGTAATGTGGCCAATGATGGTGGGTTCACGGTGAGTCTCTTCACCCGTATAGTATAACCAATACTGGGGGTCAAAGCTAATGTAATAAAAAAAATGTGATAAATCATCTTGTGATGGTCCAGTCCCATAAGGGATAGACTTAGGTGGTGTTCCATATGTGCTTGAAGGTTCAAATTCCACCACCGGAGGCGAGGAAGGGTGAATCTCCAGGACCTCAGACCCATGATGACTCAAGGAGAGATCTATGTGTGAATAAAAGTGATGACTAGTCCGCTGGAACTATCTGATTCTTTGTCCCAAGGGAGGAGGATATGTTGAAGTTGGAAGACCTGCTAAATGATGAGAGCGGTGAGGATCCACGCCCGCATTCACAATGACTCAACAAAAATAAAAGACTTGATGTATATAGGAAACCCTAAGTAGACTAGCATGCATAGATCATGCACCTAAAAAAATATAAATCAAAACAAAAAGCAAACCAAGGGTAGGATAAGTGAGCTCCCGAATGAAGTAGGTATGTCTCACCTAGGAGAGGCTTGAGACTCCCATACACAACAAGCGGAGGTTCATAACCAATTATAGTGGCCCTCATCTTCAACGCATACAACAAATGTGTTTTCTGACCCCTACCTGTCTAGAGCACCTGCAGAATAACCTCTGCAAATACCCCCTCGATAACCTAGGTAAGGAAACAAAGGTTACCTCAATATAACCAATACTCAGGCGGATAGTTGTAGGAGGGATCAACCATATGGGAAGGGTAGCAAAGCTCGAAGCCTGAAATTACAAATGGTACCCCAGGGGTGCACTAGTCAATACCTCAAAGGCCCCTAGATATGAATACAATCTTGGAAATATATCTGGTGCTCACAGAAAGTAACCAACGGTCATCCCAGTCATAATCATGTGCACTGCCCCATGCTTAACTCCTGTGTAAGAGGAGCGTCCTCAGAAACACTAATTATACCAAGGGTTTCACACTCTCACCTAGAAAGACATCTAAATTTTTTGTTTAGTGGTCTTGGATAATTAACTTACAATGAACTATTCCAAAACCCTAAAACCTAATCTTGTTGATGCACCCTAGAAAAGAAAAAAGTGTAATTTATTTCATTAAGTGTTGATTTTAATTGGCTGTAATTACTCAAAGGGTGATGGTCATGTAACTTATGGTGTTATGACACAACATGAAGTAAAATGCACACCTAACAAGCAATGCAAATTAACTGTGTAGAATGAAAAACAGTATATGCTACTATGTGAAGTGCACAATTTTTCTTTCAAATGTAAGTGCAATCATTCCTATATGAAAATATGACTATAATTCACCAAGAAAACATAATGCAAGTACCATGCTAATGCAAAATGAAAGCAATGCATAACCATGCAAAAAGAAAATTATTTTTGAATTTTTGAATTAAATGATATATAAAAGAAAAAAAGATGACTCTGCAACCCTCAGACTCTGTAACCACTGACAAACAGCCGCCAAGCAAAGAACCAAGGTAAAAGAGACCTAATGCACTAATATCAAAACAAAACGTAGAAAATGAATGACAAGAACATTTCCAAAAATCAAACTAAAAAGAGTCTCTCGTCAGAAACAGAGGGTGTATATGGACTCCGGAAGCATCCAAGAAGACTCAACAATCATCCAAAATCACCCAACAACACTTAAGCCTCCCAATAAGGCTTAGAATCAAGGCATGTGTGACTGTTCTCAGTAAACCAACGTACATACATGACTATTCAAGGAAAACCCGTGTGTACACGCGACTGTGAAAGCTAAACCTGCGTATAGGAAGAAAAAGAAAGAAAAATCAGGAAAATAGACAAGCTAAGACAAATTTTACTCCTTTAGTACCCTACTGGGAAAACATGTCCCCAGACCTGACACAGAAACAAAGAAATCATAGCAATTAAATTACATTGAATGCCAAAAAACCCCAAAGAGAAACAACTAGGAACCTCCCCAATATGGTTGCCAATTCTATTATGGAGAGAAACTTCCTATGGCTTGGGGTGTACCACAACAAATATCTAAACATGAGAAATCGAATCATACCTTATTCGAGACAATTGAAGTAGATCCTCGTTGAGATTTTCCAATCCCGCTTGTATTACCAATTTGTTCTCAACAACAACAAGCAAGACAAGCATGCCATATAATATGGTGTTAGATCTACTCTAGCATATATATTTGATAGTGTATAAGCAATTAAGCATATCCATGGATTAAATATTCATTCAAATGCACATTATTGGACAGGAAAATATATTTCTATTAATCAAATCAGAGATTACACAAGTGACAACCTCTGTCGGCACATTTGCAAATCGAAGAAACCGGGTCCTCCAATTGGGCCTCCACCATCTCTCAATAGCAAGCTTAGAAGCAAAGGAAAGATTGGAGAGAACAGAAAGTGCTCCAAATGGACAAAGGGATGTAGACTCAAGTATATGCAAGCTATGGAAACGATGGACTATAGTTTCATTGCTCTTCAATTCCTCTCCTTCAATGTATCCAAGGGGTTCCTTCTATAACACTCCAAAGGGGTAATGGAGGGTCAAATTCGAGCAATCTAGAGGCATATGGAAGACCAAGATTCAAGTGGTTCAGACACACATGAAGGAAAATTCCAAAAATATTTGGAATTTTGCACACATCCCGATGTACATGGGTTTATGGTCAAAAGTCGCATGTACACACGAGTATGGGTTTAAAAATCACGTACAACAATAAACAAGTGTTTTTAGGGATGAACTTGGAAACATCAAAGCATAATATCAGTCCATGGGGTCTAAAGAGTCTGCGGAGGGACAGGGAAGGCCATAAACATGTGATCAACCATGTGTGGTAAAATCAGCTATAACACTATCCACTTCTAAAATAATATAAATTACCAATATCCTTAAAACATGTTCATTTGACCCTTGTATTTCTCCCATACAAGTTCCACATATTACTAATATGCCATTTATTGAATAAAGTGAGTTGATAACATATTGTGACATAAATAATTGTAAATTGTTTGTAGATAGTAGCATAATTGAAAGTGAATATGATTAAATCTAGTGGGTATTGTTGGATAAATACTAACATGTGTATGTAAATGAGTATTATGAGCATTATTTATAGGGATATTAGTGTTGTAATCCAATCTTGCTCAGTGACTAGTGACCCTTTTTCATACACCTAGATTGATTGTAGCCCAATAATGATCAACAAGAGGTCATTTTTTCTATGCAATAGTGTGAGGATGTGTCCCCCCCATGTGGGCCAACTATGTTCCTATGTGCATGGTGAGGTTAATTCCTTGATGATGCGATGCAGTATGCGCTAATGTGTTCGATCACACTATAACAAACTTAATATTCTTATGACCATGACAAAAATACTTTAGGTGATTAACTTTTTATTTGTTATACAATGGTGTGTTTCCATTTACACCACTTTCTGTTTACTTTCTATTTGTATCGTCACCATCATCATCATCATCCTCATCATCCTCATCCTCATCATCCTCATCCTCATCATCACTATTATTATCATCATCATAGTCATTGTTGTCATCATCGTTGTAATCATCATAATCATCATCCTCATCATCAATATAATCATCAACATCATCATTAGCATCATCGTCATCATCATCCTCATCATCATCATCCTCATCATTGTCATCCTCATCAACATCGTCATACTCTGGTCAAGGATACCCTAAAGTGCTATCTTGTCATTAAAAATAGAGATGATAGAAAGAGAAATACATCATGTCCAAATGGATATTGGCATCTAGACACATCCTAGGAGGAAACTAATGAGGACATTGCTATAAGGATGTCTAACATAAGAAGTAAATGGAATGATACGAATTCCGACTTGAGAAGAAATGATATATACTACATCGTCAAAGATGTCAAGTCAACAAGAGTGACTTAATGAATAGAGATAGCCTAAGTGGTAAGGATATTATACAAAAACATTTGTTACAAATTATTGCCCCTTTTATTCTTCAATGTTAGTTTTTCAATGAAAAAATTTATTGATGTGTTAAGGATAAGGAATTATATATGTTCAAATTTAACAAACTACCACTATAACCGAAAAGTAGACATGACATCACACAAACCATATATACCAATAACTTGTGACTTAGCCAAGGTCAATACGTCCCAATCACACCCAGAGTGAATTTTCTATCCTAGGGGTTTCCTACTGATGATACTGATGGTGATGATGATGATGTTACTGATGATGATGATGCTAGTGTTGTTTATGAAGATGATGATAATAAAGATGATATCTATGACAATGATGGTGGCCATGATGACAACAATGATTCAATTATCATTATCATCATCATCATGACCGGCATTGTCATTTCCATCACCACTAACATCATCATCATCATCAATGTCATCGCTCTCATCGTCATTAAATTCTTAATTTAATATTTTTTTATCAAAAATTATTTTTAAATTAAATCTAATTTTTATTTTCATATTAAAAATTATTTTTCAATTTATGTATACAAATATATGTATATAGATTATATATATGAAAAAATCTCACACACACAATAATAAATAAAATTTACCAAAATTATATCTTATAAATTATACATAATAATTTTTTTAAAATAAATTACATATATATACAAATTTAAAATAACAAATAAAAATTGCAAAACTTAAATATATAAAAATAACAAATAATAAAAAACCAAAATAAAACAAAATAAAAGCCAAAATATTTACTGCTTGTGTGCTCAACCTCATTTTCACAATAGAATTTAAAGTGTGTGCCCTCAACCTAATCATTTGACACATTAGAATTTGTAGAGGGAAATCTGTGCATTGTTCCACCCTAAATGGCGAATGAAAAGTGTGCCTCTTGGGTCAGTAAAATGATCAAATAGAAAAAACATTTTGGATGCCTTTTTTAGGGACTTTTTGGAAGTCATTTGTGTAGGTTGTTTGGTTGGTCCTGTGGAGAAGCCGCCCCTCTTTTGGGAAAATTTGTCAATTGTGGAGTGTTTAGACTCCTTGGATTTTTGTTTATCTTCTTCTGAAACCCTAGTCTATTGGAGTGCTGCCCTCACAGAAGGTTTAGTCATGAAATATAGAGTACTTAGGCGCGCTTGTTTGGGAGATGAAATTCCTCAACCGCGGTGTACTTTGGGCAGCCTGAGAGGAGAGAAAATCCAATGTGATCTTGCTTGAGGAGAGAAAATCCAATGTGATTCATGAGGAGAGTTGTGTGGCATCTGAGGGAGAAAATTTGTTTGCGATAGAGGGATACAGAGAGGATGCCTGCAAATACTGTGAGGATGATTCCCTAAATCATTCCTCTATGAGTCTAAAACACCAATCTATTGTTTTTAGGATTTCAGTGGGGTACAATTTTTTGGAGGACGCACTCACCTTGGGGGAAAATGCAAGGTTTAAACAATCATGGTCACTGTTCAGAGTGGGTGCAAGTGAATTCCAAAAAAGAGGAGCAGGGTGGGGGAGGGGATTTCACTCTCCATGAAACAAATATACAAGTTGAATCAAAGAGAAAGAGTCTCTCTTCTATTGCTAGGCACACCCTCTATAGTTTGTCTTCTAGCGAGTGTTATATACAATAATTAAGAATAGTAAGTTCAGCATTGAGGAACAAAAGTCATCCACTGTCATCTACAAGAAAAAATTGTGACACATAGAAGGCATTTTACCCCTTGAAGGGGGTCGTCATCCACAAGTACACATAGTTATTTTAACCCTTGAAGGGAGCCATAATCCACAGGTACCAATCAAGGAGAGGTCTGGGCATGGGGGAGAAACGAAGAAGGCCAGCTCAGACGAGGTCTCAGAGTGCCGAGGTTAGCATTAAAATTTTCATTGTGCTCATATTACTTCTTTGCTTAATAAGTTGCAATCCTACCACAGTTTGTCATTTTGATCCTCGGTAGTTATTAATTATAACACAATTACTACTAAAACATGATTATGTTCATATGCATGGAATTTTTACTAAGTTTATAGATATTACATACTTGATGTCAAATATAATAGTTTTAGAGTTCATTTGGTTTTGATTTTATAGTGTTAATTTTTTTTTTATATAAAGACTTGTTTCTCTCTCTTTTCCTTGGCATTTTTGTGCTTTGCTACCCAAGGTTAGGGTTTGATTGAAATATGGGGACTGGTGGCTACTCTTCAGTGTTACCTCTTTATAAAATAACTGGTGAACTTTTCATACATTCAATTTCTCAGCCACATCACACACGATTTTGTGGCATTCATCCTTTTTTAATGTTGAATGAAAAATTGAAAAGTCACTATATTCTTCTTATTTTCTTTCTTACTTTGTCTTCGAATAGCCCCATAGTTACTACATTTTCATTCAATTTAAATAAAAAAATATTCATTCGTAAATATGTAAAATTTTAAATTATTGAAATTACAACTACATTTTCATTCAATTTCAACAAAAAAAATCTTCATTCCTAGATATATAAAATTTTAAATTACTGAAATTAGAACCTAAGTCCTTTACAAATATATTTGAAATAGAGAATATTAACTTAAGTCTTAAGTCAATTAAAAAAGATATTTGAAATAGAGAATATTAATTTGAGATAGAATTGATACTTAACCTTTCTGTGTCTACATAAAAGATTGAAAAAGATTTATGATTTATAAAGGAATAAAGCACTTATTGACAAAACCAAATTCACATTTGAGGATCCTTGGCCCTATTATCCTAGAATTTCCTTGGAGGCTCCAATCTCCCACATTAAAGAGTTTTTCCATCTAAGTTTTCTTTTTTTGGAAAATTTTGCTTACTAAGGCATAATACTCCATGGACAAGCGCATATGAAGGAAATTAAGGCCTTAGGAAGAGTTTTATAGCTAGATAAGTCTATGATGTACTTTACCTCTTATGCATTGGGTAATGGAGCTATAAGTATGGTTGAATAATGAGCTCCAGAGGTTTTTTTTTCTATGCTTACTATTGATTTTTCGCTTAAATTTGGGTACCTAGCTCCAAAGTGTTTTCTTTAAACATGGGTTTTGGTTTTGTTATTGTAATATAGTAGCCTAGTTTTATAATCAGATTGAGCTTTTAGGTATGAGATTAAGTTTTTAGTATTCATTTTATATGGGGAATCGTACCTGAGAAGGTAATAACAATTTTCTAGATATTGATTAAGGTCAAGCATATCTTGTTATTAACATTTAGAAACAATCATTCGTGGATCAACGTATTAATAAAGATACATTTAAAATCCAAGGATTACTTTCTAACCATTAAGACTAAACTTTAACTAATTAAATTAGCAGTCTAATACAATGCAACCTAGAACATAGACATCGAATGAGTTATGAATATAAGAATAACCGTTAATAATGTTTTCTACAACCAAGTAGTTAACTCTTCATAATACCAATAGAATTCTTTAGAATATTAGGTTAAACCTACATGTTATTAATATGTTTAGGTATTAGATAGTTACCATGCAAAAGATGAATGAAGGCTGTGTTATCCATTCAACTAAGTAAACTTAGATTGAAAACACCCTTGATTTAGTAGATAACATGAACTTGACTTAATGATTAAGTGGGATATGGACTCGTTACTCTTTTATTTTAAAAACAAATGCTTTAAAGATTGCATAAAATATATTAAGATATTTTTACTAAGTTATGATAATTCAAGTGGTTTTGTTATAGTCTCCCACAGGATGTGCAAGCATAAAAAATTTTTATTACACCGAATGCATTTTTTAAGGGATCGGTTCCCCTCACTATTTTGTTGCCTGTCAACGGCCTATGAAGAGTCGCCCCCTGCCATACCCAAACCCAAACGCCAACTAACCCTTAACTAACCCATTCGTAAATGATGAAACAAGTGTGCAGACTGGAAAAAGGCATTGCAAAATCGATAAAACCACACCTGAAAAAAGACATGGGCTTGTTATCCTATGTGCTGCTTTTTATCTTTCCTTTCCTCTACACCTATTTTCCTATCTTAAGAAGAACCCACGGGGCCGACAATAGTCGATGCTAATGATTTCCTGCTCGGAACAATGGCATCCATTAGCAACAACACAACATTCTTCCGCTTGCGTTCATGAGATGTAGTCTGGGAATACATGCCATTCATATTAATCAGAATAATTATCCTTACAAATTTATCCAATCAATCTCATGTACATTCCAAGTTTTATCTCATAAGATTGCTTATTACCACTCGATCTGTGAACATCATCCGCGACATCTTTTCTTGTAGGGTGTATTCAAATTTCAGTAACTAGGGAAAAAATGAGCACACCCCCCGCCATTTATATGCCTAATTTCCAAGCCTCTAGAAGCTTGATACAGCTCATACATTCCTGCACATATTGCTGAAAAACTTCCCCACTAAATTTCTCTTTCAACATATGTCTGAAAGTCGTCGTAGCCTATAAACGGACTATGAATTCATTCAAAGTCAGACCTGCTAGATTTTCCGTCATGCCCACTTGATTTTCCCTCAGACTCACTATATTTTCCCTCAGTTATTCATCAAGCTTCCTCATTTCCATGAAGTGAGTAGTTTCGTTGGAAGGGTCGAGTTCTTCTACATCTTGGTCAACGTCTGATGATAGGAAGGGACCCTTCCATCTGGAATGAGTCATCAAAATTCGTTGTAGAGAGGTTTATGGATATTAAGATGTGTAATGTGGATTACAAAGGACCACTTCGAGCCGATTCTGTCGAGAGAAGGAAGCAAAATATGCACAGGGATTTCGTTAGCATAAAACAATTCAAGCCCTAAATTATAAGAGCCACACAATTTTTTTTGTTCTGCACTAATATATTAGATAATTATTTGTCAAACGGAACTTGGTGAGAATTGGGCCAAGTAGATGACCGCTATTTAAAAATATAATTTAGATATAAACTATGTTACTAGTCATGGTATTGGGTAAAATCCATTTTTGTTTTTGCAGGGCCCAGCTGCAACTTTATTTATTGGACGATAAGAATGAGCACGTGGGCTATTCTATGAGATGAAGGAGCAGTGGATGTCGAATAAATGATGTGGAGTGAGCTATTTGAGTGAAGAAGACAATTGAAGATTGACAGAACACGAATAAAAAAGTGAACTATATTTATTTAGTTTGATATATAATAGTAATTTTATATATAATAATGCAAGTAGTCCGCACATAAAATAATAAAAAAGAGGGATGTACATCATGTCTTAGTAATAATAAACTGCATTGTAAAATCCCATGGTTAATTACAGTGGGATTGGTATTAATACAAGTAGTCTAGGGTTGTTAATGGAAAAACGCAATGCTATCTTGCATAGGAGATTTATTTTTAGTTACAATGTTTGATCCAACTGAGTTACAATGCTTGAGACAACTAAGGAGACTATTGTTCTAAAGTAACATGATGTTTAAATATTGTTATTTTTGGCAAGTCAATTTTGGAAAAAAGCAAAATCCGCACCCTCGATCAAGTTACTAATACCTCGAATGAGGTTTTGTCAAACCCTTGATCGAGCTTTTGTAAAACCCTCGATCGAGCTATGGCTATCTCGATCGAGGGTTTGACAAAACCTCGATCAACCTACAAACCTCATTCGAGGTACTAACCTCAATCGAGCTCCAAACATCAATCGAGGTGCTAGGTAAAAAAAAATTATAAAAATGCTACAAGTAGTTGTGGCCATTCTTCATTTTCTGCACTGCACACCCTCGATCAAGCTAGAACCCTCAACCGAGCTATTGTGACCTCGACTGAGCTTCTGTAACCTCGAGCAAGATTTTGCGCAAGGGACGCCCACCTTCGCCTTCCACCACGATGCCGGATCCTAGAGGTAACACCCAAAACTTCTAATTTGAAATTTAAATGAAACGTTACTCTTTTTTTTTGAAATGTTAGTTTGAAATTGAATTTTTTTTTTTATTGATGATTGTAGTTTTTTTTTTGTCTAATATGTTTGAAATGTGTGCAAGCAAGCAGAAATGCTGCCGGATTTTTATAAAATTGTAATTGAAATTTGTTATTTATTTTATGTATATTTTGTCAACCGATAGCATTTATTCTGCTGGTTTAATTTTTAAATGTGTGCTCGAAGAGCAGAAATGCTGCCCAAATTTTTTTAATCCTCGAAATACACGGAGGATTGAAAAAATTCAAATTTGTTACGTTTAAAATTTAAATCTATAGTTTGTATAAATATTTCTATCCAACAGCGTTTATGCTGCCGATTTAATTTTGAAATGTGTGTTGAGCAAGTAGAAATGCTGCCCAATTTTTTTCAATCTCCTGAGAATATAGGAAGGATTGAAAAAAATACAAACCCTAGACGCGAGACAATCATGAATTTTGAACCAGAGACATTTATGTAAACCCATATATTTATTTTAAATATTTTAATATATATTCAAAGTTAGATATTTAAAAATTATATATATATATATATATATATATATATAAACTATTTTATTAAAATTAAATTATTATATTACTTCATATTTATATTTTTTATAAATAATTTTTCATAATAAAATAAGATATGTATGTTTTGACTTAGTAGACATATTTNTGTTTTATGAAGCTCAAACTTATTATGAACATGTTGATATTTTATTTCTTTTGTTGATATTTTATTTTTTTAAGGAAAAAATATTAATAAATTTAAGTTTGTAAATTTAAAAAAAAATCAAATTAAAAAATTAATAGAAATTCATGATTTAAATTTTTTTAAACAATATTAAATTAAAAAATTAAAACAAATCCATAATTTAAGATAAAATTATATTTTTTAGAAAAAATAAATAGATTTATATTCAACATTTTGAAAATTATAAATTATAAATTTAGAATATTTTAAAATAATAGTAAAATATATTATTAATAAAATATATAAATTTATACATGAAGACGTTGACATTTTCCATCCAAGATAGGTTAGTCACAATAAGTTAGAGTTTCCCTCCTTATTGCCTTATCTTATGAGAATAGTTATGCCCATTCATCAATCCATGGAGACTTGCATCTAGGAGTCCTCCTTGCCATTAGATATTATTTGAAATCTATGTATTTTATTCATTGCATTAAATAAATGAGTAAGCACAATAAAGAAAAAAATAGGGCATATACTAAAATACCAAGTCTCTCTTTATCCCGTTAATTCCCATATGGGAGGTTCAATTTGCAATGGAGAAATATTGATGGCAATAATAGCAATAGGGTAGCCAATTTCCATGCATTCATGAGTTAATAGATCTAAGTGTGGGCACATCTATTTTTCTACATAATACGACAATAGTATACTATCAATAATAAATTATATCAAGACAGAACACATATCTACATTTGTTTCAGTTTTTGCTAAAGTTAGCATAAAACCATAGGGTAAGGATAGGGCTGCTATGATATATTCTCGAGATAGGTAGACATGTTGGGTTCATATTATTGTATCTTTTTCTGAATATCCTTGATGAAATGGTTGACTTGTACCTAGTGGAAAAAATGATATCGACATAAATTATGTGTATAGGTAAAGTTTGAAATAAATTTAAACGGAAAGTTAGAGACTGAACTACTGGATTGACACCTAAAAAGTTAGAGCTTCGAACATTAAGCGAAAACCATGAGTCGCAAGAACACTTTTGCATTCACACACATGGCATGAATGAGCAAGCTCAACTATCTATGAAAAAGACATTTGCATGTGTCATTTCCTTATTGATTGTGCCCACACTCATGATCCTTCTCCCATTATTAATGTGCACCATGTGATGATATATTAATTTCATCTAAAATCTACATCTTTACTATTGACATATTTATCATTTATCCTATATTGTACGCTCACTTCATTTATTATGCCATATTTCATGCAGATGCATCTTTACAACGGTGTTCTTCGATTCACCGAAGGAACAACACTGGCGGATCTGCGGCCATTCCTCGCCCCAGAGGTCGACAAAGGACTCATAAGTATACAATTGTGCATGATGTACTATTTTTTGTTAGTTAAACAACAAATTAAATCATTTCACATGTGTAGATTTAATGAAGTTGTGTCTCTATTTTCACAGGTTTACCTAGCCATTTTGTGCCGACACACGCTCCTGCTAGGGAGATGAGCAGTAGCCACACTAGCAATCGCTCTATGCATGTGAGTGGTGAGGATGACACTGCTGGTGTTGGTGGGGAGGTTCCCCACAAGATAGGTACATTAAATGCATAAATATATTTCTTTCAAATATCAGTGTAACCTTTAATTTATATTGATTTCAATTTCACCTATAGTTGATTTATGTAAATTTTGACTAACGTTAATGTTTTCATCTAATTTTCAGGTGCTACAGAGGAGAGCTCTGACCCTTCCTAGGAAGCACCATGGGAGGATGAGATCACACGTATCACGCTGCAAGAAATTTCCAATTAGCGTGAAAATTTGTGGGTTAACGTCCAAGAGATTTCAGAGGACTCTCCTGCATCACATTCGATGTGGATGATGTTAGAGGCAATAGACAATCTACTGATGGTCTACAGGTCCATCGCACCATTCAATTCTCTTTGGGTTAATGAATGTCAGAGAAGAAGGGCCACAGTGAGGGGTCCTGATAACTGGGCCGCAGTGAAACATTGAACAACAGGCCATGAGGTGAAGGGAACATTATTTGATATCCCTCCTCAGACTGCGCTGCTGGTCAACTACTTAGACTCAAGGATTTTAAGCTAGAGGCTGCAGCACCTTATGTATACGACCAGTTTATTGGAGCATGGGGCATGTTTCCCCACCATGACCAGGTCCCACTATACTTTGCAAAACATATATATGCATAGTTTTTCATGGACATGCACCCAGATTACAACAACACAACATCGAGATTCTATGGTGCTGGTGGGGGACGCAGTCATGTGTGTCCTCGGGCTAGGAGAGACCCTGGAGCTCATCCAGAGCCAAAGCCTTTGGTAGGTTGCCCTGTCAGTATTATGCTTAGGACAGATGATGTATGTGGGTCATCTCAGTTAGCTTATGAGGAGCAGAGTGCATTGGTAGAGGAGACATGCACGATGATGCATGGTACCATGATGGTTGTGTAGGCAGAGAGACAAAGAGCACCCATTGCACCTACAGAGCGTGAGATACAGTGGGTGACCGATGATGTTCTCAATGTTCTTGATCATGACACACTGATGCATTATGCTATCATGGCCCGCAATGCATATTTTGGATTGCGTCATAGATGCAAGCCTCGACCAATGGGATAGGTATATCTTTATTCTCATCATTTGATCAAGTCGTCATTTGATTGTCATAATTGCAATGTATTCTCAAATGAATCATTTTTTAACTAATACTTTGCTTTGTTTTAGAGCTCCATGCAGGAGCCTAGTTTCATGGAGATCCCTTTTGGTAGTGATGCATCTATTCGAGGTCCCGCTATAGTTACGCCTGCCCACGTCTATGAGGTCTGTGTTAACTGTCATCCTCAATTGGAATTTCTAAATGAGTCAAGTGTTGAACATGTAATATTTTGGTATAATACAACTTTCGTCATTTATCTTGCTCATATTATACATGATAGAGGTAAGGGTGTTGCACAGGATTCTACACAGCCCCGCTCGAGTCCTACGTATGGCACGCCAATCAATGAGGTACTAGTTATTTATGTTTGAATTGTTTGCATTTTTCTGTGCATATTATAATTTACATGTTGAAATTGTAATTCCGAATTTCAAATTGTAATTCATTAATGTAACTATTTTCATGTCATGTGGAAACACACGTAGACAAGGAAGCTGTAGATGAGGGCGTTGAAGCCGCCGTGATGCTTATGAATGAGTGGATAGCCACTCATTAGCCAAGTCCTGATGAAGGCTCATCTCAGCAGTCCATCCTCCCAAACCTAAAACTCAACTCAAGTGAGGTGAGTTCATAGATAGATATGTTTCATGTATATATATTTAATTTTTTTCACATTGTACATATAATTTAAATATGTGTTATGTAACTCACTTGCAGAGTTCACTGTTTTAACTTCTGCAGTTCTCAGACCTGGGCAATTTTCTTCATGATGTGCATAGTCTAGGTGGTCGTAGTGGCCATGATGTTCAATCTCTTGATCAATGGCATAGGAGTGATTTGTAGACTGTTATTTGTGGATGTTATTATTTTGGACTTTATTATTTTGTACTTCAGTGATTATATATATATGAATTTTTTTTTTAACATGATTGCGTGTTAAATATTTTAATTATTTGCAATTATAGTTAAAAGTTTTTTATGTATTATGTAATAATAATGTTATTTGACAAGATCATTAATGTGGAACAATCTTACGAAATTGTACAATTTTGCAATTTAGTAAATTACAAGTTTACAAAATTTACAATGTTTACAAAGTTTACAAGTTTACATGTTTACAAAATTGTCAATTGAACACAACTTACAATTAAAATGTTACAAAATTTACAACTTTACAATGTAAGATCTACTAGATGCAAATTATAACTACAATGTAAAATTTGATTTCATATACAAAAATATTTACAACTACAATTTTAAATTTGGTTTCATTTGTAAGAAAAATTACAATTTTGCAAAATTGTCAATCAAATGAAACTTACAATTTAACATAACTTAAAATTAATATCGATTGCAATTAGTAGATTTAATGAGGACGCAATAAATGTATGTGTTGTTCTTTGGATTGCATGTCACTAACAATTTACAAGTTTACAATTTACAACTTGTCTACAATTTACAAGTTTACAATTTACAACTTGTCTATTCCTAGGTATAGGTGTTCATGCACATGTACTCTCATATATATGTTTACAAAAATTACATTTAAATACAAATGATATATTTCAAATGAAATTTTGATTTCCTACATTTCAAAAGCATGTCAACTATGTCAACATTAAAAGTGATGTATAACCTTCATTCATCCGGCCAATGGGTTATAGGAATCCATGTCTCCATAATACGATCATGGTCAGCTACTGACATCTTCCATATCTTTGGTTCACCCCTCTTCACCTTCATTTCAATGAGATGTATCCGACATGCCACCATGAGATGACTGTATTGACAAGATATATATTCAGGCATGAAATCTCTGTAAATAATATAGTCACCTTGTCTTCTCACTTTTTCAAAAAAGTGGCCCATCACAATTAGGTCACCAACTTGGTATGTGAACTCTCTGTCAACATAGGGCTGCACCAACCTACTTTTGATTTGTGTACACCACATCAAAAAGTATGCCACATGCTCAACATTTCCCGGTGGTGCAATTACAACAAATACATCACCTGCATCAAGATTTTCAAATATTAAACAATATATATATGCATGTGTACAAGACTAGAGACTTAAACATTCAATCAAGTATCATGTACCTTGCTTAACCAAATTAGAAACCCGATCATGATCTAGTGAAACCACTGCCTCATCAATGTGCATCTCTTGCCATGTCGGAATCGGATGTGGCCCCTTTGGATTAAGAGGGACATATTTCCATTGTTTGACATATGCATGGTTCATGCAATGATCAACTCCCAGTCCATTGGCATCAATGCATAACTCACATAAGCATGCATACTTCCTCATTTCAATGGAAAATATGTCTCCCATGTCATTACTACAAACTGAATGTAGTTCTCTCGTGCCAGGTATGGTCCCGCAATACAATGGCATGGATCTATTCACATTGCCAAGGACAACATCCCAAAAAAATATCCATCGAATAAAAAACATCATATACATATATATATANCGAAATTTTGTGTCCACCAATCAACTACTTCTACTGAGAACTTGTGTCAAGATGCACTATGACTGATTTTGTACCCCAAAGTGCTCGTTTAATGCATGCACTTGCGCCATCATGTTCACCCTTTCCTATTTCAAAAAATTTCCAGGTGTGTCGAATTCTCATCTCTTTGTGAAGGCGACTCAACCAATAAAATGAGTGTGCCTATTTGAACTTCCCCACAAACCCATTTGACCAAATCCAGTGTTCTGTAAATAACACCCCATTCTTTTTGAATGAATCATAAATCAACCCAAAGTAGTATTGAACAAACAACGTGTCATGCTCACAATCATCACTGACATAAAAATGACATTCCTTGATCACATCACGTGACTGAAGAGTGTTATCCCTACCACAAATGCTCGCTTGAGCATATTTATACAATACATGTATGAATATGGACACCTGTTTGGAGTGATAATACTCACTTTGTATCTCTCTCTAAGGAGCAAATGTGTAATTCTTGGTAAAGTCTACCATCGATAGGATTGTGCCTGGCTCAAAAAACTCACAAGAATGCTTAAATTCTAAAGCTTGCTAGCTATACATGTGGGAGTGTTTAATGTATTTGTAAATTTCACTTTGAAACTTGTTCATGAAGTCTAAAATAGGAATATCATCCTCAAGCAAGTCGATCCTCTTAGATGGAACATGTGAAGAAGATGATGGATTCATAGAGACATACTCATATCTCTTCCACTTAATTGTGATATCTAACAATCCAGGGTGTGTTGGATCGATAGGAAACTTCCTATGGAACAATTCCAAATCAACACATGCATGGCATCTTCTCCCACCTACACACCTTTTATTGAAAAACACAATTTCAAGATTCCTATTGTATAGTATCATAGAAATAAAATGTTGCACTGTGTGAGGAGCTAGTTCACCATCCTAATGTTTTTTGCAAAAATCCACAAATGTGTCATAGTATAACTAGAAATCAACGTGGTATCGACAAAAACAAGTGTCCTAAATCGTATTCGGCCTAATATACCACAGTTTCAACTTACTGAACATGGTAAATGAGATATGGACACCAGGATTTGATTCTTTGAATTTATCGAACAAAGCAGCTTGTGTCATCTCCGTAACATGCTTGCAATGCTCCTTATAAATGCCTCTGCCATAACGTTGTTGCAGGACATGTTTTCGATCTGGTATAGCACATTAATGGTTGTCCCAATACTATATCACCTTCTCTTTGATGCCCTCTTCCATCCTGTCTTTATATGCTTCTCTACATATAAGATCCCAACAAGCAGCTTCATCATTTTCATCTATCTTTACCTTAAATTGTGTGTATTTGTGCAGTGTTTTTCTTGAAACATGGAGCATGTTTGACATTTTTGCGACCATTCGATTTATTGAGGTGCTTCGTACCACAATAGCAGTTGTAATTTCCCTACAAGCAGCACTGATATTAGTTTTTCTTTAATTTCCAAATGCAGATAGTGCAATTGTTACATTTTTTGTTACATTCTCACATGCATTTTTATTTTTAACATCTTTAAAACCCAACAACTTTGTGGTACATTTCAATTTTTGGTGTTTTATCAATCCATGTAGGATTTGAGCTTGTGTAATCACTAATTACTATTCAAAGTACAATTTGATTATGTTACTAACATGCTCTCTGATTGTTCGATCAGGGGTCGGGTTCCTGAAATCTTCTTGAGTGGCATAATCCAACCCTATTAAACATTTAGCAGCCATTCCAACATCATTGAAGCTCCCAATTACTCTTGAGAAATCAATGGGTGCACGATCTTGTGATGGATGGTGAGGATCTAGCAATAAACAAATACAAACTCAAAAACAAATTCCAAGCTCAAGAATAAATACAAATAAATGCAAGCTCAAGAATAAAAAATGTTTTATTTTAATACTTATAATATCAAGCCATTGTTAGTTAAAAATTAGCAAATAAAGTATACAAGCTTGAATAACATTTTATTTTAAGTTTATCATATTGCCATTGTTTGTTAACAAATTAACAAATAAATGCAAACAATGGTGCTTGTAGTAATAACTGGATATGAATATGGACCCCAGTTTAAATAGGATTCCTAATGGTTAGAAGGTAGTCACTCGGCCACCAAGGCTGTTTCAATCTTGAGTATTGGGGCAATACCCCTCACTTCACGACGTAGGTAAAACTGCTAACTGCTTGGCCACAAACGACAACTCTTTGCTTTTCCTTATTGGTGGGAATCTAGTCAATCCGGTAGGGGTCATTGCCCTTTTCACTTGGCAGGTCCTCTCATTCACCAGCTACTTCGGTGTTCCTATGGTACTCCTCATAATGATTTTTAGGGAAAACCCCAATTACTTCCCATAGTTGTTGCGGATGAGACTTATGTCCCAATCCGGATGTTCTTAAGTAAATTAGGTTATTAAGTATGATTCCTAGTCATTTGTACAAGATTGCAATGTAATGTAATTGTAATTGTAATGTGATTGTAATTGTAATTGTAATGTAATTATCATCATTATCATATACTAGAATACAATTATGTTCAAGTTTATATTAATACCCTTGATTCACTTGGTTGATGTTATAGTCTCATAGGTCTATTTGGTTTCAATTAGGATGTTGAAATCTTATCAATTTATACAATTAGAATCATTTTTTATTATATATTTTTCAGAATGCAACCATTATCTACTTTGAGAGTTAAATTCTTCGAGCATTCCTTCCTTACAAAAACAAACAATGAACACTTTGTATGTGGCAGAAAGAGGGCATATATTGTTGTTGAATACTTCATAAAAGGGACTCCTAGTTCCATCCAAATTTTCTTCCATACATAAACCATCTAATTGTATAAATTAGGCCAAATATGCCCCAAGCAAACCCACACCAACTCAAAATACTGTTCCAAGTTTTTCCTTGCTTGACTTTGTAGGTATTAATCAATGGTGACCTCTTATATCCTAATCTGTCCTAATTTAAAATGCTTACCGTAGATATAGAATTTCATAACTAATAAGGTGTCCATATTGAATTCTCCTTTGTTATATTTCCTTCCTCTTCTTATTGTCTCCTTGATATAAAGCATGTAGTTTTGAAAAGAATGACCTTAGGAATTAGTCCTACACATTGAACATGAAGGAAGGAGAATATGTTACTAAATTTATGATGCACATTCAAGATGTGGAAGGATAAATTGATTGTTATTAGACTCAATATGGAGGAAAATTACATTTTCGGACTAATGATCAACATATTGACAAGTGTTTCAATATTCTCTACTAGAATTAATATGTTACATAAGGAAATTGATTTTTGTTTAGATTAACTACGCAATATCTTATTGACATGGTCTATGCGTTTCTTTGAGAACATTGTTAAGTCATCCATGCATATTAATGTTCTTCTATGAGATTGTATTGTGAAGTATAATCCAATAGAGCATCAACCTTGGTCTTCATGACATGGATGTTGATATGGAAGAGTTGTGTCATCCCCTTATCTTCCTTATGATGAAGGCTAGAATTAGATTCACCTCCTTCTGCACTAGAGTACAAAAAATACTAGATTATATACATATAATATTATATCTACCTCTTTGCTTGAATATCTTATGCAATGTAATGTAAAATTGTAATTTGAACACTATGAAAATGTTCATATACATGAATATGAAATTAAATCAATATTAAAATTGTAATGTAATTGTAATGTAATGTAATGATGTAATTATTGTAATGTGATGCAATTGTAAATGTAATGTAATAATGCAATGATTGTAATTTAATGTAATTGTAATTGTAATGTGATCTTGTAATTGTAATTGTAATCTAATTATCATCATTATCATAGTGTAATGTAAAATTGTAATTTGAACACTATGAAAATGTTCTTATACCTCAATATGAAATTAAAATTGAATATTAAAATCGATGATGACCAATGCAATCAACTCCCATTGAGAATAATCTTTGTAATTTTTTACATAAAAATTATATATATGTGAGTCTATATTATGCAATATGAAATTATAAAATGATATGAATATGTAAATACTAAATTATACAATTTAATTACAATTATAAATACCTATATATTCATAAATGTACATAAAATGTACATATAACTATATGAATTAATTACAAAATTATAATAAATTCTAAACTTGATTTAACACATGTGCATGTATATGTAAAAATTATGAACTAGAGTTCAATATGAAATTAAATATATTATGCAATGTGAAATTATATGAAAATATGAATGAAATTATATGAACTATATCACTAGGTAAAAAAAATATAGTTATGAATATGAAATTGCATAACTTTTAAATTATACCAATATTGTTAGCAATGGCATTTGATTCTCCCATCATAGCTTGATTTGCAACTTCTTCTCCTCTCAAGATTGCTCTTTTTTTCCTCTTTCTTTCTCTATCTTTTTCTCTTATTTCTTCGGTATTGATTTGATTCCTAGTAGATATTTTACTTCGATGCTTTTTTCTTCCCATTGTGATCAAGATCAACAATCCAAATTCACACCTACAACAATATGTATACACAATACACAATGCTAAATTTGCATTAGAACACAAGCATTGTTTCAAATTGGTTAGCCAATTGTGAATGATAAAATTTGTAAGATGTTTATGTTTTATGTTTATATAAAATTTATTTAGGAATTAGGGTGGAAATGGTGTTAGGAAGGTAGTTGAAATGACATTAATGCCATCAATGTTTAACTTCATTCCCGACCACTTTTGTATGATTTTTTAACAAAAACTAGACCTTGATCGAGGTATTAGCTCGATTGAGCTATTTATAATTTTCTCGATCGAGGGTTTAACAAACCCTCGAATGAGCTTTGTTTAAAACCTCGATTGAGCTCCAAAGCTCGATCGAGGGCCTGAAAAATAGAGATTCATCCCTCTTACTGGAAAATCAATGTTTCTATGTATCTTCTAGGGATGTAAACATCACCATTCATGGCACACAAATGAGCGGAGTTCATACCGATAGATTCATCACCAAATCCTCTATCCATTGAGGTATCATGCATGCATTTTGGCATTCATATGGTTTTTCTTTAAATTAGTTTTAAAACTTACACTTAGAAAACCTGACAACAACTTTGAAGCAACTCAAAGAAAAATCTGCAGGGTTAAAAAAACACATCCAAAAATTTTGGAAAAATACATAGCCCACACATCGATGCATTGTCTTCAAAATGGTATTTTTGGTTTTTCAATTTTTTAAAACAGTGAAAAAAAAGAAGGGATGGACACACATGTGTATAAAATGATGCTTAAATCAGATGTGGTCACTTTCGAAAAATAATAAATAATTGTATATTGTGAAATAAATTAACAAAAAAATATGTAGACCACAATTCATTTTATGTAGATCATGCTCGTATATATTGTTTTTAAATTATTAATGTAATATTGAATTATTGGGGATGGACACGAGTCACTTATTAAGTTCTTCAAATTTTAAAGGTCACACAGTTCATAAAATGCAAAATTTCACACATTAAATGACATTAGAATATATTTTTTTAAATATCATTGGGAAGGCAACATAATATTCTACAATTTGTTTTTTTACTACAAGTCGAAATTCACATGGCATATATGCGTTTTGAGGGTTTCTATCTAGCACATGAGTAAAAAATCAGGTTTTCATTGCCAAATTTGGCCAAAAAGTGTTACATGCCTTCATGAAATCACCCATATCTTTGTGTTATAAGAAAATTGTTATCATTTCTTTAAACCCTTTTCTCTTTCACCATATCCATAAATGACATTGATTCATGAATGAGTCATGTTGTAATGAGTGGTTGATTCATATAAAAACATATGCTACGTCCTTTGTCACTTTGAATATAGAATATACCTTACATTGAGTTAGTCAATACCTTCATGTTATAATAATTTCTTCACATTAAAACAACTAAAAACCACAATCTAATAGCTATAATGTACTTGATTTTTTGGTTTAAATGTACCTATCCATTTTCATAACATTGCATGTCAATACATAAAATAACTGCAATTATAAAGCATGTCAACAACTCCAATTATCATATGTAACTAGGCAAAAAAAGTAATGCAAAGTATCGAACATAAATAAAATGGTATAAATCCCGTTGGGGTAGCTCGAGTGGTTGAGAATTGTATTTGTAAGAAGAATTCCTTGTGGTCAAATCCCTAGGTGGCTATGCAAGGGCCTCACCTGATGTCCCCACCAAGTTAGGCCCCATAATCTGTTGATGTATTTGTAACTTCAGAATGCATTCACTTGTATATATTATATTGTACCCCGATGTTCCTATCGGGAGAATCATTTGTATTTCATTGTACCCTGATGTTCCTATTGGGAGACTCATTAATATAATAAAGTCATGTAAAGTCAATGAGGTTAACCCTCCTTGTTGATGGGGGAGGGGGATTCTCCACAGTTCAGGGGAACTAGGGTTATTAGGCACTTCTAGAGAAGTCATACCTTGTAAGTAATTATAAAGTTAGAAACTAGTATAAATAGAGAGCGAGCCTCTTTATTTATAACACACACTCACTCAACTAGGGCATATGAGTGAGAGAGAAAGTGCTCACACAAGCAAGAGAGAGAATAGTTGTTGGAGATCATCTTTTCTATCTTTGGGTTTTACTGCTGCCATTGGTTCTCATTCTATCTTTGAGAAAGCTGTGAGGTTTTCTCCTTTATGGTTTCCCTGGGGAAAATATTTGGGTCTCTTGTGATTATTGTTGTGCATGTTATTCTCTCAGATAAGATCCTAGATCATATTACTTAAATGATAAAAATCTAGCATGGTATCATAGCTAACCTGAGAACAAGACATTGTGCAACTACAAAAGATAGGGCTTCTCACTTTTTGGGTCTCTCTCCACAATCCATCAGCAAAAGGAGGCTAGGATGACTCTCCTTGAAAGGTGCATCTTTCTATCGAAGCATAATCTAATTTCGGGCATTTTCAGTTTTTGCTGTGGGAAATTAGGGCTTTTTACAGAAGAGGAATTTTTGAGTGATCCCAACATAGGATTTCCCTCCTCATCAAAATCAAAGTTTAGAGACAAAGTTCTAATTTTTTGGTTGAGTAAAACTCCAAGAAAGTCAAACCCTAGTTTGACCCCGGGCCTAAAAAACCCTAAAATACTAAAACAAGTAGTTTTGGTAAATTCACTATATCTTGATATTGAAGCAGTCTCAAGGGATGAAATTATCACAGGACAAATAAAATATCCTGATGTACCCTATGTAAAACTTTCAGCCTCATATTGACTATATTCTGGGAGATATGATTCCTCCAAACTAGGGTTCCAACCTCTTCAACGATTCATCTCTAAACAAGACACCTAGGGATAATTGCTATATCTCGGGCTACGAAGGTCCAAATGAAATTTCACAAGATGTTCTAGATAGCGAAAAAAATTTGATTTCTGTGGTAAAATGTTTACACCTTGATGATGAAACAGGGACACGTGGAAGTCCATACAATTTCACTATGCTGAATAGTCCTAAAATAAGTCACCTTGGGAAAACTCTCATAATTCCCAATTGGTGAAACCAATTCTTCTCAAACTTTTGGTGTTGGAAAGAGGATAGATGAGGATACTTAATTACAAAATTTTAGACATAGAGGAGCATTACTTTCACAGATACCGCAGACACAATATTAGGAATTTCTATAGAGGAAATTAGAAAACTAGGGATTCCTGTTCTAGGAGCTTCCCTCCACTGTTTTCAGAAAAGGAGTACATTGGAAAGATCACCTTGAAGAGGCCCATATTTATATCCAAACAAATCTAAAATATTCCAATTTTTGAAAATTAGGGTTTCTTTGACAAACCCTAGATCAACAAGCTCAAGAACTAGGATGGACAACTCAAATCGGTAAGATCTAATCTTTTGCTATTTACAGTTGAGGTTCTCATTTCAAGATGACTAATCACACCAACTTTATGACAATATTGGTGAAGATGAAAAATTCCAAGCATGGAAGTATAGGATTTCACTGGTTCTTGAAGAAAATGAATTGGACACCTACATAAGTGGAGCGGTTCCAGTTCTAGAGGGAGATCAGGCTAAAAGACTTACACAAGAAGAACTTGGTCAAGGCCAAGAAGATCATTGTTGATTCAATCAAGGATCACATTATACCACAAGTGTCTTCTCTAAATACACCTAAAGAGATGTTTGATTCCTTAACCAAGATATTTGAAGGGAAGAACATAAATCAGAATATGACTTTGAGAAACCAATTGAAGAATGTAAAGATCTAGAATGCAGAGACCATACATTCATACTTTACAAGGGTCTCTCAAATAAAAGAACAACTTGAAGCAATGAATGAAGAAAATGATGAAGCGGAAGGCTCAAGAAGGAGTATACGCACAAAAGAAAATAAAAGATAAGTATTCAATTTTCATTTCATGATATTGTTTTGTTATGCATTTGTTTATATTCAGTTGATGTGTTATGCATGATAGAATGTTTTCATTAATGACAGTATACTACTAATATGCATATAATGGGTAAGTAGCTCATGGTGCTATACAACTCTCCATTGATACTTATCTAGAATGAAACCTCTTTTTTGACATATTGTATTAGTGCACAATCTCAATGATGTCATGGTAGAGATGGAAGACATCTAGAAAGTTTCTGTGAGATATGTATGAATGTTGTATTGGATAAAATAGTTGCATGATTATATATTTATGCATATAAAATATCCCTTATGAAAATTTTCTAACCATACAACTGGTGCATCTGACTTGTAGGAAAGATCGTGTACACTTGCCTACACAAAAATAAGGATGAGACTTGTTCTGAAGAACAAGTGATGAAAGTTCGAGAAATAATCCAAGATTAAAAGTAATATGATGATACTTTCAAATAAAGAAGAGGTCTCAGACTTAGTGTAGTTATGTGATAATGTTGAGCGACATCATTGATGCAGATCCTTCCAGCTATGAAGAAGTAGCCAAGAAGAAAGGGAAGGAGAGTACAAGTTCAAGAAGAATGATGTCTAGGATGCAGTATTGAGACCTAAAGGCAATTTCGTAATGTATTCCATATGTATCTACAATATCCAACATGCAGTAGATGGAAACATCGTGGGATACAAGGAAATATTCGTAGCTCGAGGCTTCTCATGGAAAGAAGGCATAGACTATGAAGAGACATTTGTATCCACTAGAAGATAAGACACATGGCAGAATCATGTGAGCAAATGAAAGAAGGCCTTGTACAAGCTTAGAAGGAACCCATGGGATAACACATACATGAGGAGCTTGAAGATCACCTAGAGTGATAATGATATTAACCTTTGCTACAAGGTTGAATATGAAAGCATATAGAGGATGACAAGCTCACAGATGGGTGTGAGACGAAGATTTTCAAGATAGAGGATATTGGTATCCAGTGACCATAGATAGATACATAGAATATTAGTAGTAGAGTAAGCTACTTGTCACTCCAGTACAGAATGTTTCAATACATAGAGTACGAAAGGTAGAGGGAGAATGATGCTCCACTTAAGAGGAAGTGACTAGAGAAGATCCTCAGATTCGGCACGATACAACAGGATGGACAACTTACTGATGGCTCTAGGCTTTAATGAGAGTAAAGAGGATTCCAACCTTTACTTTAATGTTTAAGGTGGAAGACCAGTGATGCTCTTGTTATATGTTGATGACCTATTCCTGATAGGAAAAGAGGAACTCATTAAAGTTGCAAGAAGGAGACTGGGTGCCAAGTTCGAGATGAAATACTTGGGTATGGGCATTACTTTCTAGGAATGGAGGTGTGGCAAAATGTGGATGGAATCTCTATGGGACAAGGGAAGTATGCAATAGAGATCTTGAAGAGGGTTGGGATGATGGAATGCAAGGCCATGCCCATGTTAGAATAATCAATCCATAGTTAGCTACCTTAGACATTAATTAATCCATTCTTGTCTCATTTGCCTAGTTTTCATATTCCACCTTATGCAAGTTGTCATCTACACATCCATAGTGGTCCAACTTGCTAATTTTGAGTCATGGAGAGCTTGGGAAACCTCCTGGAATCAAATCTGCTTTATTCTTGACCTCCCTAGTGCATGTCTGCTTTTTTTGCTTTATTGCCTGCTTTTTCAATGTTTTAAGGCAATTGGGAAAGTTTGACTAGGTGAAGTTAACTTGCTTTTTGTCCTCCACATCCTCCACTCTTTTCTCCTATGAAAAGAATGTATGATTTGTCCTTCCATCCACTATTAGATTTCCTAATTGATTTTTCCAATTTGTGAGCTCCTAGACAGTTTTGGAAACTGCTTTATGCACCTATGGGGGATTTGCTTTGATTTAGTAAGCCTTCTTTTGACTAGATTCGAATGGCATCTTCATGCATTTGAATCCCTCATGTAATTATTTATTACAGTAGCCTATTACTTCACAGGGTTGGATATTGTACACTTATTCAATACAGTTTAGTGTTCAGCTCCATATTCAATCTCTTTTGTGAGTAATTTTCCATGTGCAATTGGTAATTGATGTGAGTGTAATTGTTCTAACACTGGGTTCAATTTCCACATGGTATTAGAGCCTTTGTAGATCAATTTCTCTCCTTCCAATTTTTTTTGCAGGTTCAACATCATTGACCGAGAGCATTCTGCTGACTGCCGGGACAATTTCTGAGCTATGGATCAATCTTAGAAGATCATCTTGACTCCATTTAACTTCTTTGAATGGAAATTAGAGATGGAGATACTGTTGAGAGTGAAAGGACTCTACAGAGTGACTATGGAAATAGAAGCAGAGCCCAATGCAGCTGTAGAGAAGATAAAATGGCACAACAGGAGGGATGAGGCCTATGGTCTCTTGTGTCTGAGTATATCCAGAGACCTCCTTTTCCATCTTGATGGATTGACATCACCGAATGAAGTATGGGAGAAGCTTGTTGATCTTTTTGGAAAGACAGATGAGATGAGGGGACATCAAATTGAAAATGAATTGATCTCCCTGAGTCCCAATAGATTTGAATCCCTCCAACTCTATTTTTCCAAGTTCAAAGCACTTGTTTTGCAGCTAAAACAATGTGGGATTGAAAAGAAGGATTATCAGCTAGTATTGGCCATACTCTCAAAGCTTGGCCCTAACTATTCAGTGTTTTTTTTAACCTTCTATGCCACAAAGTTGATAGCTCGAGCCTAGAAGATGCCTAGCCTTGCAGATTTCATGGAATCTCTCACACAAGAACAAGATAAATTGGTGATGATGGGCACCATCAAAGCATCCAAATACCAAGATCTAGTTGCTGGATATTTGAGGGTGGATTCAAATAGAAAAAAGAAAGATAAAAATCCACCTGAGCAAAAGAGAGACAAGAACAAGTCTCCGGAGGAGCCTCAAGGTTCCAAGAAGAACAACCAGAAGAAGAAGAACAAAGGAGAAATGAGCAAGTACGCATATTGCAGTAAGGGAAATCATTCTAAGAGCTCCTGCATGAAGAAGAAAATAGACATGCTGACCCAACTCCTGGAGAAGAATGCCATCTCCCTTCTAGACAGATCAAAGAAGAGGGAAGGAGCATCAAGTTCAGAAGACAGAGAGAGAGTTCATGCATTGGTTGCTGGCACATCAAGCTCACCTAGTTTCATCATTGATTCTGGATCTTCAAGACATATGGTTTCAACCAAGGAGGAATTCACCTCACTTGACATGTCGAAAGGTCCACCAATAGTACTGGGAGATGACTCTCTCACTG
Organism: Pseudotsuga menziesii; assembly: GCA_001517045.1. Taxonomy (NCBI): domain Eukaryota; kingdom Viridiplantae; phylum Streptophyta; class Pinopsida; order Pinales; family Pinaceae; genus Pseudotsuga; species Pseudotsuga menziesii. The sequence goes on from LPNX010541534.1 coordinate 497,703, forward strand.
AAAGTTTGGTAAAAGGGAGGATTGATCTTGATCATGGTAAGTTCAGCAATGTGTTGTATCTTCCAGGTCTTGCCTCTAACCTCTTATCAGTGTATCAGATGACCCACACAGGGTCTCCAAAGAAGGTCATATTATCCCCTGATGAAGTTGAGATCACAGATATCTCAAGTGGTAAAGTCATTGCAAAAGGAGTTGCAAATCATACTTCGAAGGTATACATGTTCTCACACTTCCTACCCTACTCAAACCCCTCTGCTTTTCTGATTCATGCTAATGAGGCAAGCAAGATTTGGCATGAAATATTTGGCCACCTAAATTACAAGTATCTTTCTGATCTTAGTGAAAAATAAATGGTCATAGGGTTACCAAAGATAAAATTTTCCAAAGGAGTCTGTCAAGGTTGCATCCTAGGAAAACACCCGGAGCATAAATTTGAGAGAGCTAGTCATGAGAGAACCTCTGCACCTCTTGAGTTGATCCACAGTGATGTTGCTGGACCATTACCTCATATGTCAATGATTCAAGCCAAATATGCATTGAATTTCATAGATGACTTTTCCAGGTATTGCTGGGTTTACTTCCTGAAACACAAGTATGAAGTTTTTGGCCTCTTCAAATTCTTTAAGGCTTTGGTTGAAAACCAGTCTGGGAGGAAACTCAAAGTCCTCAGATATGACAATGGTGGTGAGTATGTCAAGTATGAGTTTATTCAATATTGTGCAGATGCAGGTATTCATATGCACCATTCTATCCCTTACACACCACAGCAGAATGGTGTTGCAGAGAGGAAGAACAGATCACTGAAAGAGATGGAAACATGCATGATGGAGGCTAAGACTTTGCCACCAAAGTACTGGGACAAAGCTATAAACTCTGTAGCCTATATCTAGAATAGATTGCCTCATAAATAGCTTGATGGTATGACTCCTTTAGAAGCATGGAGTGGGCACAAGCCAGATGTGACCCATTTCGGGATTTTTGGCTCAAGGGCTTGGGCTAGAATTTCAACAAAAAAGAGAAAGGATTTGCAGCCCCAAAGCCAAGAGTGTCTATTTATTGGGTACCCTGAAGATTCAAAAGGGTACAAGCTGATCAATTGGAGCACAAACAAAGCCTTCATTGAAAGGTGTGTTCAGTTTCAAGAAGAACCCCTAGCAGCAGTGGAAGTTAGAGAATCCTCTTCACCACCAGAACCTCTAAATGTAAGTGAAGAGATAGTTGAACATGCCGATTATGATATGTCTGATAGTGATGAGTTTATTGCAGATCCTAACAGACCTACAAGGCCAAAATGGGCAGCCAAGACCATTCATGCAGCTGGAGAACTAGCTGGAAATCCTAATGACCCTAGGAGGACTAGATCTCAATTTGAGAGTGCTCTATGCATGAAAGATCCTATGTTTGCTGAGAAATTCTATCTGATGGTTGAATCAGATCCTCAGACATATGAATATGCAATAGAAGATCCAAGATGGCAAGCATCCATGAAGGAAGAGTTCAGCTCATTCCAGAAGAGCAACACTTGGGAGCTGGTTGATCTTCCCCCAGGGAGGAAGCTAGTTCAGTGTAAGTGGGTGTACAAGACCAAATTTGCTGCTGATGGTTCTCCTCTAAAGTAAAAGGCTAGATTGGTAGCCAAGGGCTACTCATAGGTTCATGGCATAGACTACAATGAGACCTTTGCACCAGTGCCAAAGATGGACTCCATCAGGCTAGCCTTAGCCATTGCAGCTTCAAAGCAATGGGAAGTACATCACATGGATGTGAAGTGTGATTTCCTGAATGGAGATATCACTGA